>JARHVA010001895.1:2165000-2305000 GCA_037957365.1 Torreya grandis | reverse complement strand
TAATATTATAGTCTACTATTCCTTGAATTAGCTAATAATTATGAGGCTATTCTGGAGTTTTTATGAGATTATGATGACCTCCTATCATTCCACCACAAGATGGGTTTCTCCATAACTTGTTATCCCATGTCATCCCTTGGAGATAAATACTATGATTCTTATTTCCAATTTGAGGATTACATGTCCTATGATGAAGAACATGATAATTTCAATATTAAAGGTGAAGATCCTAATCTTCCACTAACCCCTAGTGTGTTTGTGGAGGGAAATGCCTTTCTCATTGAATAAATCATTGAAATTAACATTGGAACCGAGATTCCTAGAATTCTCAAGATCATATCTTCTCTTTACATTTAATACGTAGAATACCAAAAAAAAATACTCACCTAACTCTCAAAATTGGTCACCTTATCTTACACTAACATGTTCAAGATCAATACTAAATTAATTTTCCACAACATAGTTATGATTCATGATACAAAACTAGTCAAATAAAAGCTTAGGCCTATCAATCCTAAAGTTGCATTGATGGTGAAAGATGAAGTTATAATTTTTTTGAAAATTAGATTTATAAATCTAGTGGAATATTCCAAGTGGATGTCCAATATTGTCCCTATTCTCAAGAACAATGCTAAGATCATGATATCTATAGAATTTCAAGATATCAATAAAGAATGTCAAAAATTTGGCATCCTTGTCCCTTGCATTGACATCATTATTGAAGAAACAATAGTGTATGAGTTACTATCACTTATGGATGGATTATTAGGGTATAATTATATATTCATCTCTGATGAAGATCAGAGTAAGACCTCCTTTACTATGCTATGTGGAACTATTTCTATCTTTTTTTTTTGCTTTTTTTTAGTGTGTAAATAAATAAACTAGTGAAGAAGGGTGTGTAGAAAAGCTACTATAATGTGTACACATTAAATCCAAGATATTTTGGAAAAATCCTCTTTATCTTATGAGGATTACCTAAAAATAATAAATAACTAAAAAAAAAATTATTAGACAAGTACATGGGTGGATTGCCTAGCATGAACTATATCTTAGAAGCGAAAGCTTCCTAGGAGACTGCCAATCCACCTACATTAAACACTTAAGTTTATGAATAAAAAAGAAAGGATTTGCATTAAAAAAAATGAAATTAAATAAAATAATATTATATAAAATAACTAAATTTAACATAATAAATTTAAATACTTTTCTTAGAATATGACTAAGATAAATCAACTAGTGTTAAAAATTAGTTAAGGCAAAATGGTGGTTTTTGGTTTGGTAATTTGATAAGGGTCAAAATATTTAAATAAAGATGGTTTGTTTGAGGTTTTTAAGTTATTAAAATTTTAAATAAGTCAATGGTAAAAATTTTCATGATGGTAAAAGGTTAAATGGTCAAGTTGGTAAATATGGCAAAGAGGAAAAAGGGTCAAGTGGATAAATATTTCAAAGGGGACAAGTGGGTAAAGATAGAAAATAAAAGGAGAGGTGAATTTCAAGGGTATAGAAGTAGAGTTAATAAATAAATAAAGGAAATAATAAATTGAAATACCAAATTCACAATATTACCTTGAGTGATTGATGAAGGTGTTGATGTGGTTGAAGATGTTGTTATTGAAGATGATGTTGGGATCCTATAGTAATTTTGGTAGAGCTTCCTAAAAAAATTATCCTAACTTAAAATAATAAATTATTATACCAAAGACTAACCAACTTGACCATGGGTGAAGGATAAGGGGGATTTATAGCATTTGTGATCAAGAAACATGCCAAAGAAGTGGAATAGTGAAGTATGGCACCATTTTTAAGTGGGATCATAAATGACAAAGGGAATAAGGATGGTGTGATTCCCACCATTTTGGTTTGTCTCCCACCTTTCACATGAGTTCAATCTGGAGTAAAAATCATGAACATGGGCTCAAATGAGACCAAAAGACTTTTCACTGAGATAATTTGTCTTTTGGATAAGTTCCCCATGAATTTTGGCACCATTCTCCATATGGGTACATGAGTGGTCATGAAATATAAGGGGTTTATATTCCCACCTAGACAATAGGTCTCCCACTTAGTTGGTTTGTCTCCCAACTTGATAAAGATTCTAGAATGGGGTGGGAATCATAAACATGGGCTCATATGGGTCTAAAATACTTTCCAAAAGTCACTTATATCTTTTGGAGAAGTGCCCCCATGAATTTTGGAACCATTATCCATGCATGAGGACAAAAACACATGTTTAATGATGGTCCCATAGGAAAACATATGCCATACTCCAAATGAGGGGACTTTTGGTACTTAATGATGTCATGAGGTACCTTGGAGGAGGTTCCTAGGTGGGTTATGATTTCCCACTTCAAGTCACCTCAATTTCAAGCCATTTCACTTGCCATATCACCTTCCAATTTAACTTCCCACATCACTTTCCATGTCATTATGAATTGTGATAGTGGGTCCCATAGTGAATAGTGATACTAAATAGTAATTTTAAATAGTACTTTCAATAAGTAATTTTAAATATTACTATGTGAATAGGAAAATAATGATTTGGTTAGGTTAAGAGGGGTTAGTTAAGGGTCAAAAAAAATTTAGGGGGTACCAAGGCATTTAGTCATCAAAAACTACAAGTGTGTAGTTTTCTCGTATCTACATTTTGCCCCTTTTTATTATGCGGCTTTGAATTAACAACCTAAAAAATAAAAATAGATCACTTGGTCAAAGGCAAAGCTACCCCAAGTATGGGGGGAGGTGTTCCCCCTCAAACTAGGATTTGATGAGTTAAGGAAAAATTGGGTGTGGGTTTGATAAGCGGTTGGTGGGGAGGTACTAGGTGGTGGCACAAGGTAGATAGGTATTTAAGATGTAAACATGCACATAAAATGTGACTAAGTGTGATATCTAAGATCACGTACGAACTAAAGCTATCAATGTTGGTTAATTTATGTTGGGGTCTAGAGGGACATATGTCAGGGGTAACCGATCCACAAGATTAGTCATAACTGATTAGGTCATACCTATCAAGTGATCTAGATGGGTTTAGGGTTGGTTATAGGTATCCAAGGTAGGTATTTTTCTTGAAAAACAACCCAAATGGTTGGGTCATACAAAAATACAACATTGTAAGGCTGGTTGGTGTAGTCAAAATGGTCTCAATAGGGTCATCACAAAGATATGCAGTAGTTTGGGTCCAAATAGCCAATGTTAAGGTAGGCATGGTTGAATGGTCAGTTGGTTAGAGAGAGTAGTTGGAAAGGTTTTAGGTTGGGGGTGTCCAAGCTGACTCCATATGCACTAGGCAAGTACATTTTGCCTACATAATTCTATGGATGTGATATCCAACAAAACTTTAATTCAAATGTAGTTTTGTAGTGGATTTTAGATGGGTTGTCTCAATGTGATATACCACATGGTTAGGTATGGGTTGATATTTTGGTAATGATGATGCATCATGGTGTATATTGGTGAATAGTCACCATAATAATCCCACATGCGTTAGGAGGAGAGGACATAGATGGGCAAGGTAGGATAAATAAGTGGGAAATAAAAGGCTAAGAATCACAAATTTCCTATTATGGAGTTAAGACAATGAATAGGTGCCTTCATGAAGAGGTTAAACCTTCTAAAATTATGTGAGGGTATAATAACAATGATAGGATCTATCACTATCAGCTAAGTTTTAAGAGATGGGCATCTATCAAGATCTGCATAGTCTTATTGGTAAAAGGTCATCATCACTAAGAGCTGATTTTTAAGGGTAGTAGTGAAGTGATGACCTATAAAGAATTTATTTGATGACTAATTATATTATATGAGTTATAAAGTTGGCATCATGGTGAGTGATAGAGGATGGACCTTGCCTGACCCAAGAGCTGCATGGATAGGTTAGACAAAAGGTGGCAATGTCTACATCCTTTATCCTAGTTTCTTGGAACTAATGAATTTGGGTTCCACTTAGAAGAGGCCTTACTAGTAGGGAGTTACATGGTCTAGGATATTGGTTATATAGTTAGATAAGATGGGGGAGCTTCCATAGTGGCAAGTATTTGGGAGCTATTATCACCAAAAATAGTGGTAGTTTCAAAGGCATGATCATTACAATGGTCCATAAATGAAAGCTAATTTATCTCAGCTAGGTTAAAGGTTGCAATGACACAAATGACTACTAGGCCCATAAGGACTGTAAGATGACAAAGAAATCAAAGACATCATATGTGGATCAGATCATAAGGGTAATGAAAAGACATCATAATTATGGATAATTATTATATCAAGATAACCATTTGGATTAATGGCTACGTGTCCACTTGAAAAGGTAAGTAGACATGACCATTTCAAGTAGGAATACTATTCAAGGGAATTAATGACATCATAAGACCCTCCCCATCGATAGAATGGATAATCATGTCGATGAGGGATAATAGTTGGGTAGTCTATTTAAAGAATCATGGTAAGAATGAATACCTATCATGAATTCATTTGGGTTTGCAATTTGTTTTAGGGTGCAGAGAACTACTAGAGGTTGAAGATGGTGAAAAATGGGAGTAATGGTAGAGATAATCAACAACCCCCATGACTTTAAATAATCTACATGATGAATGTGTGTATCTACTAAATACTACAATATGTAATGGTGATAATGGAAGGACTATTAAACCAATAAAAAGAGGAAAGGCACCCATGACCTAAGCTTGAGCCTAAACTCTTACCTCCTTAGTAGTGAACAAGGTGAGACTTTTTTTATGCAAGGTGTAGGGCTAGATAATATGACCTTCAGCCTATCCATGGAGGGAACCTTCACTATCCAAGGGGATGTAAGCTGAGGTAACAATAGGAGATACCTATGTGATTAGAATAACTAGAGAAAAGGGATGTAATGGCTATGATGGTTGAGTAGGGTGAACGATCTAGAGTAGAGTATGATTCTCTCCCTATGGGGATGAATGTGAAAGAGGAGAAAAAAGTACACCCCTTAGCAGATACTAATATATAGAATGTTATGTATGTTAGTTCAAGGAGTAATCAAGTAGAAGGATGGATAAACATAAATCTAGAGTCACCAAATAATTGACCTAATGATTTGGTAGGAAAATAATGTATGTAGGGTCCTTAAGTGAGGTGTGGATAGTCTGATAACTTTGTATGCATTGTATGACTCCTTGTACCCTTAAATAAAATATTGCATAGTCTACTATAAACATGTAAAAAATGTGTTGGATGTCATTATTTGAATGTTATCATGCTTAGGGTTATGTGGATACTTGTGAATGTTATGGTTATGAGTATGATTGTTATGGTTATGGTTATTGTAGTCTCACTTAAGGTAAAGTGGATGAGGTAAGGTAATGAACAACACTAATAGTAAAGTGAAGAATATAATCAATATATAGATGTCATAATGAAAATATCAACCAAGCACATTAGGATAAAAGGGTATGATGTTTCATCTTGGAAAAGGATGAGAAATATACCTAAAGTGGGAGTGGCTTAAGGAACATAAACCATGCAAATGCATCATATGATCATGCTTTGAAGGATTAAAAAAAGGTGTGTTGATCATACTCTATCAAGTACTCATAATGTGTAAAGGGTTTAAAGGGGAAGATGTGATTGATGGGGTGAAGGGAGTAGTTGGATAGGTATAAAATGAGGACTCATGATTAATAGATAGAGATATTTAAGGAGAAATGGATCCCTTAAAGAAATGAACCTTACAATATTTCATGAATTAAAGCAAGAGAGATAAGGATATAAGGAAACAAAAATTTATATGCAAGTAAAAGAAATATGACTAGTGACCACACACTAATGAGTGAGAAGCTAGACTGATAATGGGAAAAAATAAAGGAGATCCAATAAGGGATGAGGTGAAGGTAGACCAAGAGATGGATGAAGAGATAGGTTGAGAAAAAAATGAGGTCATAGATAAATATGAAGGTGGATAAGTATGGAAAGAGCCAAGAATGGACATAGAGGAGGAAAAAATATGGTCAGAAAGAACAAGGAATGTCATCAAGGGAGCTGAAAAAAATGAAATGAAATGGAGAAAAGAGAAGAAAAATAAAAGGTAAAAAATGGGGGTTTGAGGAATGCACTAAAGAGTGACAGATCAAAGAATTTAAAAGGATGGGGAAAGAAGTGTAGCAATCATGAAGGGTAAGGAGAGGATGAGAAATATGGGAGGCCATGAAAGGTTTGAAAATAAGTCTAAAAAATACTTAGGAAAAAATAGTTTGGTGATGAAAATGAAAAACAAGGAAATACATGGAATAAAAGGAAATAGGAGGGGAAAAGAGTGAAATGAGGACACATAAAGGATGACAAGAGAGTGAAGAATTAGGTGAAGACATGACCAAGAAAGCATGGATGATGATAGGCAAGGAGAGGAATAATGAAGAAAATTAGAGGGTGGTGTTGGATATGAGAATGGAATGGAAAATGGGAAAGGGGTTAATAAAAATTATGGGAAAGTAAATTATGGGTGGATAAAAGGCCAAAGAGATAAGGTATGTGTTAATTGACTTTTTAGAAGAGATTAACAAGTTGAATGGGTGATTAGAAGAGATTGACAAGCCAAAAAGTGGTGAGGTGGTGAAGAAATAGGGGAACACAATGAAAAAGAGTGAGATGAAAATAAGGGATGAAGATCAAGGATGATAAGAAGGAAAAGGAAGAATTAAAATAGGGATATAAAGCACAGACACTCACACAGATGAAAAAGATAAGTGAGTACCAAGATGGAAAGAGGAAAAGGGGAATGCAAAGTGTAAAAGGCTAGGACTGATAAGAAGAAAATGGAAATTATGGAAGGATATTCAAAGGATAAAGAGACAATTAGAAGATATTTATGGAGGGAAAAAATGGAAAATGTGGGAAGAGTGGCAAACTAACAGAGAGTGGTGGCACATGTAAGAAAAAAAATGGGATGCTAAAAGAAATATAAAGCATTCTAGATTGAAAAAGATGGGAAAAAGGATAACAAGAATTGAGAATTAGAATGAATGTGGTTTAAAATTAGTGAAATAGTAGTAAGAAGGTGGTAGTAAAGAAGAGGATGTAAAAGTTTACATCAATGTGCAAGGGAATAGGATGATGTGGAGTTGGTGAGGAAAAGAGAGTGAGGAAGAGGGTGTGATAGGTTGTCAAGGGCAAGGGGAAAGGATGGGGATGGTGGAAGAAGCCAAAGGGGATAAATGAAAAGGTTTTTAAGAAGTGGAGAGAGGGAAAAAATAGGAAAAGTGGTTGGGGAAGTGAGCCACAAAGAATGCACAAGGAAAGGTGATAGAGAGGCCAATAAAGTAGAGTAAGTAGTGGCTTTATGGAGATAAGAAGGGCCAATAAGGAATGTTGTCAATCCTTGTGTTAAAAGAGATTGACAAGCTATAAAAGTGGTTAAAAGAGATTAAAAAGTTAAAGGGAGGGAGGTGGTGAAGAGATAGGTAGAGAAGTGGAGGAAAAAATATTAGATGAGAAGGGAAAATAAAGGATGTGACCAAGCTAACCTCAATAACTGAGCACTACCTATATAGTCTAAAAGACCTAAAGCCAATGTATTTCTCTTATTAGTAGAGAAAAACAAAGAGGAATTATTAAATTATGTTAAAATACAAGTATGCTAGGAAGAATCCAAAGCTTCCCTGACATGGGATACCCTAAGCAAGAGGGTGATGCAAGCAATTGAAAGTAATGAGAAGAAAAAGGGAAGGGTAATTAGTTGTTAGTGGCTGAATTTCCCTTAAAATCAAGTAATACATACATATTCCATGGACATCAGGCCAATGTAGTTTAAATAGGGTTGGAGAATGGTGCTAAAATGGGTTGACCCAATTTGATGGACCAGATGGTCTATTTTTGTTGAATGTCTACAAATAAAGTGTTTGTGTCAAAGGTAAGTTGCGGTTGTGGAGGAAGGTATCCCCATAAGGTGGGTTGATTGGTGATAATGTCATTCTATTTTTTTTTACATTTTGGATGGATGATATTGGTGCCACATAAGTAGGTTATATGACCATAATAGATGTGGAAAAACACATGAAAAATAATAAGACATAGGTTTAATATAATAGATGACTCAATGAGGAGAGAATAAGAAATGAGGTGTAATGTTTGTTTATTGACAAGGACAAAGTAAAACAAAACCCAAATTTGGATTAACTTAAGAAACATAAGCCTTTCAAATTCTTCATGTTAGCATGCATTGGTTGGTAAAACAAGTTTATTGATCATAGTGTGCCAAGTAAGCTCAAAATCCCTTGATTTATAGATAGTATAAAGGGAAGATGTGTAATAGGTGACGTGAAGGATAAAGGGTAATATGCATGGTAACCTTATGTGGGTAAGTTTTCCCCTTCTATAGGTGACCTAAGAATGATAATAGATAGGTCCATATCATATGTTTGATGTATACTGATCAATGCAAGAAGTCTATATGTGAAATCTGGTTGTGGCTTCCATCTTATTATGTTTTTTTTAGAGTTGATTATGGCTTTCAAGATTATTTAAAATTTGATTTTATTGTGATAGTGGATATTTTACTTTATTTATGTATATGGGAAGCTAATCGATGCAGGAATATTCCAATAAATTTATCTTCTTTTGACAAAGTTAACTTAGCCATCCTTAAAGGGAGTGGTCTAAGTTTAGTGGCTTTGTTTAATGATCTTGATAGATATCCTTTAAGGAAGCAGTGTACCTTATATTTGGTAATTTTAATTTTGTTTGTGGGTAGCTTTCTTTCAAGGGAATAGCCTATAATGCTTAATATATTGACCCAAGTAAAATTTTGGTATTCAAATTATTTTTGGATGTGATTTGTTTTAGACATGGACAAGTCTAATTAGGCTCAGATGTTTACCAGAACGAGGAAAAAACTTTAACACAATAAGGTTAATGATATGTGAAGAGGTGTGGTTTTGAGAGATAATGATCACGGGATTTCATCTTGTAAGAGATGAAAATTATCCATGAGAACCATGCCATCGGTAGAAACATGGTACCCATATTTAGGATTAGGATATGAATATGATGGTTAATCACATGGTTATATGTTGTAATAAATTATCCTCAAAATTAGGGGAGGAAGATGGGTGAAGGTTAAAATCTCATAATCAAGGGATGAGATTAAGTTAGATAAATTAGTACGCTTGATCCTTATTTAACATAAAAATGGATGTAGATGCAAAGAATTGAGAGGTTTAGGTTTTGGTTTGGCTTTGAGAGAGGACAAATGATAAGATCCTAATACATACTTATGGGCAATGATGTATGGTCCAAGGCAATTGAATGTAAACTTGCCTCATTTACTCTTCTCCATGTTGGTCACATATTGGTTTTCTTTTAGGATGAGGTCTCCAATATTGAAGTCTCATTATTTGAGGCATTTTTTATAATCATGTTTGATACACTCTTGATAGATATGGAGGTGGGTGAGTTTTTCTAAATGACACTTGTCAAGTAGCTCAAGCTGAGCTAAACAGTGTTGATGATCATCTTCTTTAGAAATAAGATCTTGAAAAGATATGCAAAGAGAGGGGATTTAGACTTCAAGAGGTAAGACTATCTCTAATCCAAAGACTAGAGAGAAAGGGGTAGCACCCATAAAGGTTTGAATGCTAGTGCAATAGGCCCATAAAGTGAATGGATGTACAAGTACTAATCTTGACCTAAAGCACTGACAAATTTGGTTAGTATTTTGTTAAAGGCTTCTGCTTGTCTATTTGCTTATGAATATTAAGGTGAGGAAAATCTTAAATTGATGCCAAATGCATCACATAAGCCTTGTAATTTCTTATTTGAAATAGATTTGCCATTATCAATGATGATATTATGAGGAACACCAAAGTGATAGATGATATGATGGTTGATAAAGTCAACAATCTTCTCCACTTTAGTCATTATAAGAGAGATATATTCCACCCATTTTATGAAATATTTGGTGGCTATGATGATGGAACTACGTCATTACAAATAATTGGGGTTGATTTCCCCAGTGAGATTGATCCCCCATTATGAGAACGGTCAAAATTCCTTAGATACTTGGAGGCCATTGGTTAGCACATGATCTAAATTAGCATGATGTTGATATTTAAAACACTTTTTTACATAATAAAAATAGTCTTGGTTGAGGGTAGGCTAATAGTATCTAAGGAAAAGTATATGTTTAGCAACTTCTAGACCACTAAAGTGTCCCCCACATATCCCATCATGCATTTCCTTGATGGCATAGGAAGCTTCATGGATATGTAGGCAATGAAGAAGGAGACCATTAAAACATTGTTTGTAAAGGATTTCCCCTAGTATTTTTTAATGAGAGGTACTCTGGATAAAGGTTCTTTGGGTGTTCTTAGAGAGGTTGGGAGGAACGATGCCTAGGTTGAGGTAGTTACAAGTTTGGTCATACCAAATGTCATATGGGTATTCCTCCACACTAAAAATGGTAGGGAGGTCAGATTGCTCATAAGAAGGCATGGTTAAATGGTGAATGGTGACAAATATTTTAGAATTGGAAGGCTGAGAAGGGATCTAGGAAGTAACACAAGCCATTATATCTATGAATTTATTGGTAGATTAAGGAATAGATTAGACAAAGTAACATTTAATTGATGCTAAGATATTGTCAACTAAAAGTTTGTATTTATATAAGACATCATTATTACATTGATATGATCTATTTACTTGGTTGACCATAAGCTAGGAATCACTAAAGACATTGATGGTCTTAATTCCCAAGGCTAGAGTGGTTTGGAGACTTATGACTAGGGCTTCATACTCAACCATATGATTGGTGTATTCAAAGTTAAGTTTGAAGGATAAAAGAAGGGGTTCACCATAAATGGGGATAAGGATGATACTGGCTCCCCCACCTTGTTGTAACTTTGAACCATTGAAGAGCATAGTCATTTGGTAGGTTGTCTTCTTAGGAAAGATTAGTGATAGATTCATCTAGGAACTCAAGAGGAAGTGGTTGGTGATTTGTCAAAGGTGCTTCAACCAATTGGTTGGAAATTACTTGCCCTTTAATTGACTTTTGCTAAAGGAACTCAATATCAAATTCTAATAAGAGCGTAATCCACTTAGCCATTCATTGGTTTTGGTATGGCTTGGAATGCATGTACTTGAGTGGGTTTGTGTTAATTATGACATATATTTTCTAGTTAAGAAGGTAGTGGTGGAGTTTATTGGCCATGAAAGTCAAGGCTAAGTAGAGTTTCTCAGTATGAGTATACCGAGTCTTGCATTCTATAAGCATGTGACTAATGTAGTATATGGCTTGCTCTATATGTTGTTCATCTCAATGGGACAACATTGCCCCTAGGGAATGGTCAATGGTAGATATATATAAGTGAAAGGGGTGGTCATACTTAGGAAGGATGAAGATATGTGGTGATAAAAGGTACTATTTTAGTAATTCAAAGGCTTTTTGATAATCATTATTCTATTTGAAAGAGACATCCTTCTTTAGAAGGTGATGGAAGGGTTAGCACTAGTCTAAGAGCTAGGAAATGAAATGATGAATGGATTAAAGCTTTCCCTATAAGCTATGGAGTTGTTTAAGGTTGATAGGAGAGGACATCTCCAAGATTAGTTTGACCTTGGTAGGATCTACTTTTATTCCTCAAAGAGATATGATAAAGCTAAGAAGCTTTCCTAAAAGGACACCAAAAACACATTTCTTAGGGTTGAGTCTGACATGGAAATGTTTTATGTGTTTGAATATAATGCCAAGAATTTTCCAATGATATTGGCAAGATTTGGATTTTCCCAAGAGATTGTTGACATAGTCCTCTACAATGGTGTGGATGAGGTCATGGAAGATGTAGGTCATGGCTCGTTGATAGGTTGTACCATCATTTTTCAACCTAAAAGGCATGACTCTTTAGCAAAAGTTCCCAAAGGGGTGGTAATGGTGGTTTTATGTTAATATTTAGGAGCAATCATGCTCTGATTGTAAATGAAAAACCCATCTATAAGAGATAACATCTCATGGATAGCTATAAGATCAATAAATTGGTCAATACTAGGTAGAGGAAATTCATCATTAGGGCAGGTGAGGTTAAGATCATGAAAGTCTGCACAAATGCATAGACCCCTAGTGTCTTTGGTAATAGGTATGATATTTGATACCCATTATGGGTAATTAATAGGTTGAATGAAGTTTATAGATAGGAGACACTGAAGCTCTTCTTTGAAGAGAAGGGATATACAAGGATGCATGCATTAAAGTTTATATTTAATAGGCTAGGCATCATGATGAGTGACTATGTTATAGGTAGTAATGGTGGAGTCAATCCTAGGCATATCATTGTAAGACCAAGTGAATGTTATGATGTGGTCTTTAAGGAAAGAGGAGAAGTCTCAAAGTTCTTTGGCATTTAGTGATTGGCCCAATTTGACAACATGGGGGTTGTCCATAGTGCCCAAGTTGATATCCATGGTGGATTCATTCAACATGGTTAAGGATTTAGGTGGAAGGGATTTATGGATTTAATAATTTGGGGCACCAAGTTAGGTGAGAATAAAATCATTAGCTTGATGTTGGATGGTATTGATGGTAGAAGAATATTTATTTATCATTTTAGGATGGATAAGAGGAAGGGTTTGAATTTGGCCATCCTTTTGATAGGTCAAGGTGCCTAAAATAATGTTGTTGATCAAAATAAAGTTAGGAGGAATGATATAAAAATACTCAAACTTTGAAGGGGGTCATGTTGGTGAGGAGGGGATGCCTTCTTTGATGGTGTTAATGGGTTTGGGTGAATTGGTGGGTTCTTCAGGTGGTACAAACCCAAGGCCAAATGACTCATGTGGTTTTTGGGTTTTGATCAAAGGTAGATAATGAGGTCCTTATTCATATTGGCCTAGACTAAATCCCTTATAAGCATACCTATGAAGGTATAATATATTAAATTTTGGTTTGTCAAGGTAAGAGAAGTTAGAGGTGAATGGTCAAATGGAGGAGGTAGTGGTGAGAGCAAGAAGTGGCCAATCAAGTCCCCCATAGATGAAGTTTTTTTATGGTTAGGGGGACCAAAAGGGATGATGGTTCCAATGCTAGGGTCATAGTAAGGGTAATGTTTGAGGTTCCGATATTATTTAAGAGTAGGGAAACCATCCAATGCTAGAAGGTGATACTCCCCTAATGAGAATCATTGAAACATATATCCCAAGGGCTCCTTTATGAGGATCTATGAAAAAGGGATGGACAAGCTAGTTTACATTTCAATTATGGTTGGAAGTTGGGGTGTAATTGTTTAAGGTGAATTGGATGGGTGTATTAGGACATTGTTGTGGTGATAGGTCATGTTACATGTTGAGAAAATATTTGGGTCTGCTTGGATATTGATGACCTAGCCCTCATGCTCAAACTTAATATATTGATGGAGTGTAGAGGGAACACATTCCATGGAGTGAATCCAAGGTAATCCCAATAAGATGTATTAGATTTATCCTTACACCATATATAATAGTTTAAGGAGTGTGTGAGGTCTTACATGGATATGAAGGATGATGGTTCCCAAGTTAGTGGCCATAGTGTCATTAAAGGATCAAAGGACTGTTGTGAATTTTGACATGATATTATCTAATAAGTTAAGTTTGTCATAAGAATAGGAGTATGTGATGTTAATTCTAGATCCCCCATCAATCATCACCCTTTTGACATGGGTTTGGTTGATGTAAGTGGTAATAAAGAGTGGGGGATCTGGGTCCTCAGTGTGGATGGAATGTATTTATAAATTCTTAAAGGTGACAAGGTTAGAAGTTTAGAAGAAACCAACAAATGTAGCTAGAGGTTAAGGGTCATTAGGTTGGACCTATATAAATTTCAAGGCATCTATGAGTGCTTGTAAATGATGGGGAGAAGTAGTAATCAACTCAAATAAGATCATTTTTTTAGGGTTTGTTAAAGTTTCTTAAGGATAGCTTTTTGAATAGATATTGTATATGGGTTGGGGTGTGAAAGTTTAAATTGGAGGGCACCTAAGATAGACACCTTGGATTTAATTTAATATGGAGATAGTTGGGTGTTGTTTTCTTGGGAATGTGAAGAGGGGTATGTCTAAGGAATAGACACCTTAGCCTTCCCTTTATCCTTTTGTTGTGATCTAGTAACCATGTGGATAGTATGGATAGAAGGAGAGAGTGATGTAGTAGAGTGGTTAGACTCATCTTCATTATTAGGTGAGAGTGGAGGAGTGGGTAAGTATTGGGTAGGTATATATATTGTTTGGGTTGGTATAAGTGACATATGAGGTTCATCTATTAATAGATTGTCCTCATCATAAATGTGGTAGATGATATTTTGGAGAGATTTTTAATTATATGTATCATGGTTGGGTGTCCTATGGTATAAACAAATCAAATTGTTATTAAACCATGATGGTTTGGGATGTGAAGGGTCAAAGGGTTTGATGGGTGTTAATATTAAGGAAGAGGTTTGCATTAACAGTTGGAGAATGGTTAGGTAAGACTTGGTTAAGTGTGGCAAAGGTTTAATAATTTTTGTTTTAGGTGTTGAGATAGAAGGTTGTTTGGAAGTAGGTTTGGTGATAGGTTTCTTAGGTAAGCTAGTATACTTGGTTTATGGTTTTAGTTTAGGTAAGATGTTTGATGAGTTAGAGGTGGAGGATGGCAAGGTAGGTAACTTAGGTATTGTTGGTGCAATAAAGAGAGGTGCGTTAGGAAGTAAGTATAAAGGTGTAATCAATAGATGTGGTGGGGTTTTGGTAAAAATAATGGGCTTCATACTCAAGGTAGAGGGATGAGGACCCAAAATGGAGGGAAAAGTTGAGGGAGGTAAAATTTAAGGATTTGGGCCTTTTGGTGGTTTTACCTCTTTAGCTTATTTAGTGTTGGTTTTGCAGGGGGTTTGTTTACATTAGTCATCTTGGTGGGTTTTGGTGTTTGAGGGTCAGTTAATTTAGGGAAAGTTTTGGTTGGTTTAGAAGGGCTAGGTTGGTCCACCAAATAAGGGGTTAGAGGTTTTGGTTTGGTTTCCTTACCTTCATATTAGTTTTTTATGGAAGGTTCTAAAGTTAGAGGTTTGGTGGGTGAAGTTATCTCTTCTTGTGAGATAACTTCCAAAGATGGAATGGATGGTTTTATAATAGGGGAGATCAGTGTGGTAACCTCTATCAAAAGTGTAGATATAGTTACTTCCTCTATTTTGATGTCTAAAATGGTAGAAGGTAACTCTAATATTTCAATAAGTGAATTGGGATTAGTAGATTGGTAAATGGTTCTTTATTAGCGAGTGTGTCAAGAACCATGTTAATGGTATGGGTGTCAGGAGAGCACTCAACATGGTTACTCTCATTTTTGGTGGGAGAATGGTTTATAAAAGGTTACTTAAATATGTCAAGGGCTTAGTTAGGTGGTACATTAGATTTTTCCAATGTAATATCCCCATTTCCAATGAGGGATTGGACAAGGTATTTAAAGGTATTTCACCTATTAACATCATGTCCTATAACTCAGTGAAAGGCACAATGGTCATTTTCATTATACCAACCTAGCATGGGGTGAGAAGAATAAAACTATTGGGGTGGTTTAGTTGGTAAAATTTGAATGATATTAGCTTTTAATAACTTATCCAAAATAGAATCACATGGTTCCCCAAGTGGAGTTAATTGCTTTTGATTGTTCCAAGTTTGGTTCCTTTAGTTTTGGTTTGAATAATTAGAGTAGTTGTAGATCTAGTTCCTTGGATTTTATTAGTTTGTAAATGGTGGAGGTATAGCTTTTAGGACCATAGCATTGGTGGTTTCTTTATTTTTGGTGTTGGGATTGGTTTGGTTGTTTGGTTTGGAAGAAGAGCGCTCATTCAGTTTATAAGTTGAGTTCTTGTTCTTCAACTTTAAATTTCCTTCATCAATGGCTCTATTCTCTATTTTCAATCCATGGTAAAAGATTCATCAAATGTCTAAAATCTTTGGACACGTAATGTAGAGGAAATATGCTTTGCACATGCTCATGCAAATAGCTCTATAAATTCAAGTTGGGGTAAGGGGAAGGAAAGCTTGTTAATTAGGCTTCTCCAATGAGCCATAAAATTGGTAATGGACTCATCCTTGAATTTTTAGATGGAATAGAGGTCAGTGATGGAAAATTTCTTGGATATATTGATCAAAAAGTGATCAAAGAAGTTTTAGGCTAATTGGTTGAAGGAGAAGATGGAATGTTTAGGTATCACACTATACCAATCTAATTCTAATCTAGATAATGACATAGGTAAGGTACAGAGGAAAAGAGCATCGTCATGGGAAATAAAGTAGTATGAATGCCTAAATGATATTAAATGTTGTTGAGGGTCTTCCTTAATGTTAAACTTGGCAAATTTTAGAAGTTCCCATTGGGCTAGATAAGGTCTGATAGGGACCAAAGGGTGAATAGGGTCATTGTAAATTTGATCATAGTATAAGAGATTATGAGCTTCAAAGATGGATGACTCAAGGGTAGTCATATTTTTCATGATCATATTTATGAAGTTTGCTTGGGGTTGAGAACTTGAAAGGTTATAGGATACATATTACGGTGGTGGTGGTTGATAAACATGTTGATAGTTGAGAGGATAATATGTGGATGCCAATGGTTGGGTAGAAGATACATATATGGATGTCAATGGCAAGGTAGAGGTATATGGTTGGGTAGCAGGCATATGCCCTCATGGGTTATGGAGATAACTAAAGGTTGCTTATTGGGTAGGAGTGGTATTTAAGTTAGTGGTTAATGGAAGGGTAGTGTCCTTTATACTAATCAGTGGTAACATGGATGGTATGGACACTGTAAAGCTTTGAAGTGGAGTAGTTTTTGATGGATTTGAGGTAATTATATGGATATGGGTAGTGATAGAGGTAGACACTCCTATTTAAGAGGAGTGATTGGTAGGTGGTATAAGGGTAATGGTAGTTTGGGTTGGTTGATTTTGAGTGGTATCCTCAAGGGGGTTATTGGTCAATAATAGGGCTCAAATAACTAAAGGTTGAGTAGAACTTATGGTAGTGGAGGTAACCCCTATGAGATAGATAGGCATGCCATAAGATGGATCTAAAGGTGGGGTCAAAACTAGGATTTGGTGAGACATAGTTCTAAGGTAATTTTGTAAGGCTACATGATTATTGTTTAGGAAAGATATAAAATTTGCATCTCCTAGGAATACCCAAATAGGACTTCCTATAGAGTGAGGGGAGTCTGTGGATTCAAAAATGTGTTCCATGGATGCAAAGGTGGAAGAGGTTGGTTTATTTAGTGGTAAGTTTTTTTCCTCAAGGTCCTTTCGTTATTGGTGAGTAAGAATCATATGATAAAATAGGAAAGGAATGATACATTCTTACACATCAAAATAAAGAGTAATCAAATAATATTCAAGGCAAACAATGCATTCACTAAGAGTGCATTAAGTCATAGGATTTATTTTAATCTCTCCTTTGGCTTATGCCTTAGAAAAGTGTGAAGGGGAAATTAGCTTGAATAGGTATTATAAAGTAATCTATGTTTGGTTTCGGGTTACATTTAGAGGCTCAAAAATAAGTCTGTATTAGATTGGGTATGTGTCTTGATACTTGGGGCTTGTTCCCCTCACTTCATGATCCCATAGCCATTGCAGTTGCTTAGCCTTTATACCATTTATCTAGAGTTTAACCAAAGAGCTGAGTTGGTTATCCCCTTGGTGATTAAATCCAAGTATGATAACTAGGAAAGGGTAAGGTGATCCACTAGGTGATGAAATCCTAGTCAAGACTTCTCTCAAATGAGTTTAATGTTTGTTTTAGTGAAAGTGGTCTTGTTTGTGTAAAATTTGTGCACTATGGTTAATTTTTTTTCTTAAATTAAACTAAATGAGCTAATTAAACAAGTAAGCAAATTATGTATGCAAGTTAATTTTAATCCCAAAGGATTTTTTTTTGACTTTTTTAATGAATAAAAACTAAATGCAACCTAATTTCAAGATGATAATTCAAGTCCTAATCCTAAGATGATTTCCCTTTTTTTACTTTCTCTTTTAGAAATGAAAGAAAATAAAATTTAACTTTTTGTAAAAAAATTTACAACTAAAACTTATGTTTTTTAAAGAAAGAAAGAAATCTTAATTTTCTAAGAATTCAACTAAATGAATTTCACTAATGCAATTCTAAATTTCCTAAAACATATATGAGCCCAATAAAACTCAAGGGTCCCATCGGGCATGCCAAAATATTTCTATCTAATTTTTTTTTACTTTTTTTAAGTGTGTAAAGAAAGAAACTAGTGAAGAAGGGTGTGTAGAAAAACCTATTAAAATGTGCACACATTGAATCCAAGTGATTATGGAGAGATACTATTTGGATTTTGAGGATTAATTGAAAATAATAAATCACTAAAAAAACTTATTTATTAGACAAGTAGACGGGTGGATTGCCTAGTGTGATCTAGATCCTAGAAGCAAAAGCTTCCTAGGAGGCTGTTAATCCACCTACTCTAAACACTTAAGTTTGTGATTAAAAAAGAAATTATTTTCATAAAATCACAAAATAATAAAATTAAATACAAGAATATGATATAAAATAACTAAATTTAACATAATAAAGTTAAATACTTTGCTTAGAAGATGACTAAGATAAATCAACTAGTGCTAAAAATTAGTTAAGGCAAAGTGGTGGTTTTTTGGTTTGGTAATTTGACAAGGATAAAAATGGTTAAGGAAAGATGGTCTCATTTATATTGGTAAATGATTAAAATTTTCAATAATGAAATGGTTAAAATGGTCAAGATTTTAAAAGAGTAAATGGTCAAGTTGTTAAATATGGCAAAGAGGCAAAAGGGTCAAGTGGATAAATATGACAAAGGGGGCAAGTGGGTAAAGATAGTAAAGAAAAGGAGAAGTGAAGGAAAAATGTATGGAATTAGAGTGAATAAATCACTAAAGGAAATAAAAAATTTAAATACCAAATTCACAATATTACCTTGAGTAATTTATGAAGGTGTTGGTGTGGTTGAAGATGTTGATTATGATGTTGGTATCCTACAGTAATTTTGGTAGAGCTTCATTTATTTAAATTATTTTCTAAAAGATGTGGATGAAATCCCTCAAAATTTATACAAACCTAAAAGAAGAAATGATTCTACCAAATACTAACCAACTTGACCATGGGTGAAGGAGAAGTGGGGGGATTTATAGCATTTGTTTTCAAGAAACATGCCAAAGAAGTAGAATAGTGAAGTATGGTACCATTTTCCAAGTGGGATCATAAATGAAAAAGGGGATAAGGATGGTGGGATTCCCACATTTTTGTTTTATCTACCACCTTGCACATAAGTCCAATTTGAAGTGGGAATCATGCACATGGGCTCAAATAAGGCCAAAAAACTTTCACCAAGATAATTTGTCTTTTGCCTAAGTGCCCCATGAATTTTGGCACCATTCTCCTTGTGGGTGTATGAGTGGTTACAAAAGACAAGGGGTGAGATTCCCACTTAGCCAATAGGTCTCCCACTTGGTTGGTTTGTCTCTCAGCTAGCCAAAGAGTCTGAAATAGAGTTAGAATCATGCACATGGGCTCATATGGGTCTAAAATACTTTCCACCACTCAATTTCATCTTTTGTCTAAGTGTCCCATGAATTTTGGTACCATTCTCCATACATGAGGACAAAAAAACATGTTGAATGATGGTACCATAGGTAAAACTACACCATATTCCAAAAGAGGGGCCCTTTGGTGCTTAATGATTTCATGAGGTACCTTGGAGGAGGGTTCCAAGTGGGCTAGGATGTCCCACTTCAAGACACCTTACTTTTAATCCATGTCACTTGCCATATCACCTTCCATGTCACTTGGCATGTCACTTGCCATGTCATCATGAATAGTGATAGTGGGTCCCATAGTGAATAGTGATAGTGAATACTACTATGTGAATAGGATAATAGTGATTTGGTTAGGTTAAGAGGGGTTGGTTAAGGGTTAAGAAGCTTTTAGGGGGTGTTTAAGGGGTCTTGAGGCATTCAATCATCAAAAATTGCTTGTGTGCAGTTTTTTAGTGTCTATAAGAACCTTTTTATTATGTCATGATGCCCTTTATTCTCAAAATGTTAGGGAAACATAACAAATAGACATGACCCATATATTCCATGATCTTATTCATAATACAGTATAGTTTTACATAGATCATTTTCTAGAGAAATTAAGGTAATAAACTAATCACCTAGAGCTGTTATACACCATATTAATTTGCTTGATTGAATATGGTGTTAATCTTAACCCATAAAAAATAATTTTGAGTCACAGGTGGAAAAATTCTAGGGCATATCATCTCCCAATGTGAGATTGATATTAACCTTGTAAATATTTTCACAATCCTAGAAATATTCCCCCTATAGATGAATCAAGAATCATAACATTCCTTGGCAAGTTGGGATCTATTTGATGGTTCATTCATAATATTTCATATGTAGTCCATCCAATCAATAATATTCTTAATAAGACAAGTGGCCAAACTTGGATGGATGATTGTTAGGAGGCATTAAAAGTATTGAAACATTTCCTTGTGTCTCTCCCCAATGCTTATGGTACTAGAATTAGATAATCCCTTTATACTTTACATAAAAGTGATTGAGGAGTCTTTTACCTACATGTTGGCCCAAGAAGATGAATATGGTATAGAATGTGCCATTTGATTCATTATTCTAACCCTCAGATTATGAGACATGGTAGATGTTGACCAAATTTTAATTCTAGTAAATTAAGGTCAACCACTATAATTTTGAACTTTTGAATAAGGTTCTCATGTGTCATATATGGTGTCATGTTAGTCTATTATCTCACGTATCCTTCTTCTTGTCTTTGTTGAAGCCTATTCCCCTTGAAATGGCCTAGTCAACTAAAGTCAAACTTGGTCAAACTTGGTCAAAGGTATATTTGTGTCCATTTCATCCTAATATGGAATTTAGAATGTTTTTATGTCTTTACAAGTTATAAATTGGTCATTTATTAAGTTTCATGTGTAAAAAAGGGCCTTTTGACCACCTTTTAGCCTATTAATTGACTTGTACAAATTTTTCAAAAGAACAAAGCTATCACTAAGATGAATTTAAACATGGGAGAGGTCAGAGGATGTAAGGGGCATGTTAGGTGGTAGTCAAGATTCAATTATAGTAAAAAAATGGGAGTTTTCCCTTGTTTTTAGGCCCTTTTGGGCACTTATACAGCTTTCATGATCTAATCCTTAGCTAAAAACGTGGGTGGAGTGTCTCTTCACCTCCCCACACCCATTTATACATTTGTATTCTAAGGAGAATGCAAAAATTTTCATCTTTAACTCATTTACCTTATTTCTCTCTTGGTATGCAAAATAAGGGAAACTTTAAACACTTGGTACAGAAGGTATAGGTGGAGCTGGGAGGAGTGCTTATATAAAACATCAATGGAAACTCCAAGTACATATCTACTGGTTGAGTAGTCTAGGTATACCAATTGAAGTTGTTTTTCTTATTTTATGCTCTTTTATGAAGTGATCCATGGATAATTGTGAGTTTGAGCTTGTCCTAACTCAAGTTGAGGAGCTATGTCCTTCTTGGCCTATCCCTTCTCAATGTGAACAAATACTTGTCCAGCCTTGTAATGATGCTCATCAATCATATGTTACCCATGACCAACTATATCAAGCTTGTACTCCATCTAGCCCACCTAACCCTTCTCCAAGCCATTCCATTGCAAATTTTAAAGAACTCTCCTTGGTTACCAAGAATACATGCTATACCTTGACACTAGATATGGTTATGGTGAAATCATACCTAGTGTTTGTATTGAGAGTGTAAGGAATGCCTTGGAATAAATCAAGAAGGAGTGGATAGCCATAGACGGGGATAATTAGCCAAATCTTACCTATGAAATGCTTGATGTTTGTGCCCTGATATTTAATCTAGAGGAGAGATTGAGAGTCCATGAAAAAATTCCATCTTGGTAACCACAAAACTCCCCACATTCCCCTTCAAGTGTGTCATCCTTTCCCCTTCAAACTACTAGTCTAGCCATGTTTCCTAATACCCCAAACCCCTCATGTACTTCCCCAAGTTTTCCTTCTTGGAAATCCATCTGAGAAAGTAACACAAGGGAGGAAAAAATCATGGCTAAGTAGGTTCACTTGTTTGAAGAGGATTTTGAGAGGGAGAGATTGAATTTTGAAGCTCATCTTGAAAGGGATTTTGAATTGGTCAATCAGGCCTTGAGGCAGTCCATCATGGCAATGAAAGGTAAAATCTCCCAACCTACTATTTCATGTTCTAATCAAAATAGCAAACCTCAAAAAGTTCCTAGTTTCTTAAGCATATCTTTCACTCCTTCACTATCATCTCAGTCCTATGAAAATATCCTTGAACCCACCTTTATAAGATGGGCAAAAGTGATAACAGCTATTCAAGAGAGGAATGAATCTTGTTTGGGTGAATAAGTTGGTAGAAGAGATAATCCTAAAACCACCCCTCCTCAAGGGACCATTGAATCCATCCTTCCACCTCCAATTGATCAAACTTGCCTTCCTAATGTGGAGAATTGTCTTGCTACTTGGGAATCCCCTTTGTCCAAACTCCTTATTTTTGAGATTCTTGATGTTGACACCATGAAGAGGGAGGATCAAATTCAAATTTTATATTGGATATAGGATGAAGAGGTGATAACTGATAATGAGGATACATTTGCATGCAATGATGAAATAAAAGTTGAGGGAGAGTTTTTTGAAGAGCTCTTTTTGAATCTCATAGAAGAAGAGGGAAAAGTCTCTCTCATTTTTCCATTTCATGATGCAGATTTGTCAACTAAGTAGGAATTATGGTAGAGGTTTAAGGACATATGAAAAGAAGGTGATGGCCTCAAAGAGCCTACAAGTCCTTTGGAACTGACTCCAAGCCATGACAAGCAAGAGGTTATGTCTAAAATGGAATACATATGGCAAACCTACTTGCAAATGTTTCAATAATATTAGGGTGATATGGATAATATCCAAGTTAAAAAAATCAATATGAAGGATAACAAGCACATATTGAAGAACATCACCTCTAAGAAAGTCCAGCTCATGATGGAGCCATCTATGATGATCTTGGGCCTTTTGAAGGTGATCTAGAGTTTGTTTCTACATCCATTTATGAAGCTACCTCCACCAACATCAAAAGAGTTATTGAACAAGAAACACTTCCTAATATACCCGATATAATGTTCCTTGAAGAGTTTGAAGAAGTTGTGACAATGGAGAAGAATGATGGAATCCTTCAAGGAGAAATAAACTTAAAACAATCTCTCCCATCTCTAAGTATGCCAATTTATCATGAAGATCTTGGAGAAGAGCAATATTCAGCTTGATTCAAGGTTTAAGAGGACCTTATCTATTTTTAAACCTATGGGAGATGACACCATTGGATGATGTACAAAGATAAGGAATAAAAATAAAGCAAGAGTCATCTAATATCCCATCCAAGAAGAAGCAAGCTTGGAATCCTCACTCATCTAGTGAGGAAAGAGACCTAAGGTACTTCCATCTTGATATAGAAATGGAGGTATGATCAAGATGCATGCAAATATATGATTTTTTTTAGTTGTGTCTTGTGTCCCTAAGTGCTTAGTAGCACAAGTGTGTCCTTGGCTTGTTTGTTGTTGTGTCTTTTATGAGAGTTATTTCCATTTATGTGTTTTGAGGTAAGATTAATATCTTTTTGATATTTTCAAGGTTTTGTCTTGATTTTTCCAAGTGTATATTGACTCCTTTGCCTAATGGATAGGATAAGGCTACTTGTCCTTAACATAGGTAAGCATATTACCCCTAGGACTTGCCAAATGGTTGACCAAATTTGATTTCTAGTCAAATAAGGTCAACCCAAAAAAAATTTAAATTTTTAAGAAGGTTATCATGTGTCATATAGGGTGTCATTTTAGTCTATTGTCTCACTTATCCTTCCTCTTGTCTTTGTTGAAGCCCATTCCCCTTGTAATGACCTAGTCAACTAAAGTCAAACATGGTCAAACCTTAGTCAAACTTTTTTTAAAAGTATTTTTATGTCCATTTTGTAATAATATGGATTTTATCATGTTTTTATGTCTTTACAAGTTATAAATTGGTTATTTCCTAAGTTTCATGTGTAAAAAGGGTCTTTTGACCACTTTTTAGCCTATTAATTGACTTGTATAGATTTTTAAAAAGGATAAAATTGTCACTAAGATGAATTAAAATGTGGGAGAGGTTATATTATGTAAGGGGAATGTTAGGTGCTAGTCAATATTTAGTTATATACATAAAATGGGAGTTTTCCCTTATTTTTAGGCCCTTTTGGGCACTTGTATGGCTTCCATGATCTGATCCTCAGCTAAAAACATGGGTGGAGTGTCTCTTCACCTTCCCAAACCAATTTAAAATTTTTTATTCCAAGGGTAATGCAAAAAGTTTCATCTAAAATTCATTTCCCTTCTTTCTCTCTTGGCATACAAAGGAATGGCAACTTCAAACACTTGGTACGGAAGGTACATGTGGAGTTGGGAGGAGTGATTTTATAGGTGTATTATGATCTAAGTGAAATTAATATTTATTACAAAAACTTTTAATTTGGTGGCTCCTCCTTAATTAACAAATTTTAACAATCTAGGAAACCTTTTATAGAATTGCATCTAAGAGGGGTATATTTATGCATCTATTTCTAGTTTTTATAAGTCCATGGATCTTTGTTATCTTAATTCAATGATTTTATGCTGTAATAAATATATATCCATGATATGTTCAACATATAACACTTCATTTCTCATTATTTTTGAAGGAAATCTCAAATGGTGCTTTTTTCTTGAAGTTTACAATGTTGGGTGTAGGACCTATGTTTTCCCAACATCTAAGGAGCTTCATGGTGATGATAATGTGTGTGAGGTTAATTTATGAATATATATTTCATGCAATAATCTTGTAGTAAATCCAATTATCACCCTTCTAAAGCCAAATTGCCCATCTTTAACGTATTTGTTGCCTTATCACTTTTAGTCAAGTTTGTGCTTGGTTCAAGAAGTTGTACAGAGGTGAGAGAGTTTGAAGTACATGGTGGGATCCATTTTTAATTTTAACATCCCCAAAGAGTCATTATTTTAATGTCATGAAGATATAGGATGGTATATGAGCAAGTTTCACTTCAAGGAAGGTTATCTCTATTTTGGGCTCTCAGTCCCCAAATGTGGAAAATAAAGGTTCTAGAGTTTTTATGGATCAATATTTGAATTTATGGAGGAATTTTTCATCAATTGTGTTTTTTCATCCTTGTATTCCTATTCACATATTACAACCATTCCAATTTTGAGGGTAAAAGGAGGAGTGGAAGATTATTTTTGAAGACCTCAAAATTTTCAAAAAATCTTTGATCTCAAACAATGATATCTACAAGATTCTTAAGGAGTAGTCACCCTAACATGAATTTGGAAAATCATAGACCTAATATTTCAAGAGTAAATAATTTTAAACAACTCAAGAATGAGTCCTGAGAACTTAATTTATGAGGAAGAATCCTATTTCATGAAATGACCTTTTTGGCTGATCCCCTATTTGTACACAGGGCAAAGCATGCATTGAAGGTAGTATTTCAATGACTGGCATAAATAAATGGTGTTGAGGGTTCCTAGGAAGGAAATAGGTCATATTATAAGTTTTATAATTATAAATTCAATCTCAACAAGCCCTACCCTAATATGATCCAAATGATCCTAAATATAACTTACAGGCCTAGGATTATGCACCTACAACTAGGGGTATTGAGGGTGTGAACTCAATCAGGAGTGAAAGGGTTTCTTGAGATAAATAAGAGTATAAAATTGGGTGAAATTATATAATATGATTCCATAAATGAAAATAAAGGATTGTATATGATTTTGAAGTTAAACACCCACCATGAAAACCAATAGGGCAAGGTTTGCACCTATAGTTGGGTTGCTAGGAAATGATCCTCTTTTCAAGTTTTGACCTTTTTTAGAAATTTAAAGGTAAGTAAGGTAAAATTAATTACAAATATAGTGATTATGGTAAATTATTAAATATTAAAATAAAGTGTCAAATAATCCATAGTAAGCTATAGCCACTGTACCGACTGAGATAGGGATCTAATAAGAACCAAAAGACTGAGCATGAGTTTGATGGTTTCAACCACCCAAGATTATTTAAAGGTAAATATTATATTCAAAAAAAATTATTAGGAAATTTATAATGTTTTTTGACCTTTTTTTCCCTTACCAAACCTACAAAATAACCTCCAGGCAGCCTTAGGATCCATAAAACACAGTCAAGAAGGGTATGTTGACTGTATGTTGAAGGTTAGGTTATCCTTGTATCAAATGAGGTTTGATTAGTGGATTTAGTCTAATTTAATGTTAAATTACATAAAATTACTTGATATAAACATAAATAAACCATGAGATAGGCTTAATTCTTTCCAAAACTAACCTACATGGGTAGAGCATGGTGACTATGATAGTCATGTAGGTTATTCTAAATCAAGCATGGAATTGATGTGGTTTGGAGGATTTCAAAGTGAAGTAAGATGAAATTATGGAATAATTAAATAATAATAATTTAAATTATTTCCAAAATAATCAATCAAAACTTAGACCTAAACCTATAGGTAGAACCTAAGGATGTCTCAGTCCACACAAGATGGCCTAATCTTGGGATGTGGGATACACTAATGCAAATGAATGAGTTTTAGTCTTGAAAAATAGTGGAATATAAATAATATGAGATTTTTAAAATTATATTTAAATTTATTTTTTTCATAAATCATAAACCAAGCTCAAATTAACCTATAGTTAGGCCTAGAACAGTGATTCCCCTTCTAGGTAGCCATAAGAGCTAGTCTAGGTTTCTAAAAGCATGAAAGGTGTTTTAGGGGAAAATAAGATAAAAAATGATTTTAATAGGTTATATAATGTATGAATTATCTCTAAAATCCATTAATAATCTCAAAATATTCTCCACTTTTCTCCAAATATAGATTATGCCCTGCCTACCCTCAAACGATGCCTTTTCAAAAGTCTACCTTGGAAAAATTGAGAGTTGGAGGATCAAGTGGAGGAGTTGAGAGATAAAATTTGGTATATAGTAACATTATGAAATATATAAAAATATAAAATAATAATATTTTATTACCAAATAGTTAAAAAACTCTTTGTTTTGTCTCAGATTAGGGTCATTTTTCTCATGCATGGAGATGGCAGTTTTGGGGAAAATGGTGAATTTGATGACCAAAAGGTATGGGAAGACCAAATTAAGGTTTTATAATATATAAAAATATTTTAAACCATAAAAAATCTTTTTTATAATCTTTAAAAGTAAACTATTTACCCTACACAATGGGGGTTTGCAGTCACATATGAAGGGAATCCTCAAGGATAAGAAGGTGAGTTGAGTGTCATGCATATTTTTAGCCTTATCCATGATTTAAATTGGTTATTTCATACTTTAAATAATTTATTTTTAATTTTTAAGACATCAAGAGGCAAGAAAAACCATTGAAAGGGCCAGTTTGAGTCTCAAGTTACAAGTAGACCTATTGGCAAGGTTTAGGCCTAGTGCCAAATAGGGGCTAGGTTTCATTTCAATCTATTAGTGAGTTATTAAAATAACTATATAATGATTTTATGGTGTATTAATATATTTTATATCCCTTGGTTTGTAGGTAGACTCTCTAAGAAGCCATGTTTTGGTCTAAAATATTTATAGACCTCCCAAAATACAAAAATGGAACTCAAAGGTCAACTTAGAGTGCTTGGAACTTTCATGAAATTATGAATGAGACATTGAGCCATTAAATTAAGTTTAAGGGGGAAAGTAATCATACATAAGTGGAATTTTTAGGATATTCCATTGTCACACCTTTATGAACAAAGGTTAAGACCCAAATTCACCTTAAAACCCTTGTAAACCCTACATAAGGACCTGATTGGAGAAAGGAAGCAAATGAGGTATCTAGATGTAGGGTAATGGACATAAAACAACCTAGATGATGTAGAGTCATATTTTTTATATTCTACACATGTGATTAATTTGTATGAAATGGTATGGAATAGGCTACAATAGGGGTCATTTTGACCTTTTTATGTGGTGTGCAAGATGCAAGAGGAGTTAGGAGATGAAATAAAGTTTGGGATGAATATTTACACTTGATATAACTATAAAAATTAATTTAATATCATTAATAATCCCATAAGTACCCAAACCAATCTCTCACTTTCAGCTAGTCCAGTGAACCAACTAGTGAACACTTAGGGAAAGTGGTGAAAAGAAACTAGGGAAGCCTTTTAAAGGTTTTTTTATTGAAACTGGTGATAGGATTACCTTGAAAAGTTTCATTCCCTCTTATTCATGGATTATTTTTTAGAAATTTTAATTTTTGAATGCCAAGTGTAGAATGTGTAGGGAAAAGAGCTATTTTGAAA
Source organism: Torreya grandis (assembly GCA_037957365.1). Classification (NCBI taxonomy): domain Eukaryota; kingdom Viridiplantae; phylum Streptophyta; class Pinopsida; order Cupressales; family Taxaceae; genus Torreya; species Torreya grandis. Next base: position 2,276,591 of record JARHVA010001895.1, on the reverse strand, counting down.
CTGCCAAGCTTTATTTTGTATGTCCACAAGATAGGGATGGTCAAGGATCAATCCAATTCATGTGGGGAGTTTTTTATAACCCATATTTATTATAAAAACTATCATACCTGATTTTATGTATGGATAAGGTAGTTTTGGAAGGTAATTCATGAAGGCAGTTTCCTACACCAGAATTGTAGGTTTTGTGCCACTTTTCACCATTCTTATGACTTGTTTTTGAAAATTTTACCTCTATGACATGTAATATCTCACCCAACATATTTTCCAATTTAAATTTAAATTTATATTCACATTAGTTACACATGTCCTTAAGCCTTTTGGACTCCTCTTTTCTTTCTCTTCTTCTAAGTTCTATAAATTATGGCCTTTGGCATTATATTGTTTCTCTACACTTGGGTATGACAAAGCCCTAAAATTTTTTTTCCTTAAATAAATAAATAAAATGAAGTATCTAGATGCAAGGTAATTTCCATAAAACCACATAGATGATGTAGAGTAATCTTTGTATATTCTACACATGTGATTAATTTATATGAAATGGTATGGAATAAGCTAAAATAGGGCTCATTTTGACCTTTTTGTGTGGTGTACAAGCAAAAAGAGGATTTATGAGATGAAATAAAGTTTGGGATGAATATTTACACTTTATATAACTCCAAAAATTAATTTAATCTCATTAATCATCCCCTAAGTACCCCAACCAAGCTCTCACTTTCAGCCAGTCCAGTGAACACTTAGGGAAAGTGGTGAAAAGAAAAATTGATGATAGGATCACCTTGAAAAGTTTCATTCCATCTTATGCATGGATTATTTTTTAAAATTTCTAGTTTTTGAATGCCAAGTGTAGAATGTGTAGGGAAAAGAGCTATTTTGAAACTGCCAAGGTTTATTTTGTAAGTCCACAAGATAGGGATGGTCAAGGATCAATCCAATGCATGTGGGGACTTTTTTATAACCCATATTTATTATAAAAACTATCATACCTGATTTTATGTATGGATAAGGTAGTTTTGGAAGGTAAATCATGAAGGCAATTTCCTATGCCAGAATTGTAGGTTTTGTGCCACTTTTCACCATTCTTATGACTTGTTTTTGTAAATTTTACCTCTATGACATGGAATATCTCACCCAAACTATTTTAAAATTTTAATTTTAATTTATATTCACATTAGTGACACATGTCCTTAAGCCTTTTGGACTCCTCTTTTCTTTCTCTTCTTCTAAGTTCTATAAATTATGGCCTTTGGCATTGTATTGTATCTCTACACTTGGGTATGACAAAACCCTAAATTTTTTTTTCCTTAAATAAATAAATAAAATGAGGTATCTATATGCAAGGTAATTTCTATAAATCCACATAGATGATGTAGATTAATCTTTGTCTATTCTACACATGTGATTAGTTTGTATGAAATGGTATGGAATAGGCTAAAATAGTGCTCATTTTGACCTTTTTATGTGGTGTACAAGAGATAAGAGGATTTAGGAGATTAAATAAAGTTTGGGATGAATATTTACACTTTATATAACTCCAAAAATTAATTTAATCTCATTAATCATCCCCTAAGTACCCCAACCAAGCTCTCACTTTCAACCAGTCCAGTGAACATTTAGGGAAAGTGGTGAAAAGAAACTAAGGAAGCCTTTTAAAGGTTTTTTATTGAAATTAATGATAGGATCACCTTGAAAAGTTTCATTACCTCTTATTCATGGATTATTTTGGAAAATTGGGAATTTTTGAATGCCAAGTGTAGAAGGTGCAGGGAAAAGAGCCATTTTGAAACTGCCAAGGATTATTTTGTATGTCCACAATAATAGGGATGGTAAAGGATCAATCCAATGCATGTGAGGAATTTTTTATAACCCATATTTATTATAAAAACTATCATACCTGATTTTATGTATGGATAAGGTAGTTTTGGAAGGTAAATCATGAAGGTAATTTCCTATGTCAAAATTGTAGGTTTTGTGCCACTTTTCACCATTCTTATGACTTATTTTTGAAAATTTTACCTCTATGACATGGCATATCTCACCCAACCTATTTTAAACATGAAATTTTAATTGATATTCACATTAGTGACACATGTCCTTATGCCTTTTGAACTCCTCTTTTCTTTCTCTTCTTCTAAGTTCTATAAATTATGGCCTTTGGCATTGTATTGTATCTCTCCACTTGGGTATGACAAAGCCCTACCAAAAATTTTCCTTAAATAAATAAATACAATTTTTTTACCTCATTAAAATATTTCATTAAGTGTACATGCTTTTTATTAGTCTTGTTTAAGTGTAATTTCCATTTACCTTCACATGTTGATTTCATTAGTACCTAGTGTATTGTGATTCCTTTCTTGCAGGTCAACAAGAAGTTTCAAGTGAGGTTGAAGGTGTAGTGAATAGATCATTAAATATAGTGAATTATAATTCCTATTTCCTAAGTCTTCCTAACTTATGCTATCTCCAAGACCACATGTTGAAGCATTGATGTGAGAGAGAGAGTTGATGTTGAGTGAAGTGTATATGTAACTTGCTCTTTGTTTCAAGTGTATGTTAAAGAGTGTGAGTAGAGAAAACATTTTGTGTATCACCTATATTATACTAGGTTTACCTTTCATGTTATCTCTATCCCTTTTTATCCCCAAGTGTTAGAATTAGGACTTGAGCTTTATGGATACATCAAGGGGAGTTAGCCCCTAATCTAGAGATCCACCTCCTAATATGGATACCCATAACCCTAAGGTGGTTCCATTATCTTAAATTAATGAGTATAAGCTTATCTTATCTCCTCATTGGGTTTAAGTTCAAGTGATAATAGTACACTCAAGTAGAAAGGGAACACTTAACTATAGTGGTTATGACCAAGAGGTTATTATATTATATGATTAACTAAAAAACAAGAGTTATCATGAGATATTAAGCTTTTCATGCTTATATAACCTAACTAACCCTCTCTAGGAAGGTTCGGTAATTCATTACATTCTTGAGTGAGATTGCTTTAACCAACATCAACCAAAAATCCATTAAGGGTCAAATCATTATCAACTAGTTAGAAAACTCTCCCTTAGAAATTAGAGATCTCATTTATACTAACTTTCCCTATAAATATATCTACTATGTGTAGATGATATTTTGTGATTATCTATCACCTCATTCTTTTACACTTATAATATTAATACCTTGGTTATTCCACTTAGTTATACACATGTGTTACTTCGTAAAGCCTCACATCTACTCTATCTTGTGCCCTTTGTCCTATTTATTATTCCAAATAGTCTTATATTTATTACATATAAATCATATCTTTCCTAAAATGCTTAAAATTTACTTATCTAACACCTCTACAGGTTTTGATCCTTTACCTATTTTGATACTCCCTAAACACTAATGTCTAAGATAGATAGTAGTGTCAACATTACTATCATGCCTGATAGAAGTGTCTAGTTCCCTAAAGTCATCTAATTTTCAAATGGGATGTATTACAATGGTTAGATTAAGTGTTTTAATTTGATTTATCTCTCGATAAGATTTTTATAAATAAAATATCAATGCTCATTTATTCACTACCTAATAATCAGACTAAAGAGACCAAGGTGCTTATCAAAATCACTCTATCAAGTTTTCAATTGATCAAAGTGTATTTCTATACTAGTCATAGGAATAACACATCTATAGGTTTTAAGTACTAAAGGATTAGTCACAAGGTCTTATTTTAAAATTTACATACTAGGTCACTTTTGTTCATGATTTACACACATTGAATGATTCACAAAAGATCCAAAACATAAGGGAGAACTACATGAGTTTGAAGCCCTATTCTAGAGTATTATCTATGTAGGTAGCATTATTTGATTTTGGGGTCATTAGGGTCATCCTAACACCATGTTCCCACTAACCCATTTTTCCCTAAGGTCACATTGAATACGTAAAGCTAGGGTTTTTCCATTTCATAAGGAGTATCAGTCCATGACCTAGATCTGAATGCAATAGAATGAAGGCAAAGCAAAATTGGTCACATCCTATTTTAGTAGATATTATGTACATTACACTAACATCAAACCTAGATAGTATCATTGATGTAATAATCTTAGGCTATTGTTACTATTAGAGAGCTAGAGGAACTAGATCCATAATCTAATAATTATTCTAGAAATATCTTCCTACCTCATTTCATCATGTTCTATATCCAGATCTACATTAGCATCATAACAATCTAATTGCATCACTTCTTTGTCATTTACAAATTAAGCATAGTTTTACTTTCCATTAATAGGTTATCTCAGTGTAATAAATTTAATATATGATATATATGAATTTAGAATTTAAATCGCCTACTATATATTTGATATTCACCCTTGTGCCCTATCATTTATATATTGTTAACACTATATACCTAAGAGGATCCACATACAACTTAGGTTTAAACATTTGGTGAACCCAATATTTGAACACAAAAAACTAGGTAAACTAAGGTTTTTTAATTTATCTTCCTTTTTTTAATCCTTGGTTTTCATTAAATATGTGTAACATAGATTGATACCTAGAATTTGTATGCCTCTCCTACCCAATCCTCATTTTCATATATATAAAATTTCAAAAGAATAAAGATGAGTCTATTTCCATTTTTAATCCTAAGAAGGATGATGACACTCATCCCTCTAGCTAGGTTCATGTTATCCCCTCTTCAAAGGGTAAGGTGGATCATCCTAATATACAAAAAATTGGGTAACTATAAAACCATTCCAACATACATTGATGGTACACATATAAATGTTCAATATAAAATACATATGGCTTGTGATAATGAAACCCTAGAAGATCCAATTACCAAAATGAGAAAGATACTATGAGTTATAAAATTAGATTATTCCATTACAAAAACCTAATCAGACTATGATATCTAATGCATTAAGGAGATAATTTACACATTTAACTAAGCCTCCTACTTTATTATTCCTATAGTCAATATATTTTCATATTATATCTCTCTCTCTCTTGATATATAGGTTAATATAAATAGTCCTATAGCCAAAGGATATTAGGAAAATGATTATTTTGACTATAAGTAAGTCCCTATGCATTATATGAATAGATGTTTTACCTTTAAACATAAGATCCAAGACATGTTGATTACTAAAATACTACATCTGATAATTTTTCATAGGAACAATATTCATAACAACTCAAAAGGCATACATGCTAATAAACTATAAAAATTGCACTATATATGGGTGATGTTTATTTTTGGTAGAACCATATTGATCCTACATAAACAAAAACCACTTTCAATATAAATCATTTTCAACGACTCAATTTTAACTTACAAGACTTAAAAATGAAGGTCACTTTGAAGGACTCCTTGGGAAACATAGAAATGCCAATTTTTTGTGGTCCTAAAATAATTCAAACATGGGTTTGAGTTATGAATACCACATCTCCATATGTATTTATCTCAAAACTCTTTGGCTATACTAAATAGATGCAAAAATTTATGAAAATAAACAAGGTAATTCCTTTCCTCATTAAGGCACATTAATACATATTTCAAATTCTAACACTAGCACTTTTACTACACATGAAAAACATGAGGAACATGATATGTACCTTTTCAACCTATCCAATCATAATGAAAACAATGTAAAATATCTAAATTAAGGTTATAAGGTTCATAGTGGGGGTAGATATTTATGACCATCAATTAGATGGTCATAGGATGATAATTCCTCATCATCAAAAATACAAAAAAAAAAAAACATTCAAAAATCCAAAAACATTTTTCATCACTACATGTTATATTGGCCCTTTCGAATCTATGTGTTAGTTCCATGTTAAGGGATATCATATGAGTAACTTATATATTCACATGTACAAGCATACATAGATACATGATTTTATGCATTAATGGGTGTTGATATTTCCCACTACTCACATCACCATGACATTAGGTCATCCATATTCTATGATATTTATACTTCCAAGTTATATCATTCTATAGTCACATCACATTATCATGATTGGAATATGATGTATTTACACATGCCTTATCCATGATTATATCTTGTACATGGTACTTGATATGATATGTACTTAACATTTTTTTCTAACACATTTGATCCATGAGATACTATGATATGTTTATGTCATTTTATTATAGTTTCATTTTATACACTTCCTTGAGTGTTTTTCTTTGTCATTTTATTATAGCTTGCATGTGCATTTGAATATGATCTATTATATGGCTCATATGCGTATGTTTTCTTTCTTAGACATTTTAAAATATCATTACTTGCATTTTTAACATTTTACTAAGTCATGTCAATTTAATTTTGTGGTATTTAAACATGCCCCTTATTTATGGTATCCTAAAACCTTTGTTTGTTGATTTACTTTTGAGTGCTTTTGTGTGTGCACTTGTTTACTTATTTGATATTGTAGTATTACTATCTATATATTATCATTATACTTATCATGCATTTTAGTCCTACATGTGATTACATTGATTCTATGCATTAAGCGATACATATACCTATGCATAGTTTTCTACATGCTACATGGCTCAGTCACAGAATATACAACTATATGGTTATCTTCTTCCTTTGAGGTGAGGTAATTACCAGGTAATATTTTTACCTCACCTAAAATGGATGAATATAAATGGGGGAATATCATATGTACATGGTTTCCACACATTCATAATTTTTATATTCATTGGGGGCATACTTTGGAAGCATATTATCCACACTCATTAAGTATTTGGTACTTATATCAATTTACAAATTCAATGGGAGCATGTCATATGGACATGATTCCATAAATTCATAGTTTTTACATTCACTGAGGGCATGATTTATAATAAATTTATCCAAACAAATTTCATTATGGTACTTATATTAGTTCAAAAATTCATTTGGGGCATGTCATATGGACATGGCTTCCACATATTCATAGTTCTCAAATTCACTAGGCATGTTTTAGAAGCATGTTATCTACACCTATTAAGTATTCAACATATCTAATTTATAGTGGGGGAATGTTTTGGAAACATGTCCTACACATTGGTACTTATATTAGTTTATAAATTTATACATATATAGTGGGGTCATGTTTAGAAACATGTCCTCCACACTTACATAGTTATTTGAATTGGCCAAAGCACACTATTATATGATTCAGATTCATAGTTGAGGTAGAATTCTATACATTGATACCATTTTTATACATAGTTTCAACATGAGACATATCTAATGTGCATATGTTATGTAACATGTGTCTAATATTATACAATCTAAATTAGTTTTAGATTCTCAAACCATTACATGTAATGATACTCTATGGGATTTTATAGACTTTAACAAACCAATCTACTACAGTAGTTGATTCACCTTTTCATATGGTTGAGGTGATCAAATCATTTAATCTTTCCAAGTTTTCATGTTGAATCTAATTGTATAAGCTAACCTCACAAGGTTATAAGTATAATTGGGTTACATGGTTGAGTTAATCTCAACTTCCAGGTGGCAATTCACTTTTGTGCCAAAGTTAGGATAATGTGCATTCCAATCTCTCTCTCTCTCTTTCTCTCTCTCTATATATATTCACTTTAAATATTCATATGTATTTATCCTAATATCAATTTCAAATCCTTATAATGATACATCTTTTTCAAAATAACTTTCCAATAGGAAAGGCAGTTGCATTGACACACATGTGTACTCTAAACTTTTCTATTTTAATTTCAATATAATTTAATTAATTTTAACCCAGATCATATACACTATTTTAAAACTATAACATGCTCTTGGTTTTACGTCAGTCACTAATAAAGAACTCAAATTCAACTCAACAAATGACAAGGTTTGCATACGCACCCAAGTACTTATTCCTTTCCTTTAAACTATAAATTTCATTACTAGATTAAAGGGGGGATTTAGATGATATTTTGTGATTATATAGTACCTCAGTCTTGTATAATTAAAAAACTTAGACCTTGTTTTTTCCTTTTAGTTATACACATGCCTTAATTTTGCAATCCTTAAATCTACTCTATATTGTGCCCCTTAGCCTATCTCTTAGTCTGACTAGTCTTATATTGATGATACAAACATCCTATCCTCCCTATAATTATTAAAATGTACTTATCTTACACATTTATAAGTTTTTTTCTTTACTTATTTTACTACTCTCTGGACATTAACAATGGGATAGACAATAGTGTCAACATTACTAGCATGCCTTGATGTAAGTGTTTAGTGATATCAAGTAATCTAATTTACAAATTAAACATATTCTAATGGTCAGCCTAAGTGATTTAATACAAGTTATCTCCTGACAAGATTGCTATAAATATAATATCAACCCTCATTTATTCACCACCTAAAAATCAGACCAAAGAGATAAAGGTACTTATAAAAATCACTTTATCAATCCTTAAATTTATCAAATCTTCCCTATTTCCATTCCATTCATAGGTATAATACACATATAGTTCTAAAGTACTAGTTATAAGGTCTTATTTTCCAAGTTATAAGCTAGGTTACTATTGTATTTTTTTTTACACACATTATATTATTCACCCATAATCCAACATGTATAAGAGAACTACATGATTCTAAGGACCTCTTACAGAGTATTGGATATGTAGATAACATCCCTTGATATTGGGATCATTTGGGTTAGCTTAACATTGTGTGCTTACTAACCCATTTTTCCCCAAGGTCACATTGAATATGGAAAGATAAGGTTTTGCCATTTCACAAGGATTGATAGTCCATGACCTATATCTGAATGCTCCAAAGTAAAGACAAAGAAAAAACCATAAGAATCCAAGTGGTTGCATCCTATTTCATCATAAATTACATATAAGACACTATAATCAAACCCAAGTAGTAGTATCAATGCAACCATCCCAAGTTGATCTTACTATGTAGAGAGACAAAGGCATTAGATCTAGAATCCAAAAATTGTTCAAGAAATATATTCCCACCTAATTTCATCTTATTCTAGATCTATATTTGCATTATCATTAGATCAAGCTAAGTACATCACTTCTTTGTCATTTCTATATCTAGCATATTTATACTTTCCATTAATAACTTATCTAAATTTAATAAATTTAGTATATGGTATATATATGTTTAAAATTTAATTTTCCTAGTGTAGATATGATATTCACCCTTGTACCCTATCATTTCTATATTCTTAACCCTATTTACCTAAGAGGATCCACATATAGATTAGGGTTAAACACTATGATGACAAACCTAGTATTAGTTCATCCCCTTGGTATGGGATATCATTAACTACATAATCGATTGCACTGACCCCAAAAGTTCCAATTCAAAGTAGAAATGGTTCCTCTACATCATCATGTCAATGTTATTCTAGACATGGCCCTTTATCATATATCTTTTGATGACATGTTATTCAGTTGTGTCAACTAAGAGGATTTAGAAAGGGTCCTCTTTAATTGTCATAGTGGAATTTGTGGTGGACATTTTGATGGCTACATGACTAATTTTAAAATCCACATGATGTGATATTTTTTGTCCCACCTTGTACCAAAACACCATTGATTATTTGCATAAATGTGAGAATGTGAATAGTTTTTCACATAAGATACATAGTCCCACTAAGATGTTGCATCCCATAGTCATTCCATGTCCCTTTCCCACTATAGGTTTAGATCTAGTAGGAAAACTCTCCCCTTATTCCTTAGATGTTCATCATTTCATTATCAAAATGAATGAGTATTTTATTAAGTTGTAATAATTAATGTCATTAACAACTATCACTACTTCAATAACTGAAAAAATCATTTTGAACCAAATCATTTATTGATTCATGGTCCCACAAGTCATTATGACTAATAATGGATCACCTTTAAAAAACCCTAAGGTTCATGAGCTATGAAAGATATTTTATATATCACACAACTCTACCTCTATGTATTAGTCATAGACTAACAACTAGGTTGAGGACACTAACATGAGTTGAATTTGATATTGGTTAAAACTATTATAATTCTAAATGAGAATAATACTTATAACTCTATCCAACACTTTGAGCTTTTTGGATAAATTTTAAAATTACCATAGGGGAAATCACATACTCACTGTTATTTATATCTAAATTCATTTTACCTATTAAGGATGAGATACCTAGCCTTCACATTTCTATCTATGGTATCCTTTATTATGAAAAGTACATAAAATTACAAATAGATAAATTAGAGACTTTAGATGAATGTTAGATTATTATTGTGAACAACCATATTTCTCACACTGATCATATGGGTATAAAATAAGAAAAAATATCCATGAGTTCCTAATTCATGTATGATACTTTATCCTTATGCTTGATAGTTAGATTGATAAAAAGAAAGGATAAGGTTAGAATTTTATACTAAATTGGTTAGGCTCTTACCTAGTGACTGAACACTTCAATAATGGATCTTATCAATTATGCACTCTAGAGGGAAAGGATTTTGGTGAATTTGTGAACTCTTTAAACATAAAAAAAATCTATATATATATTACTTTCATATCACATTGCTCTCATTGCATTGATTTTTCTATTGTTTGTATCTTATCTTTCATATTAGAAGTTCTATTTGGTGATTATTTGGTTTTTAATTCACACAATGTGAAAATTTCATAATTTATCATATCATATCATTCCATTCTCACATTACCCTATTTTCCCATATAAAACATTCTCAAAATAGTCATTTAAATTGGTTCTTGCCTTAGTTTTTATGAGCATAATACATCTCTTTTCCCTATATCTTCTTACACAACTTATAAAATGCTAGCCTACAATCTATTATATAAATGTGTCCATGGTATGTTATCTTCTTATGGTTCCTTCTAAATCATAACATTATCATGCTCAAAAATAGGTAACTTTACTCACTTATCTTGGTATTAGGTGATGATCCCTTGCATATTACTAGTTGTATGGGGCCAAGATCTAAGTAGTAAAGTCCTTGCCAATAGAAAAGTGGACACTCCTATGAAAATAAAAATATTAAACACATAAAAATTTAAAAATCCACATCTCTCACCTTTTATTAACCTTTGGTATTGAGGCCTCACATCTTATTGGTTATGTGGTTTAGCATTGGGGAGAGGTGTCATTACTCACACATATATAGCCTTTAGTGATGAGCTCCTAAGTCTTCCTAATAATGTGAGGATAAGTGTAAGGGGTTAAAAAGAAAATAAAAATACAAATGTAGAAGCAATAGTAAATCAAAAAGTTTCCAAATGAAAACTTATTCAAAAATATTATCTACATGCCTATGCTGAAAAAAGAAATTTCATCCCATTCACAATTATGTTAGGGTTAGTTATATCTAAAAGAATCCAATAAAGTTATTATTATGTAAGTTTAGAAATAAGTTCATTTTCCCATTTACTCATAAGGATTAGGTCATATTATTATTTTATGTGAATTTTTAATCTATGGTTTTCATTCTTTATCATCTCATATTTACCTTATTATCCTTTTTATTCCTTTTTAAAAAGGATAATAGGGTAAATTTGATATGATAAATAAAAAACTAGATCATCACCTATAAAAAATGGTAGAATATTTTACATTTCCATCATATCACATCATTTTCATATATTTTGTGCTCACATGTATAAGCATAATCCATAGCATTATATCAAAGTCATAAATACATGATACTATAGATGATATTTTGTGATTATGTAGCACCTCAATCTTGTACACTTGGAAAAATCATAACTTGATTATTCCTCTTAGTTATACACTCTCCTTACTTCCACAAGCCTCACATCTACTTTATCTTGTGCCCCTTATCCTATTTCTTAGTCTGACTAGTCTTATATTAATGACAGGCATTATATCTTTCTTAGAATGCTTAAAAAGTACTTATATTACACCTCTACAAGTTCTGATCTTGTACCTATTTTACTATTCCCTAAACACTAATGTCTAAGATAGATAGTAGAATCAACATTATTATCCCACACCAACATAGGTGTATAGTTACCTAGATTCATCTAATTTGTAAATGAAACATATTCTAATGGTTAGCCTAAGTGCTTTAATGTGAGTTATCTCCTGATAGGATGTGTATAAATATAATGTCAACCCTCATTCATTATAAAACCTACACATAGCCTTCATATCAAAGAGCACTCAAAGAGCATTCGATTGAGCAACTCTTTCCTATTTAATACAATTTTAAAACTAGTCATAGGGACTACACATCTACAGGTTTGAAGTATTAAAAGATCAACCCAAGAGCCTAATTTACCAATTTATAATTTAGGTCACTATTATACTTAATTTATTCATTGCATAGTTCACACATAAGGGAGAACTACATGAGTTTGAGGAACTCTTAAGGATTATTGGCTATGTAGGTAGTGCCCTTTTATAGTGGGGTCATTGGGATAATCTCAACATCATGTTCCCATTAACCCATTTTCCCCCATGGTCATATTGAAGATGGAAATATAGGGTTTTACCATTTCATAAGGAGTGACTATCTGTGACCTAGATATAAATGTACTAAAGAAAAGGTGAATCCAAAACTAGAAGCATCTATGTGGTTTTATCCTATTTTAGTAGATATTTTATATAGGACACTATCATCTGACTTAGATAATAGCATCGACGTAACCATCCATGGCTAATGTAATTATCCAAATAGCTAGAGGCAATAGATCTAGAATCTAAAAATTGTTCTATAATTATCTTCCAACCCGCTTTCATCCTATTACAAATTTAAAACTACATTAACATCATAATAAGATAATTACTTCTATTTATTTATCATTTATATATGTATATATATCCTAGTTGTACTTTCCATATTTAGACTATCTTATCATAATAAATTTAGTGTATGCTTATATCTAAGTTTAGCATTTAATTTTCCTACTATATATCTGATTATCACCCTTGTGCCATTTCATTTCTATATTATTAAACCCATGGTATAAATTGAAAACAACACATATTTCATTTTAAGGTTAAACATCTAGTGAACATGATCTTTAAGCATATAAACCTTAGGTTATTTAGGTTTTTTAAATTTCTTCCTATGTTTGTTTACTACTTGGTTATAATAATTGTTTTTTTCATCTCTCTTATCATGGATTATATTAATTGATTTTATGACTATGATTATGAAACACTTCAAATATACCTCAAGGAAGGAATCAAAATTGACTACTCTTGACTTTGCCTAAGTGTTAAAGCATGCAATATACAAGCATAAAATGATGGTGGTTTTTATCCTTCTAATCAAGTCTACACTCCAACTATTCTAAGAGATAAATTTATCTATTTTATATAGGATTCATAAAATTAATCATGCTTCCTATACCACCATCATATGATTTTGACACTTGATATTTGCAAAATTATGGATACCAAGGCCAATGATTGGGTAAATATGATCAAGTTATAATTAACCTTATATATCTCAAAAATACCAATATAAATAGACAAGGTTTAGGGTTTTCAAATAAATCCATGACTCAGCAATGAATTAATCATATACAATTTACCAAATAAATGAGTACATATGACCAAGAGGATCCTTCATTTGATAGAAATAAGTTTCAATAACTACACAAAAAAATTATGGATGATATATATATAACTAACATGGGGGACATTCCTTCAAGTAAAATCATTAAAACCCCAAAAAAATATGCATTACCAAACATCTCCCAAGATAAGAATGTTATTACATTACCAAAGGTACATGAAAAAAATCCTTCCAATAGTCTACGACATTTTAATGATATGACAATAGTACCAAGGCTTAAATATCCCATTCCAAATTAAAACATCCTAAATTTAATGATCATGAAATTTCACTTGTAATACATGAGGATGATTATACTCATATGCATAGAATTAAAATAGGTGGTGGGTTATAACCAATGATGACACCTATGGAAAACACCACTATCCACATGGAATATCTTATATATTTGATTACCACTATTGGGGATCTTCAAAATCAAGTTTACTTACTCTAAATGCAAGTGTATATAATAATAATGTAAATATAACATCATTCACTAATCAACCTTTTGCATAATGTGTACATGAATATCCTTATCCACCAAGTTTTGAGATACCATGTTTACCTATTTTTAGATGAATAAAGATACATTATACCACATGTTATATTATATACACCCTTTTTCTCAATGAAAAAAAGATGAATAACTTATACTAAATGTATTCCATATGATCATTGCAAATGAGGTTCATAACTAGTTCTATAGTTTACCAAAGGGATAAAAATATTTTTAAATTTTAAGGATGCATTGTTCATGGATTTCAATATTCACAAGGTAATAAAACATACATTAGAACATTTACACAATTTCAAACAATGTGATGATGAATCCTTTCAATATTATATCTTAATTCAAAATTACATCATATGACCTGGTATTTAGACCCTATGATTTGGAATTGCAATACATATTTAGTAGAGGCCTTATTTCCCCATTAAAATAAAGATAATTACACAAACAATATGAATCATTTACCCATCTATAAAGTGATTTGTAAATATATGCTTCATTTATCATTAGTCATTTAAAAGATCTCAACATATCTCAGTCCAAATTCAAAAATATTATCCCTGACATAATAGAGGTAGATAACTTACCTAAGGAACACTATGAGCAAAAATGTAGTATTATTAATTTATATATGACTATTTTGTATAAATTACTTAACATGGGGCCCATATAAGGTCTATATACTATGTAAGAGTCTCAAAATGAACAAACAAAAAATGTCCATGCAACAAGATTTAACAATTAAATTATATAGGGGTGGTACTTATTTTTGGCATAACCATGTTGATCCTATGCAAAAAAAACTATTTGTAATTTAAGATGTTTACAACAAATTAAATCTGATCTAAGAACTTAAAAAATAAAGGAGGTTGTAAAATCTCCTTGGGAAACATATAATACCAATTGATTGTGGTTTTAAATTTATTCAAACATGGGTTTGGGCTATGCCTATCATATATCCATATGTATTTACACTAAGAAATCTTTGGATATACCAAATGGAAGAAAAAATTGACCAAAATCAATAAGGTCTTTCTTTTTCTCATGAAGTAAAATTAATATGTATTCCAAATGATAGCACTAGCTCTTCTACTACACATGTAAAATATGATGAGGAAAATGCTATGTGTCATTTCAACCTATCCAATCAAAATGAAAATGATGTAAAATATCCAACTTAAGGTTATAAGGCATTGAATGGGGAAGATAACTATGATCATCCATTGGATAATATCATATATTAGTCTCTTAAAAAATAACAAAAAAATAAAAAACATTAGAAAAACCAAAAACATTATCAATACTTACCTATTTTATTGGCTCCTTAGCATCCATATGTTACTTCCATATTGATGGACCACATACTCAGCTACTCATACATATACATATGTGTCACACTTATATATTATGTGTGATACATGAATACATATATACATGATACACTCCTATTTAAAATTTAAGGCTTTCCCTCTACTAATGTCATATGGACATTGGGGGCATCCACTTCTTTGATCTTGATACACACATGTTATATGATTTAATTATCACTCTACACTATCATGTTTGAGCTTACATATATACTTATGTATTCATATTATCCATGATTATATTATAGATAGGGTACTATTGTCATTCCAAATGTGCATTCATGGATGATCTATGGTACATGAGGTTTTGCATTAGGGCACAGAGCATGAATGTCTTGTGTAGGATGTAAAAGTGTTTAGTGTGGGAATATAGTTATTATCACTCCCCTACACATGTGGGGAATATATTATCTCATCAAAAGGATGGGAAAATTCTCAAGGTGTGGGACCCTTGTGCTCCTTAGGATGAGACTCTAAAATAGGCTAAATTCTTCTATTCTAAGTGCACCTAGTTTAGAACCAGTACACAAACCTAAAGAGAGTAAAGGTAAATATAACACTAATATAAATGTAATATTTTTTAGGGAAAAGGGAGGGGGAAGGTAAGAAGTTTTTGAAAAATAAAATGGTGATACACCAAAAATAGAGTGAGTGCTCATACTACTGTGGACACTACACATATTTGATAATAAGACATTATCACATAAACTCCATTAAGGACACTCAAAATGTATAAGTATTTCATATAAAGGTGTGGGAAAATAACATAAAACTAAGAGGGATGATAAATGATCCATAGACAATGTCTACACATACATGTATACACACATAACACAACCTAAAAGTGAGTTTTGAGTTCTACACAGAGGTATTGAGAATGGATAGTGATGATAGGGGTGAACATTACCCATAAACAAAGATAAAAAAATACAAATAACACACATAGTGTAAGAATAGTAGAGGTATGTGAACTTTATTCTCATTAACATGCATGTTTCAGCCAATAGAAGTGCTCTTAGAGGGAAAATTTTGGTAGAATGAGGTTGCCTAAAAAATGGTTGATGTTTTTTTGTAATAAATAATAAGGATTTATAATGGATCAAGACATTTATAATTAATTTTCCCCTTAAGGTGGAAAATATAGTCTTTTAATTTTATTTCAACACCACATCCATGCTTATTAGATTATACATGGAAATCTAGATCTAGGATTTGGTGCTGGAATTTTTCTAGATCCATGTGTATGTTTGAGAGTGGAATATCCTTGAAAAATTCAGAGGGGTGGTGTGTGATCAAGTTTTGATGTCTGATAACTAATTTTATATTTACTTATTCTCACAAGGTCTCAAAAACCACTCAACTAATTTTTAAACTACCTTTTTTTATAATTTTTTACCTCTTGTGAATAACTATGCAAGGCTACCTTAAACTACCACATCATTGTTTCACATCTAATGTAAAATAGTACTTTGTGCCTTCTAGGGATATTTGCATGATAAGAGCTATGATGTTTGACTATGTAGTGAACTATGAGTTGGTGAAAGAAGAAAATTTAGAAGTCCTTTATGGGGATTATATCAATCTTAACTCTTTTAGCATCAAATCCCTTCTGATTGTCCTCACAATATTGCATTATAAATATATGATCTTTCATCAGTCTACATGGAGGAAGGTGTGCAACCTAGAATTCAACTTGTAATTCATGAGAATGTTAAAGTGAAACTCTACAATTTAGTGTGGGAATTCATCATGGAAATGTAAGGACCCTTTTGAATAGGAATGCACATGAATATGGAAGATCTTGGTTGTACTTCTCATGATTTAGAACTTCTTCTTGCACACCTGTTCCTATGCTATTTGAAGATTTGTGGCTTTATGTCCTTGAATCTACATGCCATTTATCTTATGTACTAGAGGGTCCCTATATGGGGTGAAAATTGGTAACTCATTATGGGTGTGAAATGACACTTGATCAATGCATAGATCTACATTGATCTCTCTAAGCATTGGAATAAATGAGAAGTGCCTACATGCAGCTTGATTTAAGGAACCCAACACCTTTCTGACACAAAAACCTTATGTAAGATCTTTGTGAGGTTTATGCAAGATAGGGGTGACTTATACAGTCAATAGGTACCTCATATGATATGCACTGGACATAATTTTTTAACACATTTTATCCATGGGCCACAATGATATGTTTAAGATGGTTGCTTATGATTTACTTTATCCACTTCCTTGAGTGTCTTATCTTTCTTATGAGATCATTTGCATATGATCCTTTACATGCATCCCTCATGCCTATGCATGTTTTCTTTGATATTTACATCATTTAAATGTTTATGGTATGGACATTTGAATATGTCATTGTTGATTTCATGGACATTAAACTAAGTCATGTCCCTTTGATTGTGTGGCATTTTAACATGCCCCTTGTTTGCAATGTTTTTAGACCATTAGTGTTGACTTGCCTTTTGAGTGATATTATGTGTGTGCTTGTTTTCTTGTTGAGCTTGTATTATTACTATCTATACATTTACATAATATTTATCTTGTATCTTATGCTACATGTGATTGTATTGGTTATGCATGCTTTAATGATACATTTACCTAGATATGTTCCTTCTATATTCTACATGGTTACATTCACAGATTTTACAGTTGTCTTACCCATTTAAGGTGAGGTAAATCCCATTTATTATTTTTAAATCACCTCAAATAGGTCAAATTAGTGTGGGCATGTTTTTGAATCATGTTATCCACACTTGACATGATTCTTAGATTTAGTGGGGGCATGCTTCAGAAGCATATTCTCCACACTTAATTATTATTTGGTACTTATATCAATTTGCAAATTTAGTTGGGGCATGTCATATAGGCATGGATTCCACACATTCATAATTTTATATTAATTTGATTAATTCTTAGGAAGCATGTTATCCATATTTATTCAATATATGGTACTTATATCAGTTCATAGATTCATTAGAGGCATGCTTTGGAAGCATATTCTCTGCACCTATTTAGTATTCAACATCTCTAGTTTATAGTGGGGGCATGTTTTAGAAACATGTCTTCCACATTGGTACTTATATTAGTTTTCATATTTCTCCATATATAGTGGGTGCATGCTTTGGAATCATGCCCTCCACACTTAAAAATCTCTTCAAATTAGCTAAAACACACAATTATATAATTCAAATTCATAGTTGTGGTAGAATTCTATACATTATTATTATTATTATTATTATTATTATTATTATTATTATTATTATTATTATTATTATTATTATTATAGTTTTAGCATGAGGACATATCTAAGGTGCACATGTTATAAAACATGTGCCTAATATTTTCAAATCTAAATTAGTTTCATATTCTAAAACCATTGCATGTATTGATACCCCATAGACTTTTATAAACCATATTAAGTCAATTTACTATAGTAGTTGGTTCACCTTTTAGGTATAGTTGAGGTGATCAAGTCTCTCAATCTTGAAAAGCTTTTAGGTTGGAATTGATTATACAACCTCACCAGGTTATATGTATTCCTGCACTGCACAGTTGATTTAATGTAAACTACTAGGTGGCAATTCACTTTTGATCCAAATTTTGGGGGATGTGCCTTATAATCTCTCTCTCTCTCTCTCTCTCTCTCTCTCTCTCTCTCTCTCTCTCTCTCTCTCTCTCTCTCTCTCTCTCTCTCTCTCTCTCTCTCTCTCTCTCTCTCTCTCTCTCTCTCTCTCTCTCTCTCTCTCTCTCTCTCTCTCTCTCCCCCCCCCCCCCTCCCCTTGGATATATGCACTTTAAATATTTATCTATATTTATCCTAATCTCAATTTTAGAGATTTAGAATGATACATATTTTTTAAAATAACTTTCCAATAGGTAAGATAGTTACATTGACACATGGGTGTAGTCATAAACATTATTATTTCATTTAAATATATCAAATAATATTAACCCATATTATATGCACTCATTTTACATTGTAACATGATATTGGTTATAGGTCAGTCACCAAAAAAAGAATTTAAATTCAACTCAAACAAAAACAAGGTGTGTATACATAACCAGTTACTTATTATTTTTTTTTAAACTAGGAATTTCATTACTAGATTAAAGGGGAGGGGCAAATGTAGATGATATTTTATGATTAGGTAGCACCTTAGTCTTGTACACTTATCAAACTCAAGCCTTGGTTGTTCTTCATAGTTTTAAACTCTCCTTGATTTTGTAAGCCTTGCATTTTCTCTATCTTATGCCCCTTGGCCTATATCTTAGTCTGACCAGTACTATATTAATGAAACAAACATCTTATCCCAAAATACTTAAAATTTACTTATCTTACACCTTTTCAAGTTTTGAGCCTATACCTATTTTTCCACTCCCTAAACACTAACATCTACGACAAACAATATCATTGATGTTATTGTTCTACCTTGATGTAGGTGTACAGTGCCATAAAATATCCAATTTTCAAATTAAACATATTCCAATGGTCATCCTAAGTGATTTAGTGTGAGTTATCTCTCAATAAGATTTATATAATTATAATATAAACCCTCATTCATTGAAAAACCTACACCTAAAATTTAGAGCAAAGATCACTAAAAGAGCATTCAATTGAGCAAAGATTAATTATTTATTCCTATTTACAAATTAGTCATAGGGGCTGCACATATATAGGTCTAAAGTACTAAAGGAGCTACCTAAGATCCTGATTTGCCAAGTTACAAGATAGGCCACTATTTTACTTTATTTACTCACATTACATGATTTACACACAATCCAACAAATAAGGGATAACTATATGAGTCTAAGGCCCTATTATACTATATTGGCTATGTAGGTATCACCATTTAATATTTGATTCATTAGGGTAAATTTGGTATTATGTACCCACTAACCCATTTTCCCCCAAGGTCATATTGAAAATGGAAAGCTAGGGTAGTGACTATCCATGACCTAGATCTGAATGCACCATAGTGAAGGAAAATCCAAACTTAGAATCATCTAGATGGTATCATATTATTTCACTAAATATTTTTTATAGGGCACTATCATAGGAATCAAATAGTAGCATCGATGTAACCATCATGGGCTAACACCATTGTCTAGATAGCCAAAGGTATCAAATCTAGAATCTGACAAATATTCAAAAACTATCCTCCCACTTATTTTCAATCTATTTCAGATATAGACCTACACTATCATCAAAATAAGCTAATTAATTATATTTATTTATCATTTCTATATCTATCATAGTTGTACTTTCTATATTTAGACTATCTTGGCATAATAAATTTAATGTATGCTTATATCTAAGTTTAGAATTTAATTAGCCTAATATAGATATCATTATCACCATTTTGCCATTTCATTTCTATATTCTTAACCATATGATATAAAGTGAAAATTACCATATTTCATTTTAGGGTTAAACATATATATCATCACATGTCTATTCATTTAGATTGCATAAATTAAAAATGCAAAAAAATGAAAATTAAAGCCCATAACACATGATGACAAGTCACTAGGAGGTAAACTAAATGTTTCCTTATATATTATAGTCATATAAAATACAGTAGTTTGTAACTTGAGTGTGCATAATGACACCCAACCTATAGTTCCCACCCTTTTAGATTTGAAATATTTGTATTTTATATGTAATGGTATATTTTTTGGATATTAGAATTTATCCAAACCTTTCTAAGTGTTTAATATTTTGGGTTTTCATTTGTGTCTTTTAGTTGATACCCTAAATATATTTGGAATCTAATTTGTAATCTACCTTAAGTATATGCCTATTTTGGTTTGGGTTCAGTTATGAATGCATGTTCCATTATATGATCAATGGCTAGGGTGGATAAGGAACCACTAATGTATGGGATAATTTTGAACTAAATGGATTCTAAGACTAGTAATGTATTTTCTCATTACTCTAGTTTGATGGTTATTATCACATGAATATTTAGTTCTTCTCCTATCTATGATGAAAGTCTTACCAAATTTGAATGGTGATTGTAAATTTGTATGAGCCACTATAATACTAGTTGTAGTATGGTTTAGATATTGGTTTATTGTTTACCATCTGATATATACTAAAATATAAAGGAATAAATTTCTTATTATAGTTAAATTTTAAATCATTTTTTTTTGTATGAATTAGATTTATTATGTTTGATATGTTTCAAGACTAAATTTGGTATTAACTACTGTATATATGAGTTTAAGTTGTAGTAAGTGTTTCTAGCTCATTTAAATGTTGTTTATTTATTTAATAAATCCATGATATTGGAAACTCTTTTACTTGCTAAAAATACTTTCTAATATATTTTGTATCTCTGTAGATTTACTATAGCAGACCATTTTTTGAGGGAAGCATGAATATAGTTTTTCATTAGGTGAATTATTGATTGTTTTATATGAATCATTTAGAGATGATTTTTTAGAAATAAGATTATAATTTAAATCAAAATTTTATGAATAAATAAACTTGGTTTCAAAATTACTTTGTACATACACCCTAATCTTGTCAAACAACCACAAGTACTATGTATTTTTTTAATATTTAAAATGAAGGTCTTAGCGATGAAAGTAAAAAATGTTTGCATGATCATTTTGGGTTATTTGATATTTCTTATGTCTTATTTAGCCTATTTTTTACACCCCAAATGGTCCTAAGTCACCTCCCCCTAATCATAGGGGCCTATAGACTATCATGTCTGATCTTAAATATATTTTTAGGCCTCAAAACACTAACACCCTTATTTAGATAGTAGCACCATGTGACACTGGTATCCAATTATGGATCTAGTGTCTAATGATCATTTTCTCCTATGTTTTGTGTCTTAACCCTAACTTGAGCCTTCTTTTATGTTTTATCCCTCTTTTTTTAATTTTTATCTACAGAATAAGGTCTTACATTCAAATCAAATTTCTTTCTATATAAATATCCTCACAAGAAATTTTGTATCTAACACTTACTATTTGGGCACATAATTACTTAAAATCAGTCAATAGTGTAGATCAATACTTTTCATATTACTCCCATATCACAAATATATATTACATGCTTGATTAAATAAGGTCATAAGTGAAAGTAATTCTAGCATACCATGCATGTTGATTATGCATGTTCCTTAAGAAATAACTACATGTGATCTGAGACCCATAAAATTTTGATTAATGTAGGTAGCATCTAGGATAATATGGGTTTTATTATATGTAATTATAATATCCCACAACCCATTTTCCCATTTAATTTTGAATTTTACTTAGTTTTTGTTTTATATGTGGTATTAATTAGGGTTTAACAATATATTCAATCAAAATAGTGACATAAGAAAGTTTTTAGAAGACACAAAATCACTTACAAGTCCCCTAGACTCTCTCAAAGCTTCCCTGAAAGTTTTAGATAGCTCCTCCAAGAAGGAAATTTGTGGCATACTTAATACTAACACAACATGACACTACTTTCCACATAAGGGTGCTACTATCTAAATCCTAATTTCATTTACAATCACAAAATGAAATGTGTATGCCTCATTCTCAAGCCTATTTTAGTCTCCTAAGTTACATAAATACCTATTTTGATTTAGATAATAATTCTTTCTTTAAATATTTGATATTTTGGTAAATTATTATAAAATAAATTATTTTAAAGTTATTTCTATAGTCATCCCTTTAAAATCATAGGATTTACATGCACTAAGTCCTAAAATGTTAAAAAATGTGAACCTATTTTACTTCAAATATTGTTTAAAACCCTAGTTTTGCCTAGGGTTTAACTTATTCAATTTTTATACACTAAATTAGGGTTACAAAATTCTATTTTTAACTTATTTTTTTCAAAATAAACCTCATTCAAACCCTATATCCACATACTAGGTCCATATACATCCAAATACTAATAATTAGGGTTTTAAATATAATATTTATTTATTATACACATTGGGTTAAATATTTCCCATAATTGTAGATGTACCTATATTATATTACATTTTACCTATTGTGTGTTTTTTATTCATTATTTAAATTATCTTCTCTGACATATTTAAAATGACATCTAAGAAGCCTCTTACCCCTCACCTAGTTGATGTTTTTTTTATTTTTTCTCATAATTATAATAATGAATGCACAAATTTTCAAGATTGCATATTACCATATGATAATGATTTTATTTATAATTATGATTATGAATATTTTTGTAATGATGGATATGAGGATTAAAATGAGCATGAAAATTAAAGTGTTGATGAAGATAAACTAGATGCTATTCTTCTCTTTCATCTCCCTCTTCTCCTACACCTCAAAATTAAACTAGAAATATAATGACAAAAGAAACTCTTGTTGGTAGTGCTTTGTTTCAAATGTGATCCTATCTTTTAAACTAATATTTATACCTCCATATTCAAATTAAATAAATATAAGTTCAATACACAAAATCAATTTTTTCATGATTCAAGTAACATAGAAAATAGCAATGCATCTTCTTTACCCTTCTCAATTAAATTTGAAGAAAACATGTACCAATGATATTACACCTTTTGCCAATGCACAAACTGAAGTATATAAATTATTCTATCACCTTATTTTAAATTCCAAGATTAATGCAATGATTTTCTCCAACATGTTGATAATGCAGATGTCTCTAAGTCTTCTCCTACATGTCATAATATTCCAAATGAAAACATGATTGCTACTTTTTCTACCCTTGACTCCATGATTGAAAGTAATAATCATTCATGCACTACAAAAATAGATAGTGAATAAATTCATTCCATTACACCCACATGTGATGAGATATTTCATAGTAGTAAAAAGTTAAAATCTTCTCTTACTCTCTCTCTCTCTCTCTCTCTCTCTCTCTCTCTCTCTCTCTCTCTCTCTCTCTCTCTCTCTCTCTCTCTCTCTCTCTCTCTCTCTCTCTCTCTCTCACACACACACACACACACACACACACAAAAATGAAAGGCGTTTGCCTATTTCTCAAGCCTATTTCATCCTCATGAGTTATATAAATACCTATTTTTATCTATATAAGTACTCCTTTACATATTTGTTATTTTTGGAAAGGCTTATCAAATAAACTATTTTATGTTATCATTTCAATTTATTACTATAATAATCACTTTAAAAACATAATATTTACATACACTACATCCTAAAATGTTAAAACATTTGGTGAACTCATCTTACTTTGAATGTTGTTTAAAACCTTAGTTTTTCCTAAGGTTTACCTTATTCAACTTTTTTGCACTAAATTATGGTTACAGACTTCTATTTTTTACTATTTTTTTCCAAAAAAACCCTCATTCAAACCCCATATCCACATACAAAGTTCGTATGCATCCAAATAATAACAATTAGGGTTTCAAATACAATCCTTTTTTATTATACACATTGGGTTAAATATTTCCCATAATTGCATGTATACCTATGTTATAATACATTTTACCTATTGTGTGTTTGTAATTCATTATTTAAATTATCTTCTTTGGCAAGTTTAAAATGACATCCAATAAGCCCCTTACCCCTCACCCAGTTGATGAATTTTTGATTTTTTTCTCATATTTATAATAATGAATGGACAAATTTTCAAGATTACACATTACCACATGATAATGATTTAATTCATAATGATGATGATGATAACTATTTTTGTAATTATGGATATTAGTATTACAATGAGCATGATAGTGAAAGTGTTGATGAAGATATACTAGATGCATTTTTTTCTCTTTCCTCTCCCTCTTCTCCTACACCTCATAACATAACTAAAAATATAATGCCAAAATAACCTCTTGTTGGTAATTCTTTATTTTAATTTGATCCTATCATTTCAACTAATTTGTATACATCCTTATTCAAATTAAATAAATATAAGTACAGTACACTAAATAATTTTTTTCATGATTTAAGTAACATAGAAAATATCAATGCATCTTTTTTACCCTTCTCAATTAAATTTGGAAAAACATGTAATAATTATATTACACCTTTTACCAATAAACAAATTGAAGAAGATAAAGTTGTTCTATCACCTTATTTTACATTCAAAGATCAAAGAAATGATTCTTTGCAACATGTTGATAATGCAAATGTCTCTAAGTCTTCTCTTACATGTTATAGTATTACAAATGAAAACATGATTGTAAATTTTCCTACCCTTGACTCTAAGATTGAAAGTAATGATCATTCATGCACTACACACATAGCTAGTGAATAAATGTATTGAATTACAACCACACATGATGAAATATTTCATATTATTAAAAAGTTAACATTATCTTTTACTCTCTCTTAGTCACAAAATGAAAGGTGTCTACCTAGTTCTCAAGCCTATTTCAGCCTCCTGAGTTACATAAATACCTATTTTGATCTAGATACAATATACCAATGGCTAAGATAAATAACAAAATTCAAGAATTAAATGAACCCATTGATGATTATAATATACCTTCACAAGAGGTAATATTCTTGATGCATATCATTTGTTCTCTGTGACAATAAGTAGACCACCTCACATTGGAGAGTAAATCATACCACTCTTAAGCCAATTCCAATGACATTAATGGTAATCCTATTCCATGCAAAATATGCACTACAAAGTTACCACCCAACTTTTAGATACCAATGTTACCTAAATTTGATGGGCATGTAGACCCATACTTGCACCTTAAATATTATGATAAATCCATGGCACATATCACCAACAAGTTGACTCTAATACAATTATTTTTGAAGTCATTAGAATGGGAAGCACTAAATATGTTTCATCATGCACTACCTAGTCAGTCACTAGATACATATGATGAGTTATAAGTAGGCTTTTTTAGGCACTACATATATAATAAGGGACCTCAAGTCACATATGAGAGGTTATATTGATTACATAGGGTGAAATATAACCAATAACTAAGTACATTATAATATTCATGTCATGTATGCATTAATTTATTTACCAACCAATAGATTTATAGGTATAGTACATAGTTTTTAGAGGCCTCATTTTTCCTCTTAAGGATAAATTATTATATCAGACATCCAAATCATTCTACCATCTATGTAACATAGCTATAACATTAGAGATAGAATTGGGACTAGATATTACACATTAAGAGGCATATTTAGATGTAGGTTTATTAAATCCATAGTCATATAACATGGTACAAGAACCTACTCTAATTATAATTAATAAACAAGTGGGATAACAACACCTAATAAATATACTCATTAAGAGAAAAGATCCACTTCATAGAGCACTCCTTACAGTGACTAAAGCATCAGACACACACAAAGGGGTTATATAGTTTTCAAACAAAGATAGGCCTCATGATATCTTGCTAACATTATTAGATAAGGAGATGATCAGACTCCCTCCTACTCATCACCAACAAACACACCATATGCATAGGATTCAAAATAATCAATATTATAATTTTCATAATATAGATGGACATTTAGACAACAACTATTATGCACTTTGAGATCACATTAACTAGTTTATCAATGGAGGCATTATATATTTTACACAAGGAACACCTATATATATATTTCCATAATATCTTATATCACACTCCTTTATGATCAATTTATCCTATGATATTCCATTTAAAGATCCATTGGTTACTCATTTTATGATCCAAGTGGTTTTTAGGACACATATTTCTAAGTGATCTCATACAACATAGATTCAATAAAGATGGAATATAATTCATAGAGATCAAAGTGCAACCTCAATTCACATATCAATTAATATATTTGGAAATAATCACAAAGATTAGAGCATAGTTTCCATTCACACATCAATTAAAATATTTGGAAACAATCAAAGATATCATAGCATGGCCTTAGTTCACAGACTGATTAAGATATTTAGAAACAATAATATATATTAGAGAATAGCATCAAATTTAACAATGATTAAGATATTTATAAATAATCATAGAGATCAAAGCACAATATTAGTTTACATACCAATAAAGATATTTGGAAACACTCATAGAGATTAGAGCATAGTCTCAATTCAACAACTGATCAATATATTTATAAAAGATCACAAAAAAAAGAACATAGTCTAGTAGCTAATTAAGATATTCACCAGAGATCATAGAGCTCCAAACATAGTTTTAGTATGATATCCAACTAAACTCTTTGATATAGAGTCTACACACGTAACTACTAATAGTGTATCACATGCAATATCCACTCCAAATTCTACATCTATAATAACACAACATGATTAGTATGGTCATTTGCTCACCATGACATACAAGTTTAGATAGTGCATACCATAGTTACATGATCCACATATAGATATCCTATGATTCTCTTATAAAAATTGTACTAACAAATAAAATTCCTAGTCTAATACACATGTTTACTTAAACATTTATAAATAGATAAAAAAATCATCACCATTATGTAGACAAATACCATATTCTAGTAACACTATTTAACATAATGAAAATAACTAAACACATGTAAACATGAAAAATGTAACTAAATAGAGATGCCAATATACATAGTGCCCATATAATGATAAACATACATATCTAACTCAAAATATAGTTTCAATAAAAATATTATAAATAACTCAATACTTTGGACATGGCCATTAGCACTAGCCCCCTCACTCTCACTCTCTAATATATCCACATAATTTATCAAATACCTACCCAAGGAAATAAGTAACCAAGTACACATAATATATAAATTTAAAATATCAAATTACCTTTGAAAACCCTAAGGGGATCCACATATAGTACATCCTCTATGATAATTCCACCTATCATAAACAAATGTGTTCATCTATGCTCTCTCCGCTAGGCTACATAGGCATCAAAATCTCCTACATCATTCGTATATATTATATCAATAACTAGATCCTACTCTATCAGTGAAATTAGAAATAAATCTATAGTTGAGGGCCTATGCCTACTACCTAGACTTATTAGAGCCTAAGAAATCCTCAACCACACCACTAGTGCTAGTTGCACATCTTAAGCAAAATTGAATTATCATTCCACTTGCTCATACTAGAACATCTCAAATACATTGACCTAATGGGCATGCATCCATTAACTCAATTGAACCCATATAAGCTGCACATCATCCTTAGTCCAACCCTCATAGCCCTTGTAGGGCATCTCGATAATGTATTTAGTTGTCAACATATGAAGCACCTATCATCACTACTTCATGCTCCTCTTGGGCATGTAGGTCATACTAGTCTACCTCTCTATAAATGAATGAGGGTGATACCAATTACCTCATCAAGTAAATTTAGTTTTACTCACTTCTATATGTTCATACATCTAAAAGTGTAATAGTGTGGAAGATCCAATACCTACTATACACATATCCTATATAAAATGGTATAAATATTGATACAAGTGGGCTAGCATAATGTAACCCCATGAGTATATTTTTCCATGATCCTATATATCTTGTACTATCTCATGCATCATATACAATATTGATACCCTTATCCCATATATGACTACAAATAAATCCAATAAAATCATTAAGAACTTCCACAACTATGGAATATTAACTTTGATAATAAGAGATAATAATATATCACTATAGATCCTTACATGATGAGTCTCTATAAACATCATGGAAAATACCTATCATCCCACTATATATATTGATCACTAGTATCCACCTATAATACTAATCTCTACATAGTAATAAATAACCTCATAATTATATACAAATACTTCAGGGTGATAATCATATCCTTAATAGGAAGTCAAAATATGCAAGTATCCTTGTCCCACCTCTCACAAATTGAAATCATCATGTCTTTATCCTAATTATGTTTAAATAAAAATGAATAAGATGGGGGTATATCAATAATTAAGAACATGTCTCATCAATTTCACTTAAGAAATCATGAACCATTCATCAATAACATATATCTAATAACCAGAAGCACCTATCCACATAATCATGGAACATATGAACACATAATATATGTGTGAAAAACTCAAGGGGAATAAAGCCCACTGATATCTAAAAATGGACTATAGTTATATAATACAACCACAAAATTTAGTGAAGCACCCATTCCATATGGAGCACCAACCCAAACTAGCTAAGCACCAACTCAACTAGGATTTAGCAAACACCAAATTGTAAGGAGGAACCAACCCCATAGATAACTCAGTTACAACTTATCCACATAATTTATTTGATCACCTTTAGGACACCTTATTTATAAACAATTTTTTTATGAACACCTCTTCAACTCTTCAAACTCTTATCCTTCTCAAACTTCCTTCTAGGTCTCTTCACTCAAATAAGTCTCTTCAAGATTGATTAGCTTATATGACCTTGATCCTGTTATATAAAACCTATATAAAATATTCATAAATGATCTTATACAATTATATTATGGTATAAAATACCTCCTTATAATTTTTAATATATTATTTTATTCACTTTCTCACACCACTCACACATAGCCCTAAAATTATCTTGTATATATACAAGCCTCTTGCTCATACACTTCATAGTTGGCCAAAAACCCTTAAAATAATAGTTAGTATATGGAATATATATTAGTACAAATCATATACATGGATATAGTGTAATTTTATTACCTTGAGGTTTGACATAACTTAATTAGGCCTTATTTCATTTTAGGTCTCATGGAGACCTAATCCCATCAGGTTTACTTTAGGACATGTCACACTTTGACTTCATTATAAAACATTAAAACACATAAAACATAAGGAAAATATCATATTACACTCAAATATAACTCTTCTAGTCTCATCTATGATCCATAACATATTTTATCTCGAAGCACTACTTGAAGCACATCATTTGTACTATTCACAATTAGGTCTTCCCATACACAAAAAGTATGTCTTGAAAAATTGAAGCATAAAAACATTGTTTCCAAATAAACATGGAAAAAAATGACATATAAATAATATAAATTACCTCAATTTAATAACCATATGTTTTATACTTCACAACTCAAGGAAAAATTACTCAACCCCTTTTTTGCAAATAGTCCACTCAGAACTACCAACTAGCCTCAAAACACAGTCATGGAAAATTGAACTTATGACACTTAAAAGAACATAATAAATGAATTTAAATGAATTAAAATTATCCTAAAACATACTTATAACAAAATCCAATAAAAATATCATAATATCTAATGTAAATTTATTGGTCTTGTAGACCAATTTCTTAACCTTCTCTCTTACAAACCTCACTTAGCTAGTCAAGCCATTTTAGCTTCAACACTTTCACTAATTTAAAGGAGAACCAAAACTTATAAAAATAATGGATAGGAAATATAAGACCCAAATATAAACACCATGTACATTATATGCCTTAAATTAGGGCATAGATTCTCAAACTCATCACTTCAATTTTGTTACCTAAAATTCCCAATTTGTCTTAAAGACTAGTCATGGTGATTTTGAAATTCAACACCTATAAGACCACTTTAAAAGGCTCCTGATGCATGTGTATGATCATATTTAATAATTATACCATTATTAGATATAAAAAATCTATAAAATTATCATTTATTAAGGGAGAGTCTATTGATCATTATCATTGAGTTTTGAGCTTTGGTATTTGATGTTGTCATTGATGTCAAAGGTTCTTAAGAAGATGCATGATTATTTAATTAATGTCAATCTAATATAATTGATGTCAAAGGTTCTTGTGAAATTTTTTGGTCAAGTAAACATTTATTTATGTATTTGAATTAGTCTTATTTCTAGCATAAGGAGTGTTTTTATTATATGAAGAGCCCTAATGTGAACATACTATCTAAAGAATGATAGTAATATGATTGAATATCATTGTATAAATAATAGTTAGTATAGAAAGTGTAAATAATCTTGTAATTATTTGCTTAGACCTTGTTATATGGTAATTTTTGACCAAATTTTGACCCTACGGGTCAAAATTGAGCACCCTTATATGAAATTTTTTCCTTTATATCTGTTAGGGGTAAATATCATGTCATATAGTGATCTTAGGTTTATTCAACATAATATTAATGATATTATATTTAATTATTTTTTTGTATAGGTTATTTTACTTTATTTGAGTCATGCTAATAGGTTTGAGCAAATTTTAAAGAACATTTTCAAAGTGCCAGATCTTGAACATGGGTTTGTTCATCTTGGTTCAAAGTTCATGTGTACTAAGTCTAAGGTCCTTCATCAAATCACAAGTAAAGTTGTTCATTTTCAAATGATTACTTTGAAAACATTTTGACTTAGTCATTTAATCTCAACCATTCACTTTAGTTTTATCTTGGTTTTCAACTTTAGGTCATCCTATTATGTAGAATTCCTTTGGAGGAGATGTTCCATACAAAGACCACAATAAAATTATAAGTGTTCATTCTTTTGGAGTTTTTGTTTTGGGATTTTTTGTTTAAGTTTTAGGAATTGTTTCAGACATTTTATCTAAAGCAATTTCACTGAAGGACCTTTTTTAGGCTAAGGGACCATTTTAGAAAGTTGAATGGTTCACTTTCATTTTCTTGAAGGGTACTTCATCTTTTCCAAATGACACTCTACAAGCCTTTCAAAGGGTAATTTTTCATAAAAATGGTCCTTTGTAAATTTTTCAAAGGGTACCCCTCCATAGTGAAGTGGACCAAACACAAAGTTGAAAGGACACTTTAAAGATTTTTGAAGGACCAAACAAAAAGCCCAAAATATTTCTTTTAGAAAGATTATCCAAATGATTTCTTCAGGAGAAAGTTTGAAGGATAGATTTAACAAAAAATCCTAAAATATTTTATTTAGGAGAAAGTCTAAAGGATAGGCTCACCAAAAAGTTTTAATAAAATAGAAAGAGTGCATAAATAAAAAATAATGAAGGAATTCTTTTGGGAAAAGTGGCCAAGACAAATATTTTGAAGGATACCTATGAAGCCAAGTTCCATAAAATGTTCCCCAAAAGACATCTTGCAAGTAAAAGTGTCCCACATAGAGGTTTTTAAAGGTAACTTTCCATGATTTTAAGGGCACTTTCCATAGTTAAACACCACTTGACAAAAGTCCAAAATAACCTTAAGTTTGAGGAAAATATTTCAAAGGAATAAGGAAGGTGATGGCGCTGTAAACATCAACTTTAAACTATGGAAAATAACTATTGGGGTACAAAAATCTTGGAGGGAACTTGAGGAAAAATATGGAGGTAATAAATGGAAATATATTGAGTATTTGGTGTAGGCAAAACAAGTGAATAATAGACAAGTTGACGGCTTGGGTTTTTGTTGAAAGTTGATCAAACCAAAGAGTTCCCATGAAATCAATGAACATAGGTGTCCATAAGATGGATGAAATTTACAAAGGGTATTATATAACTATCATGACGAGTCTCATATCCATTGAGTAGTGTTATGTGTTAGTTTCCCCATTTTAAGTTTCAAATGCTCCTAGATGGTTTATGATAGAGGTACTTAACTGTGCAAATTTTGGAGGTTTTATACCACTTTTTGCCATTATTATGATTAGTTTCAAATTAGAAAAATCCTAACATGACATGACTCATATCACCCCCCTTTCACATGAAATTTTAATTGATATTCTCAAGGTGACACATGTCTGAGTGACCTTTGGACTTCCCTTACTTGATTCCTTTCTTAAAAACTTTATATATGCATTATTTTAGCTCTTTCAGTAGCCTCCATTGGTTATTGGGAAAACTCTAACCAAATTTGTACTTAAATAACTCTTAAATAAATATAAAAGTGTTTTTTCAACTCATATGTTGAAATATTTAGTAATGATTTGAATCTTCTTGGTCTAGTCTAGTGAAAGATTTTCTTTTCTAGCTTGTACTCTTGATGGTCTACCAATTTATAGAAAGGAGATTATTGCATGTCTTTTCTAGTATTCTTTTCTAAGTGTAGATATATCCTAGAAGTGGTCCATGATTTCATCCCTCTTTGGAATCATTCATTCCCTTCCTAAGAATCATATACCTTCTTGAATATAGCATATGAAACACTGATGTAGTGTTGAATCTTGAGTTGTGAGTCTTGTATCAGAAACACTTTGTTTGTCTTTAAGTAGTGGTTTTAGTCAATTAGGAGGACATAATACATTGGTTCATCACCAATTGTTTTCTTAGTTTTTTTCTTTACCCCTTTTTATACACAAACATTAAGTTAGAGAGAGAGAGCTTTAAAGGTGCATCAAGGGGAGATATCCCCTTATCTATAGATTCATCTTAGTGAAGTTATCACACACAATAAGAGAGATGTTTCCATTGTGCCACTTGGATGAGGAGAGTTGAGCATCTCCTGAAGGGTGTGAATCCAAGTGTCAATAATTTTTAGAATGCCTAGTGGGAATATTTATCTAATGAGGTGAATAATTATTTGTGTTTTCTTCAACCAATTAGCCTTTTGGAGGCATTTCAATCAACACCAATGGTGACTCTAAGTTGAATTAGCTAGTCAATCAGCCCTAGTGCAGCAAGAAATCATATTTGGTATGTTTAATCCCATTTTTGAGTAGTATGGCCCTTATGTTCCTTCGTATATTTTTTATCAATCTCATGTTGTTCATGGAATTACCTCAAGAAGCTCTCTTAATTATCCTTATCCTAGTTAATCCAAGAGTGCTAGGGAGATAATGTTGGAGTGTGAGAAGAAAATGTTGGAGATAGATAGGTTGAATGAATAAAATAGATATCAGTAAGAGATAATGTATAAGGATTATTTGTTTAGACAAGCTCAAGCCATGCCATCCATGAAGGAGAAACTAGTAAGATGGAAGAGTCAACCCACTCAAGGTAATCAGCCTTGTATGCCTTTTTCCATCCGAAGACAACCTTTTACCGTACAAAAGAAACCATCCTCTTATACATGAAATCACTTCTATCAAATAGAACTTTCCCACTAAAATAAAATGAGTCAAACTTTTAGCCCATATAATGCATTTTCTCTTATACTAAAACTAACTACTCACATTGTTAATCCTTTGCACTTAGCAATCTAATACCAAAGGATATTACAACAACCTTATATGGAGACTAAATATTTCAATTAGTTAGATTGTGAGCCCTATATTAAAGAAGTTCATCCAATTTCCTTTGAAAACCAAAACATCTATCCTCAAGCAACTCCTCTTATACATTTGTAAACTCTTCTTCATCTCCCTCAACCTTCTCAATCCCATCAACATGATGTCAAGATTCCAAGTTGGAGAAATGTCTATCATGAACTAGCTCAAAATCTTGAGAAAGTGAATGAAGTTTCTACCTATCATCAAGAGGAGAAACATTTTGTCAAATAATATGAAATTGAAGAGGATCTTGATCCTGTACAAACCTCTCCTAAATTTTTTCAAGAAGAGAGTCTCAATCCTAAGATCATGAGTTGGAGTGAAATAGTGAAATCATGGGGCAAGAAAGAAGAGAAGAGTATTATTCAAGAGTGTGAAGTGAAAAATGAAGATAATCCTTCTCAAGTCCCTTCCACCCTTCCTTAAGAATCTTATTATACTCTATGGAAGCCTTTATGTACTCCTCATCTCTATGATGATACCTATGAGCTCAAAAAAATACTCTTCCAAGAGAATCTAGCTAAACAAATTGAGGAATTAGATGTAAAGATGAGGATACTTAGTCAAGTTTAGATGGAAAGTTTAAACCCAAATGAAGATCCTATGACTAAACATATCCCATCTACCTTGAATCAAAAGAGCCATCAAGTTAATTTTGATGTTGATGAAGTGTTGGTCAAGTGGAAGGAAGAGAATTGAGTTATTTTGGGCCAAGGTTTGCCCCCACTTTCTCATGAACTCTTAAAATAACACCTTAGATTCCATTCCCCATATAATTTTAAAAGTCCTTGTGTTGAGTTCCATTAATTGGTTAATGAAGAATATTTTCCTTATGTTAAGGAACCTATCTTGAGAAAGGCAAGTGAATAATAATATGCTCAATTCATGATTGATCAAGGAGACTTCATGAGTTTAGATGAGGAGGAAATCAACATAGGTACCTTGCTTGGTGATTAAAAAGATAATTCACAAGCTTTTGCCCCCATATTTGATAAGGAGGAAATGATCATTGATTATTTTCTTACTTTGCAAATATTATGGATAGACTAGGAGAAGTTCTTGATCAAACTTTGGATGACTTTTTTGAAGTCATTGGAGTAGGCTATACTCCTCTTCAAAGAAGCTATCAGTTGGTTAAAGATGGAGAAGGTGGCATTGGAACTCAAATAAGTATGCAAAGGAGAAATAAGCTTTCATGTTTATTCTCTCAAGAGGATTATGAATTTAAGAATGATATATTTGAAGTCATCAAGAGGGGATATCACCCTATTGAAGGAACTCATTAGCTTTTGAAGGATGGAGAAATATCATATTAGCCTAAAGTTTATAATGAACATGAATTCAATCCTTTTGAAATCATGCCTATAGAGAGGATGGAATTTGATCATGAGAAAGTGAATGCACAAAAACATAAATAAAGTGATCATGTACAAGAAGAGTTCATTTCCTTGGTTAGATTATTTGTATTTGTTTGGTTCTTAATGAGTATCATGCTAATAAGGTTGGAAGACTTTATGAGAAGCATAGAGGTAGAAATGATAAGAGACAAAAGGCTTCTTGACTCATCTAATCCATCATGCCATAAAGTGAGAGGATTTTCAATTTTTCCATTTGATCTAGGAGGGAGAAGAGCATACCTAGTTAGCTATACATAATTAGTTTTATTTTTATTGTGTTCAGTTCTCCTAAGTGTTTACTAACACATGTGTGTTTGTTTTGGTCTTCATGTGTGTTTGTTATTTCCCTTGTGTGTTTTGAAGTGGTAACTAGTTGTCTTATTGATCAAATTATAAATCATGGTCAACATTTCTTATTTATTTTAGTCTTTAGGTGAATCTATAATCCTAATGGATTAATAAGGCTACTGGTCTAGTTAGTATAGCAGACATACTACCCCTATGAGTCACCATTTTGTTGACCAAAATTTGACCCTACAAGTCAAAATTAGGTACCACTATATAAAAATTTGGCCTTTAGATATTTTAGGGGTAAATATCATGGCATAGAGTAATCTAAAGTTTATTAAACATAATATTGATTATATTAGCTTTGATTAGTTTGTTGTTTATGTCCTTTAACTTTCTTTGAGTTATTCTAACAAGTCTGAGTAAAGTTTAAAGAACATTTTCAAAGTGCCAGATCTTGCATGTGCATTAGTTACAGAGGAAGCTAATCATGTGGTTTTTTTCATCCTCATTCAAAGTTCTTATGTACTAAGTCTGAGGTCCTTCATTAAATCACAAGAAAAAAAATTATTCAAAGACTTGCTTTGAAAACATTTTTAGACTATCATTTTAGCTCAACTATGCACTTCAAGTTTATCATGGTATTCAACTTTAGGTCTTCTTATTATGTATAATTCCTTTGGAGGAGATGTTGCATACAAATTCCACAACAAAAGTACCAGTTTTCATTCTTTTAGAGTTTTTGTTTTGGGTTTTTTATTTAAGTTTCAGGGATTGTTTCAGACATTTTTTTTGAAACAATTTCCCTAAAGGACCTTTTTCAAGCTAAGGGACCATTTAAGAAAGTCAAAGGGGTCATTTTCATTTTCCTAAAGGGAACTTCATCTTTTTTGAAGGACACTCTATAATCCTTTTAAAGGGTAATTTTTTGTAAAAATGGTCCTTTGCAAAAATTTTGAAGGGTACCCCTCCATAGCAAAGTGAACCAAACACAAAGCCGAAAGAACACTTTCAAGATTTCCAAAGGACCAAACAAAAATCCTGCAAGATTTATTTCAAAAATATTATCTAAATGATTTATTTGGGAGAAATTATGAAGGATAGGTTTGAGAAAAACTCCCAAAATATTTACTTTGGGAGAAATTTTTAAGGATAGGTTCACCAAAATGTCTAAAGAAAATTGAGAGAGTGCATAAATAAAAAACCTCAAAGGAATTCTTTCAGGAAAAGTGGCTGAGACAAATATTTTGAAGGACACCTTTAAAGCCAAGTGCCCTGAAAAGCTCCCTAAAAGACATCTTTTAAGAAAAAGTGTCCCACATAGAGGATCTAAAAGGGCACTTTCCATAGTTAAAGAGGACATGGAAAAAGTCCAAAAGAAACTTAAGTATGAGGAATTTTTTTTAAAGGAATAAGGTGATGGCCCCACAAAATTCAACTTTAAACTATGGAAAATATCCATTGGAGTCAAAAAAAGATTGGCAGGAACCTAAGGACTAATATGGAGGCAACAAATGGCAGGATCTTGAGCATTTGATGAAGGCAAAATGAGTGAATAATCTACAGGTCGATGGTTCAGGTCATTGTTGAAAGTTGATCAAACTAAAGAGATCCCATGAAATTGATGAATAGAGGTGTCCATAAGATGGTTAGTAGTTAGAAAGGGTATTGTCTAATTGTCATGATGAGTCTTATGTCCATTGAATAGTGTTATGTGTCAATTTCCCCATTTTAAGTTTCAAATGCTCTTGGATGGTTTATGATGGAGGTAATTACCTGTGCAAATCTTGGAGATTTTACACCACTTTTCACCATTATTATGACTAGTTTCAAATGAGTAGACTCTTGACATATGTTCGAGTGACCTTTGGATTTCCCTTACTTGATTACCTTCTCAAAAGCTATATATATGCATTGTTTTGGCTCTTTGAGTAGGCTCCATTTGTTATTGGGAAAACTCTAGCTAGATTTGTACTTGAAGAATATTGAATAAATATACAAGTGTTTTTTCCATTCATATGTTTTAATATTGAGTAATTAATTAAATCTTGTTGGTCTAGTCTAGTGAAAGATTATCTT
The DNA here is from genome assembly GCA_037957365.1 of Torreya grandis. Taxonomy (NCBI): domain Eukaryota; kingdom Viridiplantae; phylum Streptophyta; class Pinopsida; order Cupressales; family Taxaceae; genus Torreya; species Torreya grandis. The sequence goes on along the minus strand of JARHVA010001895.1, from coordinate 2,238,300 downwards.
TTCTAGCTTGTACTCTTGATGGTCTACCAATTTACAAAAAAGGAGATTATTACAGGTCTTTGATAGTATACTTTTCTAAGTGTAGAGATATCCTAGAAGTGGTACATGATTTTATCCCTCTTTGTAATCATTCATTACCTTCCTAAGAATAATATACCTTCTTGAATCTAGAATATGAAACATTGATGTAGTAATAAATCCTGAGTTGTGAGTCTTTTGTGAGAAACACTTTATTGGTCTTTACGTAGTGGTTTCAATCAATTAGGAGGACATTATACATTTGTGCATCTACACTTGGTTTCTTATTTATTTTCCTTACCATTTTTCATACACAAATTTTTAAGTTAGAGAGAAAGCTTTGAAGGTTCATCAAGGGGAGATAGCCCCTTATCTAGAGATTCATCTCAATGAAATTGTCACCCACATTAAGAGAGGTGTTTCTATTGTGCCACTTAGATGAGGATATTTGAGCATCTCCTCAAGGGTGTGAATCCAAGTGTCAACAATAATTTCATATGGTATGATGAAATGAGTTATCTCCATATAAGAAGTAGTATGATATAAAGATCTATGTAAGTAGTTCTGAAGATAATTCAAATGAGCTAAAAAAAGGAAAATACTCTAAAGAACACTTTACAATGTTTGAGCATCAAAGATGATGGTTTAATTTGTACATGAGGTGTTGAGGACCTTGAAAATGATTAAAAGGTTAGCTCTAAGGATATATGTTTATATCTTTGAAGATGCTATGAAGATCCCAATTGAGCTCTAAAGATCTCCAAGAAACTCTGAAGAATTTTTTATGAAGTTTCTTGAGCATACACAAGACATTGAAACATAGGATAGTTTCAAGGTGAAGCTTACATGGTGGCTAGAAGTTTAGATTATAGGCCTAATAAGACTTGTAAGTAAAGGCTAAGAAATAAAAAAGAGAGATGGTGGCCAAATGAGGTAATAAGATCAGTTTACATGACATGGGTCAGCACCCAATGTGGAATATCTTATTCAAAAGAGCTCAAGATGGTTTGATATGATTATAAAATATATTGTATGTTGTATTTATATCTCCTAAGCATCTTTAGGTTTGATTGTTTTCTTAGGTGAGTGACCATACCCTACAAGAAATTACTTATCTTTAGGAGATTTATTGTAGCAAATAGATTTAACCAAGTCAAATTTTCTAAGTGGATGAATATACAAGTTTGAGGAATATAATATTTTTTCATGAATAATTATGGATAGGTTATATATTTTAGGTGTGAAAAATTGGTGATCTAAGTTGGCCAGTTGTTGAATAGACCTAGTAGTGAAAATAATAAGAAAATAAGGCAAAAGTAAGAAGATGTTCCCTAATGTGTTTTCATGTAAGAGTGATGCATTGAAATACAAGAAGATGTTTTTTGGGTCTTAAATAATATATCCATGATTTTTATAACCTTATAAACTAGATTAAGAGGTTGAAACATTGAAACAAAAACGACTTATCTAGTTAAGTAGAGTCAGTAAGAGAGAAGGTTAGTAGATTGGTCTATAAGACCAATAGTTTTCATTAGATATCATGATATAAATAATTGAGGTTTCTCTAAGGATGATATAATATCATATTCATGCATTGAAATCACTTTATTATATTCAATCATTTTTTATATGTTCATGTTTCCTTAATTGTGTTTTAGAGTTAGTTGGCAATTCTAAATGAACATCTTGTAGAGAAGTGTTTGAGCCTATTTACCCTTAGTTGAAGCATAAAATGAAGTTTTTTATGACCTTGAGATCATGATGTTTTTGAAGATCTAATTTTTTTCCATGGTTTTTTGTAAAAATTGAGTATATTCCTTAGTTATTTAAGATAATGTTTTTTATATGCATAGGCCATTTATATACATTGATTTAAAAAAGGGTTCAAGTGGTGATATGACCAAAAAGGTGTTGTAGACATAAATTGAATTTGGATAAGGTATATTAAAGTGGCATATGATGTGTTCTTACCATGTGAGGTGTTTGTATTTTCTTCAAAGAGATCAAAGGGTAACATGTTGTTAAGAACGCATGTTAGGTCTCCATAAGCCTAAAAGAGGAGTAAGGGTTAACTGATGTATGTCCAACCTATTTTATTTATTCATTCATGATTAGGGAATGTTATTTTTATATTCAAATAAATATTCATGGATAACCTAGGTGATTTTAATATGTGGCTGACTAAGAAAGATATTATCAAGTGTCTTGTATAAAGGCAAGGTAATTTAAACTTATTTGGTATGTGTTGATGCCTAAAATCTCACTTTAGGAAAACAAAATTATATGGGAAGCTTTAAAAATATGGAACTCAGATGTGGTCTATAATGTGACCTCAAAGGTTTTAGAATCTGACTCTTTGAATTAGTTTTGGGGAAAGGGTAAGGAAGAAATGCAAGTAAAACTAAAAATAAAGACTAAGGTGATGCACCAAGATGTTTAAAAGTATTAACCTAAAATTTCATAAATTAGTTAGAATCCTTGAATCTTATATACTATTAAAGGATCATATGCATTAATTAAAGTTAATATCATAAACAAGAATCAACACTAAAAAATTAGAGAAAGGAAAATAACAAGAAAAAAACCTTCCCACTCAATTTGACATATAATATCACATCATCTTCATTTTTAGTTTGAGAAAAAAAAACCAAAGGCCTCGATGGGAAGAATATATAATATTTTATCCTACTCATGAGGGGAACCTGCTAAGGTTAACAAATAAAAAGTGCTAATTCTTGCTACTTTTATTCTAAAAATAGACAATTATAAATGGTTATTCTCTGATAATAGTAATAATTATTCATCCACATCTTTAAAAAATAAAAAAGACTAGATTATATAGGCATAATGGCCTCTTAAGTAAATTACACTTGGAGCTAGGCACTCACACTCATGATGAGGCCATTGCAACTAACTAGGGAGCTCCTACTCATGAATGCAGTCAGTGTCCAGAATCCTAGATATAACACAATTTTAATGTCTTATGATGCCCATGATGCTTAGAATAAGCATGGTGGTGACATGTGTCCACTTTTAGAAATTCCCTTGAAATTTTATTAGGTAAAGGGGATACATTACTCTCATCTAATGGAATTAATTGAAGATCTGATACAAAATTTTTGCTTTAGACAAGCATAGTGATGCCATGTAGAAGTTCTACTCCCTCCTCATCATAACTTCTTGGTGGGTCCTATTCCTAACATTGTTAACCAATCACATAATTTGGATCTCCAATAAATAAATCCTTACTCTTGAGGAGCATCATGATGCCATAAGGTGAGTTGGTGCTACTCCTAGGAAATTTGAGCATTCCTTTAAAAAATTTAGTGCAGGGGCACCATATGTAAATTCCATGTTATTTTTCATAACTACATATTTGGCCTCACATATTACCTCCTTATCCAATGGCATTGCTTGAAGTTATGACAAAACTAAACCTACATTGGATGAGTACCTAGTCACCACATGGAGAACTGGTGCTACTCTTGGGTGAATTGATAACTTATTTAGGTTAAATGAGCATTAGGATGCCATGTGGTGACTATGGGAGGAAGCTGAGACTTAGAAAAAAATAGAGAAAGGGGTGTCAATAAAATGAGGAGGCTATAACACAAACATTAAAATCTGTAGAGCATGTCTAGGATCCAAAGATGATCTATTCAAAACTCAAAATGTGGATTAAAATCTATAGTTTTGGGCAAATTGTAGGGGGAATCCACTTGTGGACATGAAAACCCAAAATTCTAGTTTTGTTGACCAATCGAATCAAATTTTAAAAGAATGCGTGAAGCTTGAAAAATTTACAAGTTATAATGAGTAACATTCAAAGGTATCCACTCTTATTATTTGGGTTGATTCTTCTTCTTTAGATCCTCAAAGGCTCTATCAAAATCTATGATCTCCTTGAAGAAGATACTGCTCAAACCCTAAACTACTACTAGTATCTAGGATTTTAGTTGGGTAAGAGGCTACAAAATAGTCTCTACCTCAGAGACACTAGGTGCTTGACCGAGAGCCAAAAAAATGGTCTAGACATTATTCTTCATTTCTAGAAACTCTTTTATTTTATCCTTTAGGAAGATATTTTTATCCATAAGGAATGGAGATGGGAGTCCCAATTGGACTAGATAATCGATGCACTCCATATTTTAGACTACCTTATCTAATGAATTGAAAAATGCCTTGCACTTTGTTGCTACCTTGTTACATCTTAGAAACTTGTTTACCTTCACTACCAATTGCATTCAATTTGCCACCCTTACTACCTATAGTGTCCCATCTATTGATTTGTATAGCTTCTAAACTAGAATCTATGAATCTTAAAATTTTGGTGACATGAAGTCAAGGACCTCATCTACAGATGAACTCACTTAGGAGATCAAACTCTATGAGTTTGTGATGAACTTGAGCATTGGCTTCAAGTTTGATACTATGTTATTAATCCTCTCCCAATAAGATACATATAATTGTTGGACCATGGGGAGGATCCCTATAGTCTCAGAGTGGAAAAAAATGTCATTGTTTAGTTACAAGATATCTTGGTCCTTAGCTGAGGAATCTTACTACATTTATTGATGTAATTATTGATGAACTCTATTATAGTTTGAGAGACTCTGATGGGTCTATATAAGATCTAATTCCTTCTCATGTATCTTATTATTTGTATCCTACTTCTCCTTATTTATACCTTCTATCTTGGTCTTTAACTCTATGACCTAGATTCGTAGTTGAGCTCTTTGGTTGTATTCTTCTTGGAAACACTTATTGGTGACACATATCTAAAGGTCAAAAATAATTTTTTAAGCTTTGCATCTTTTTCCTTGGCCTTGGTATTGAGGTAGTTGATTATAACTTCCATTCTTATGAGTTATATCTCTTTCTTATCTAACCATTGGCCAACCTTGATATAGTCTGTAGTGACAAAATTCTATGTTTCCTTCATCAATTCAACCTTATCAATAGGTCTATCCTAGTTAAGGTTTAGGCCAATAACATGTATTAGTTAGTCCCCCAACTACATATATTCTTTGGGCTTTATTAATTAGGGTGCCATGTGTGTAGTGATTAGAGATTACTATGCTAGGTAAAAAATGACTGCATATGAGGCACCACTTGGGCCTTGGCCTATTTTCCTCTTCTTTTCTCTATTTGAGCTTCTCAAGATTTTTTAGCAGCTCCATATACTAATGAAAATACTCCTATGATTGAATATTTCCCCATGAAAGGGGATTCTTATGATAGCTTGAAATGTATAGTCACTTACTACCATGAAGCAATAAATGTTCCTCCAGAGATGAGTGGGTGAAGGGTTAGCATGGAAAGAGAGAAAGGTGGGAGGTTATGAATCAAGGTGGAAATAAATTAGACCATAATATATGATGATGTGGTGGAGGATTGAGAAATGATAAAAGGGATGTGATTGGTAGTGTGGAGGAAAGTGGTGTGAGCTAGGTGATAGACTAGGTAGTGGAAATCAGGGTGAATTCAATGGAAACTATGGAGGGTGAAGAGGGGGTAAATAATGAACTGGAAGTGGAAAAAAGGGGATGAGAAAAGTGTAAATTATTTTTTGTGGTCTTAGGGGGAGAATTGGATTCTTGTGTCTTAAGTTGCCTAGGTTGAGATGATCCCACCATGAGATCCCCTGAAAAGACCTACTATTATTGTAAGGTCGTGGAAGATGGGTACAAAGGAGGTGGCTAGATTGTGGTACTCTAGATAATTGAAACTTCTTCTTATTTATCTATAGGGTCATCCTCATATTCATTATAAGTATTATCCTCCTCTTCTTCTCATTTGATAGAGAATTATCCTTCTACCAAATACCCCATCTCATGGTGTTCATCCTAGAAGTTTTCAAACTGCTAGTAAAATTTGAGGTATGGTCTAGGTTCATGATTGAGTAGGGTAAAAGTCTTAAAGGTAGTTATATGACTAACCAAGTTATAGTTTTATTGGTCATCAACCTGGTTGAGGCTAAGCTCTACAAGCTTAAGTGCAAGAAAGTACTTATGTGACCTTTCTATCACCATTATTCCCCCTATTGATAAGGTGACATAATATAGGACCTTCTTATTTTAACTTTCAACATATTCTAAGTTGATCATATTGATCTAGCAATCCATCTCCAAGGCTAGGGTCTTATTTATGAGCAGACATGGGAGCCAAAATGGCTCCTCTTCAAATTCATGTACTTAAATGAAGGTGAAATGGGTCCTAAAGAACCTATCAACCATAATTATACTAGTAGTGAGCCATGACGTCTAGTTATTCATTATTATAAGGGTGATGGCCTCTTGATTGAGGTCAATGAGGATTTGGGATTGGAAGCACTCTAAGAAGTGATAGTAATATTGCATGATCAATAGGATGTGAGTCCATGTGATGATGTGGATCACCATGATGGGATGAGTGCTTGTCCCAATAGATTTGAAGGTGAATTATGAAGAGAAAGAGTGATAATACAATATTAGGTGAAGTAAGAAGGAAGAATACTAGTTATTCTATGTTGAAAAGTTTGTCAGCTCATTATGCATGGTGATGGTTATGGAATCTATAAATTATATCATATAAAACTTATCCTTTCTCACTATCTTCAAAAATAATATCACCCTTAATTATAAATTGATGATTTGAGCATCTGAGTCCATCTGAAGGATAAATTTTAACATATAAAGGACATCTTTTATGTATTTTATTATGAAGCTTGTGAGGGTGATGGGTAAAGGAGGTACTTCAAAGTAGTTACTAAGGAGGAGTAAATTTATGGACTCCATACTTTGGACCTAGGTATCTATGAAATTATATAGACATCACTATTAGGGTCACTTAGGATTTAAAGTATTTTTCTTATGTAATCATCACTCACGTCTAATTTTAGGTGGTTATTCCCTGTAATAATGTCATTGTTGGCATAATATTGGTTTCCATATAAGGCAATGATCTCTAGGCATGGGTGCACAAGAGGCACCATATAATGGGCCAATGTGGATATCCACATTATGTACCCAAACAACTTTTAATCCTTTCTCTAAACCTTTTTGATCATTCGAGCATGGGTACCCTCCCTTGAGCTCTTTAGGTTCTTTGCTAATTTAGGATCGAATATCCCATATACATAATCTAAGACCAATGAGGTGTCCTTACATCACCCCTTGGTGATGTTATTAACATTCGATACTTTGGGTTCAGCTATGTGAAGGTAGAAGCATATGATCTACTTATTGCATACTACGGGGGGATGTCTCCATGACCACCTGACCCATGGGTTCTCTGCTTCCTTGAATGCTTTCCGCTATCAAGTGAGGATGTAGAAGTCTCCATCTTATAAACCTTATTTTTGCTTATTGTGATCTATCATAAAACTCTATGAAAACACTGGATATTTATTTTATACTCATAATGCCTTGTAATTATTTTCTTGATTATCTTTGCTTAGGATGGTTTTCTCAATTATTCACTTAATTCTCTTAGAAACTCTTAGGTGTTAAAATATTTGGCCTGATTGGGAGAGATATATTTATATTCCATCAATTTGAGGATGATCATCATGCTATTTTTGAACTTGGGTGCCCCATAAATGTTAAGGGAGGTATACACACTTTAGAATCCACTCATAAGAGATTTTACGATGATAATCATGGGGAATCATGTAATATGGAGTGTTTGACATTAATGGTAAAGGGAGTGTGGTAGATAACCATATATCAATAGATTATTTAAAATCAAAAAATTTGAGTGTATAGTGGATGATAGGGTGAACAATTCATGTTAATGAAACTTATTTTCGAAGGGAAACAGCAAAATAAAAGGGGAAAAGTAGCAAAAAAGAAAGGGAAACATGAAAAAAAGGGGAAATAACTAACTATATACAAGGGAGAACCATTAAATTATTTTAAGTGTTTATTAGCAACCAAATAACACCTTGCTTGAAGGCTAATAGATTTTTCTCTAAAACTTTTTCACACTCAGACTAACATTCAAATTATCTGAGGTGTGGGACACCTAAACTTAGAAAAAACATCTATATTTTGGTGAGGCTATCTCTTTTGATGTATCACTATGATCTGATTAATAAAGTATTGATTATTGGGATGAAAAGGATAAGAAAAGTGAAATGGAAATCCTACTTTACTGTTGGTGGTACACTTGTATTTTAGGTTCATCCACTCTATTTGGCTTCCTAAAGCACTAATAAGACAAGAAAATGTTTGAATATACAACTCCAATGGATCATATGCATAATTATTTCATGTAGATGTTTTATCAGTTGATCGAATCCTAAGGGAAATGATGGAATAGGCTTGATTCAAGGCACTAACTAGTCACTTTCATCCACTGTTAGCTTAGCAAAATTAAATCAAAAACTAAAATATGACTTGTATAATATGAAAAACTAGCATCTAAGTGAGATCAAGACTTGACAAGGGATAAATCTCTACCACATATGCAAATAAACTAGAACTAACACACTACCATCATAATGAAATCTGAAAATAGTCTTTTATTTATCTTAAAAGGTTACAAAACTCAATCTTGATAGAGTTTAGTCATGCCAAGAGAGGGATGACTCTTTCAATGGATAAAAATCCTACATATATAAAAAATTTAATGGAAATAGCCAAGAGATTGGTGTTGAAAAGAGAAGAAGAGGTAAACATCATGTCAAATCAAGTCCAATTTGAATTTAATTTAATATAAAATCCTTCAATATATCTTCCTTCTTTCTTTGTCTTGCATTCTCTTCCTGTTGGCATTGGAAAAGAAGGTTGTGAGCCCTTGTTGAGTTGGAAAACACTTGAATGAAAAAAATATGACCATCCTATATTGATAAGTTGAGCTTGAAGCTAAGTTTGAAGGAGTTGAATACCTTTCACTACATGAAACAAAGGAATATACATAAGAGTAGTTACATAGTCAACTGAGAAAGATTTGGTGCTTGATGACTGGTTAACTCCACTTTAGCCTTCTTTTGCATGATATAGGACTTAATTAATTAAGGTACATGAAAAAATCCATGTGAAGATTATATTAATAACATGGAAACTCTACTTGAACTCCAAGATAAACACTTCAATGCCAAATCTCTACTTTCTTTTATTGTAAAGACAAAGTCTTCATATGCATGGACCTGACAGACCTATGACTACTTATTTTAAGTGGATGCAAGTACCTATATATCAAGGAAATGAGCATGTCAACTAATAAGATGTTTATCCAAGATCACACATTTATCCCTACCTAAAAATATAATCATAGTTATTCTTTATATATGGTAATTGGTCAAGGTTTAATAGCGATGGGCAAACCTACAGAGCTTGCTTCTTGTTCGACCCAAGTCACTTTTATTTTCCATTAGCTTTTTAATTTTGATTTTAACCATTTTTCTATGGTTATATGTCTATATTATGATAATTATCAGCTCCATCTTTAGTGTGAGGATCCTACTATCAATGTTATCTGACCCAACACTTGTACCACATGATGGCCTGACATTCGATCTAAGCTCCTTAACCTTTGACTCAATGCACACCATTAATGTTGTTTGCATGACTCAATGTGTGCCATTTATCTTTATTGTTAAGATAAAATGTGCACCATTGATACTTTATCTTTCTATGATTATGACACATGTTACTATTGTGCTTAATATTGATATCCTCTAACTTGTTGACCCAACTCACACTATTGGATCTTAGATGCATAACTCAGTATGTAACATAGATCTATTTAGGCCCATTGAAATTGTCAGTCACCATGTGTTATATATCTTCTACTTGAGCTCTTAATATATTGACACCTATCATATGTTTGTTCATTCTTAGGATTATTTGAATTAAAATGGTTAGTTCCCATGGCTTAAGTTTGATGTCTTTGTGCACATCTTATTCTATAGGATAAACTTTAAATGCTTATAATTTGGGATGGAAGGTTCATCAAGGCACCAAATTTGTAGGGGGAATCTTGGGACAAAGTACATCATGCTTATGTAATCTTTTGAATTCAATTAATTATGTAGGTGTATCTATTAAATTCACAACTAAGCTGATCTATTCATCTCTTCTTGACATGCATATCCTAGTATGACTTCTCAAGTCTTGTGTTAGTCATTTTATATTTAAAAAAAGACACTATGTGGCATATGAAAGAAATCTAAGGTAATGGTCATAAAATATTCAAATTATAGGGGTTAATATTTGTATTGAGGCTAAAATGTTAACATTTTTGGTGACTCGTAGGGGTTGACTAGCCTACTGGTCAAAAGAACTCATCAGGTATCACATGACAATGGTAAAATGAAGCATATAAAATTTGACTTGATGACTCTTTTGAATATAAAATAGACTCCTTTGGGAATTGTAATACCTTTTCTGACTATGACATAACAAAACTAAAGGGAAACTATAACTAAGCTAGAAAGCAATGACAACTAATCTAAGGAAAATAGGAAAATAATGAAAGGGATGAAAATTGTTGTATGTGTTACTCACTTATTAACATAAAACAAACCTAGAAAAACTAACCTAAAGTAAAATTATTTCTTCTAGGATCAAATGGAAATCTATTTGATGCATCATGGATCTCTAAAATATGATTGCTTCCTTTTGATAGTTATCTTCTATATCTAATAGCAATTATATGCTCATGTCTTCTTGATGATGTATCTAGGATTACAACCTCCATTCTTAGGTACATTAATTAAATGTATGGATCCATGACCCAATCATACTATCCCCAAGTCTATGTAGTTTACAAGAACATCATCAATTCTTATTAATTTATGATTTACCAATGATTTGATATCTCTTCTATTATACCTTGATTCTACTCCTCATATAAAAATGACTTATCCAAATCTTCATGATTTATCTCTTGTACCTTTTTAGGCATGTTGAAATTCAATATTTCTTCATTTGATTGGTATTTATGAATAGCAATTTGAGGTACTATATTAGCAAACACATGTTCATTCTTCTTATCTTCATGAATTTTCTCTTTTTATGAGCCAATATGAATATATTCAATAACTGATTGGTCATTAATATCTCTCATGGGAAGTGTGAGACCCTAAAAAGCTTAATATTCATTACAAATATCCATATATTTATGCCATAAATAATCATAATTGCATTGAATTTTATTCTCTTTTGTTATCTTGAATTCATCAATGGTTAATTCAACAAGATCTTAAGGATCTTGAGGTGAGACTATTGATATGTGATTAAGATACTTATGAGAAACAATTTCTTGTTGCATACCTTAAACTTCTTCTTGCACTTGTATCTCAGCCTACATTTCATCTTCTTTGAAATCATGAAAGATGGAATCATGCTTGTTATTTATAAGTGGTGTCCCAATAATGATTTATTCCTCCTGATCACTCAAGTCACCTTCATTTTCTATCTCTTTGGTTATATATTCTTCACTTAACTCACAAATAATAGGTTATTTTTCTAAAAGTGTCATGGCAGATCCCTAAAAATATTCAATAAGATGTGAAAGGTCCACAAAAGTAACCATAGATACCTAATTTTGTTTATGGAAATACTCCTTTTGGTTCATCTTCACCTCCTCTCTTTGCTGCATTTTTTATTGAATGGATTTCCATGAAGGAAATGACTTGGGTGTGTAAGGAGAAATGAGTGGAGGATGAATGATCTATGGTTTGATCTTGAACTTAGCATCTTAAAAGATCCTTGAATGTTCTTCTTTCTCTCTAGACTATTGTATCTAATTCTAGGTCATGAACTTGGGTTTATAAACCTTTGTTTCTATACTTTTTTCATCTATGGGTGTGAAAGAAGGATTTTGCTAATGTGTTGCCTCTAAATTTGCCATTGAATACTAGAGATGGTGATTTTCAAGCTTAATTTGCTTGGCTAAAAAGCCTCAAAATCATGGATTAGATCACTAGGGATTTATTTCTACAAAATTGAAGATGTAGTCTATTGTATGATCTATGAAATATTAAATTTAGTCTCTTTAAAGCATACTTTTTCAACATTTTGAGACCTCTTTTGGATAGACTTCTAGGTAGGATAGTTAGGCAAGGCTTGGTTTTACTCATGAGGGATATAATAAATATTAGTTTACTAATCATAAAGAGAAAAGGGTAAATATATGCGAATGTACTATTGATTATGATAACCTTGGGGTTTCTCATAAACCTCCAGCCTCTTTTCAATACTTACTATTAAACCACCAATGTCTAAACTATTAGAATTAAACTTTTAGTGACCTTGTCTTATTAAAGTTGCACATACCTATTTAGATTTCTATAAATTTACTCTCATGTTCTAAATTTAATACATGGAAACCTCTTGTCCATATCTCTTCTTAGTATCTATGCTTATAATCTATTTCTCATATCCAAATAGATTTTTCTTGAAGCTTGAGATGGATTGATTTGGAACTTTAATGGGCTGGTCAGGAAGATAACAAGACTCATGAGGGTTATCACAAGACTGGTATGAGCTTTGATACTATTGATAAATCTATGTATACTTATCATATGGCTAATATGTGTCATGATAGGACTGATATGCATCATGAAAGGGATGAGTCATAAGGATGATACTAAAACTATTAAAAGTGAGAAGAATGATGAAATTATTCTTTATAGGCTACCATAGCCTAGAAAATAATGAATACAACTAAATTTATGAACACAAATTCACCTTTTACATTGAGATAAAGGCCACAAGAGTACTAAAACTAGTTTTAAAGATGAAAGTGCTAAAAATGTATACTTCAATAGCTGAATTCATGTGCCATCAGGTGTGCCAAAACTATTAACAACCTAGGTAACACTTTGCTTGAAGGCTCATAGATTTTTATCTAAAAATCCTTCACACTTGGACTGAAATTGGAATGATATAAGGTGTGGGACACCTAAACTTAGACCAAACCCCTAGATTTTTGTGAGGTTAGCTCCTTTGATGTTTCACTATGCTTTGCTTGCTTAACTACTAATTATTGGGATGAAAAGGGTAAGAAGGAAACTGAAAGGGAAATCCTAATTTACTATTGATGATACACTTGAATTTTTGTTTCATCCACTCTATTTAAACTTCTAAAACACTGATAAGACAAGCAAATTACTGAATCTACAACTCCAATGGCTCCTATGCATCAATATTTCATGTAGAGGTTTTATCAATTAATCAAATCCTGAGGGAAATGATGGAATAGAAATGATTCAAGGCACTAACCAATCACTTTAATCCACTGTTACCTTAGCCAGATGACATAAAACACTAAAACATGACATGCATAATATGACAAACTAGTAGCTAGGTGAGATTAGGACTTGACAAGGGAGAAAACTATAATATATATGTAAATCAATTGGCATTAACACACTATACTAGAATAATGAAATATGAAATCAATGTTTTACTTATCTAAAAAGGTTACAAAACTCTATCTTGATAGATTTTGGTCATGCTAAGAGAGGGATGGCTCTTTAAATAGATAAAAATCCTACATATATAAAAAAATAATGGCAATAACCAAGAGATTAGCATTGAAAAGAGAAGGAGATGTGAACTTCATGTCAACTCAAGTCTAATTTGAGTTTAATTTAACATAAAATCCTTCAATATAACCTCCTTATTCCTTTGTCTTGCATGCTCTTCCTTTTGGCATTGGAAAAAAAAGTTGTGAGCCTTGTTGAGTTAGCAAAACCTTGCATGAAAAAATATGCCCATACTTAGTTTTTAACTCAATCTTGAAGCTATGTTTGAAGTTTTTGAATACATTTCACTATGTGAAATAAAGGAATATGCATGAGAGTAGTTACATAGTCAACTGAGAATGATGTAGTGTTTGATAAATGGTTAGCTCCCCTTTAGCCTTCCCCTACTTGATCTGGTACTTAATGACTTAAAGCGCATGAAAAAATCCAAGTGAAGAGTAGATGAATAGTGTATAAAATCTACTTGAACTCCAAGATAGACAATTCAACTCCAAATCTCTACTTTCTTCTACTGTAAATACAAAGTCTTCATATGCATGGACCTGACAGAACTATGATTGTCTACTTTAAGTGGATATAAGTACCTGTATGTTGAGGAAATTACCATGTCAATTATTAATATATTTATCCAAGATAACACATTTAACCCTACCTAAAAATATAAGCATAGGTGTTCCTAATAGATTTAATTTGGTTGAGATTTAATGGTGATGGGTAAACATATATATATTGCTCATTATTCAACCCAAGTCATTTTTATTTTCCATTATCTTTCAAATTTTGATTCTGACTATTGATCTATGGTCATATTTATAGATTATGATTATTATTAAATATGCATTCATTACTAAGATCCTTTTTTTAGCCTCATCTACCCTTATGATTTCACTATGTGGTGGCCTTGCATTCAATATGAACTATTTGACCTTTGACTCAATATGTGCCATTGATGTTATTTGCATGACTAAATACATGTCATTAATATCTATTAGTAAGATCAAATGCACACCATTGATCATTTAGCTTTCTATGATCACATCACTTGTAGGAAATGAGTTTAATCTTGAGATCCTCTAAATTGTTAACCCAACTCACACCATTAGATCTTTGATGCATGACTCAATGTGCACCATAGATCTATTTGGGCCCATCTATATTGTTAGTTATCGTGCACCATATATATTATACCTAAGGTCTTGATATCTTGACACATTTTAGATGGTCATTTATTCTTAGTATTATTTAAATTTAAATGGTTAGTTCATGTGGCATAAGTTTGACATCCTTGTACATGTCTTAGTCTATAGGTTCAACTTTAAATGCTTGTAATTTAGGATGGAAGGTTCATCAAGGCACCAAATTTTTAAGGGGGAATCTTGGGATAAATTACATCATGCTCATGAAATCTTTTGGCTCTAGTTGATTCTATATGTGTATCTATTAAATTCATAACTGAGTTGATCTATTCATCTCTCTATGACATGCATATAATGTTCTAGATTCTCAAGGCCTATGCTAGTCATTTTTTATTTAAACAAGGACACTATGGGGCACAAAAAAGTAATCCAAGGAAATAGACATGAAAGATTCAAATGATAATGGTTAACATTTATCTTGTGAGGCCAAAATGTTAATAGTGTTTTAAGTTGATTCTATCAAATAGAATCCCTTGTACATTGAGCTATTCATTCTCTAACTCAAATGTTTTACCCTACCAATTACACATGAATTGGAAATGTCCCCTCCACAAGGAGTTTAATTTTGCATTTTTTCTAAAATTTGTGTCACTTTATTCATATTTGAGGACCAAGTCTCTTGGATTAAAGCCTAGGTTTGATGATTTCTAATCAAACAATCACTTGTCTGATTATTTTTAGGTAACCTTGGCATCACTTAATCATTGCCTTACTTCTTAGAGGTTAAATAAATCTACCAATCTAACCTCCATCACTCCATTCACCTCTATTTCATTATCTTTCAAGAGTTATAAAGTAGGAATTTCTATTGATATGGACATTACCACTTCCTTCTCATATACTAATTCATAGGGGGATGTATTTAAAATTTCTTGGGATTAATTCAATCGGTGCACAACCATTTTTATATGCATATGCCAATCCCAATATTGGTTAGTATTCATCCTTTTGATCAATATGATTAGGTTCTTATTGGTTGATTCAGCCAATCCATTCCCTTATGGGTAGTAATTAGATGAAGTCTTTAAAAAAATACTATTTTAGAGCACAAATTATAAAATATTGTAACTAAGGAAAGCTTTTGTATTATATAAAATGATTTTTTTAGGAGGGTCAAACCATGGTACTAACTCCTCCAAGAATTTGAGGATCATGTTTTTAGTTGCATCTTTTATCAGGGCTACCTCGATCTACTTTGTGAAGTAGTCAATGACCATGAGTATCCATTTATGGCCTATGATAGATATAGGATTTATCATCCTGATGAAATCCAAACCCCATCATGTAAAATGTTTATTGTTTATGATTAGATTTAGTGGCATGGCTAAATTATTTTTATTACATGCAAAGAATTAGCATCAATGATATTTCTTGAATATTTGATGGGAATTAAAAAACATGGTCATCCAATAATATCTTATGTGAATGATTTTGGTTGAAATCATCTTTGTGGAGAAATGTCTACCTAGAGGGGTGAAATTTATATCCTATAGGAACCTATTATCTTGATGACTATCCACACATCATAGTAGCTCCCCATCGAAGTTCCTCTTGAAAAGGACTCCTTAGACTAGCATGTATCTAGATCCCTGTAATCTATAAAATATTATTTTGTGAATAGGGAGACCATTTGGATATCAATAAGTCTATATAAAACATGTCCTATTAATAACCTAGACCCATTAATTTGATATTAATTCACTAAAACCAATGTTGATGTACCTTATTCTTCTGTTGTAGCACCTACACATTGTGATATATACTCATAAATCCTTATTCCTTAGATCACCTTATTTAGACTGACTTTAATATAATATTATAAGATTTTAGTAATACAATAAGACCATTTTTATATAATATATCCTTATATTTTGTACTCTTAGATTCTATAATATGCCACATATATCATTATCTTGTTCCTTACCACTAGGTGTCTAAAATTTTTGAGACCTTTAACGATGGCAAAATCTTGTTTTTCCATGAAATTGTACTTGGTCTCATAACCACACAAGGTCCTCAAATATAAAGTAATAGGGTGGTCACTTGTCCCTTATTCTTAATTTTTATTTATAATATCCACTAAGATATGTTCACTCTCATAGACATACATGATGAAATATTTGGAGAAGTCGGGATTGACCAACACAGGGGAAGTGGATATTGATTCCTTAATCTAGTCAAATGCTATTCTCCCTTATATGGTTAATTTCAAGGATTGGTATTTCTTCAACATAAATTTTATTGGCCTTACCAATCCCATGAAGTTATATATGAACTAAATGATGAAATTGATCTTTCCCATGAAAGATTGGACCCCCTTCTTATTGACTAGCAATGTGAAATCCTTGATGGATTTTACTCTGTCAAGATCAATAGAGATCCCTTCTTTGTATACCATGTATCCAAGTAACTTTCCTTGTGGGATGTTTAAGACATACTTTTTAGAGTTGAGATATACCCCAAACTCTTTGAATATTTATAAAACCTTCTCTAGGTAGTCGAAATGGTCTTCTTTCTTAGACAATATAGTGAGGTCATCCAAGTAAATGAGGATGATTTTGTTAATTAGGCCTTAAAATGTTGTCTATGTCTCTTTGGAAGGTATCACCCAATTAGAGAGGATAAAAGGCATCTTTTCATACATGAAAGTCCCTCAATTTGTAGTAAAAGTGGTTTTGTGTTGGTTCACTTTGTTAACACATACTTGGTTATACCTTGAGAACCCATTTAGTAGAAAGAACATTTTATCACCCACTACTATCTAGAGGATCTATTCCATAGAAGCTATGGGGTAATGGTCTTTTATAGATGCTTTGTTCAAGTCCTATAAGTCCATGAATAGTTATATTTATCTAGTATTCTTCCTCAATAGAATTAGGTTAGACACCTGAATCAAATGCTTGATTGGGTATATAATTCTAGAGTCAATCAATTTTCCTTAGTTATTGAGTCATAAGGGACTCAATTTTTGGGTTAAATAGCATTTTTATTTGTTAGATAGGTTTTTATCCCTTTACTAGATTATTGGTATGCTATATTACCTTGTGGCCGTACCTTTTTAGGTCATCATAGGTCTAGGCCATCATTCCTTCATATTTGTTTCAAAAAGACACAAGTCTGTCCTTGTCCTTTTTGGAAACCTCTTTCCCAACCTTTAGTTTCCTTCCTTATTTGACATCAAGATTAGAGCAGTCACTTTTATCTATGACAAACTTATATTTTCCATTCTTCACATCATTAGAATTATAAAGGTTCTCTAGGCTAATCATCCCTTTGGGTAGCTTACTAGATTTCAATTACATGATCTGGTCCTCATAGGCTTCACCGATATTTGGCTAAGATTGATCCATAATGCTATATAATTATTGGATAAACATGGTAACCTAGGTAGTGAGTTCAAATACTTGTTATTTTTGGTCATTGTCGATAATGGTGGGTCTGATGATTACCTACATTGCTTGTTTATTGGTAAATAAATCTATCACTAGATCAAACTGGGAACTAATTATTGCCATCATATCTACCTCTACATTCATGGTTTTAGGGATTATCTAAAATTTAAAATCTTAAAATTCTTTGACTGAATCCCATATTTGATGGTGTTAAGATCTCATGCATATATTATTCACAACCATGACCCCTCTCACTTACTACTAATTTGGAATCGCTGGACACTTTTAATTGTTTTACATCGATGCACTCAACAAAGTTGAGGCCATGGACTAGCACTTCATGTTCAAATTCATTGATCATGTAGGTAAATTAGAATTTGAAGGATCATAGGGTTTTTTTTCCAAATGGGGATACTAATCAAACACCATCTCTTGAGTTAGTTTTACATTTTTCACCATCAAAATGTAAAGTCTAAAAACTAGACTCACATTTAGGTTCTTTACTTTTATCCTCCTCTTTCTTCATCACTTTAGGGATGCCCTGATCCTCATCATGGATTACATAGTTCCTGAGGCTAGTGGCATCAAAATTCATGAAAGGATCATTCTTCTTCTAGGCTCTTGTTGTCTAGCATTCTTTCTTCTTTGATCATTTTTACATGATACTTCTCTTTTTTAGAGAAAGAAGTGTGCATTGTTTCAAAATTTAATATAGCCTCATCATATATGTGTTCAAGATATAGAGGCATAGAAAAAACCTTCAATTTTTAGATATATTTAGTCCTCAAGATCAAGTGTGACCAATACAAAGACAAGCATCCACCTATTTTGGTAGTGAAATATCTTGATAGACATAGCCTAAAGATTGGGACGATGTCTATCAGCGTAGGATCTTTTGTAATTATGATATTGGGACAAGAGTATAATGTTAGGGGAGGATCAATAATAATACCTACATTATATACTCTCTTCCCATCTAAGTTCATCACTATTTATTCAAAGGTTAACATTGTAATTGTAGTACATCTATAATATACTTAGGCATTACTATGGATTTGGTGCCAGATTTGATCATGGAATTGTGCAATAGATTCTTCCCCATAATCAGAGTTAAATAGAATGAGGTAGGCTTTATCTTACTTACCCCTACCTAAGAGTTGAAAAATGTAGATGTCACTTGAGGTTGCATGCTAATGTTGGCTCCCTTGCCTTTGTCTTGTATTAGCTCCATAGCTGGGATAACTCATCAAGGCTTTTCCCGATCTTCCAATGCTTCTTTCAAAAAGGATTTTTGCTCAAGAATATATAATAAATCCCAAAGAGAAACATAATATAGAGCCTTATTTAATTTCTCTACCACATTATATGACTTGTATGGTTGGACCTCAGGGTCACTTTGCTTGTTTTATGTTATTTAAATTCATTTTTTATATGTTGGAGGTAAAAATTGGGGTCCCAACCATTTTTATAAAGTCACTTTGGGCCTTATGAAGGCTTCTTGTGTCTCCTCTGATATATTATTATATTGGGTGAATTAATCCAATTGGACTTGAAAAGCTTTGTACATGAGAACCTCATTTGCATAAACTACATCATCACCTTCTACTCGATAGAAGAGCATGTGTTCTAAGGATATTTACTCTTATTATTCTAAGGACATACCTTGTATTTGGGTGATTAAAACAACATTTTAAACCTATAGGGATTAGCACCCATAGGAAAATTAATTAGGTGTGCTTCCTTATCTCTATTATTCAACAACCTTTTGCTATAGATTATCTCTTAGGCAATTTCAGGGTATATACCCATCATTATATGGAAATCACCATGAGTTTGAGTCAGCTACGAGGTTGTTGTAGATAGTGACCAAATCATTATTTTCACTTGGAAAGAATATTTTTAATGGATCATGTACCAAAAAAATTTGATTCATAGATCACCTCTAGTGATTAGGTGCTTGATGATTTAGCCTCTACCTTTCTTGGTACTAGTTTTACTAATATGCTACTCTCCTTTCTTAGTTATTTTATAAAGGGGCTTTCAAGAGATTATCCTACTACCTTTTTAGATTTATTATCTCATTAGAGAAGTTTTTCAATATGTTCTTTATGCCATTCATCTTTGTAACTAGAGATGATGAAGAGATGTACTCACCTAGGTAGGTGGATATACATACATGGAAGGTAGTGCATGTGAGGTGCTCAATAATTCCTCTTCTAGTGGTATTGATATTTTAAGGAAAATTAGCATCAATGTCAAAGGGGGAAGATTTTTAGCATCTATCAAGTTATTCTTAGCTCTAAATGCTAGCTCAAATAGTTGGTAGTGTATGGCCTCTAAAGGACTATATCACGATGGTTATGTTTGAGTTAAAGGCTTTGAGGTAGAAGATGATGTCCATGCCTATAGGCCATCAAGATGCTATTGAGATTCTTTTCTAAGTCTTATGAAACTGGGTATTAAAATCAATAATGGCCTCTTATAGGTCCCTTTTAATGGTAATTATCTATTTTAAGAGAGATGACCAGTCTACCTTCTCATTGAAATGCTCAAAGAATCTATTTCTCAAATAATCCTAAGTGGTGATAGAGGTAGGTGGTATAAGTCAACAGATTTCCCTTTGAAGGAGGTGACTAGTATCCTTAGGGCCACATTCTAATATTTAACATAGTGGATAATATATGCATTAGAAACATCTTGTAGATGTTCCACTATGCTTTTGAAAATTTCCCCTAAGAACTTGGGGAGTGCCTTCAATGCATTAAGAAGAATGGGGTCCCACGTAGCCAAGGTTATTATAAGTATGAGTGGACTACCACTATTCCATGATATGAAATTATTTAGTGGTCTTTAGATCACCATTTGTTATGGTTATTATGTATCACTAGATCCTGTGATCCTTTGGTGAGTTGGGGCTACCTGAGGTGGTGTTAACAACCTTGGATTATTTGTTGTTTATGAACTTGTAATGGGTCTATGGCTCATAAATTCTAGATTCTAATAATTTTAATGTGGGTTCTAGTCCCACTAATCATGATAAAAAATAAAAAGTGTTGATTCCTAAAACTCTCACTTTAAGCAAATAGCCTTTTAAGGAAAGCTTTATAAATGTGGGAGTTATGTGTGGTTTGTAAAGTGACCTCAAGGGTTTTGAAAGATGACTCTACAAATTCGTTTGGGGGAAAGGGTAAAGAATAAATGTGAGTAAAAATTAAAATAAATACTAAGGAAATTCAATGAGATATTTATAAGTATTAACCTATAATTGCATGGAGTATCTAGAATCCTTGGACAATGTAGACTATTACAAGAACATATGCATGAATTAAATTATATAACATTAACAAAAATCAACACTATAGAATTAGAGGAAGCAAAATAAAAATTAGAAATAACTTCCCACTTAATTTTACATATAACATCACATCCTCTTCATTTTTATGTGGAGAACAAAATACCAAAGGCCTCGATGGACACAATATACAATATTCAATCCTACCCATGAATGGTACTTGCAATTGTTAAAGAATGAAAAATGCTAGCTCCTGCTACTTCTATTCTAAAAATAGACTATTAAAAATGGATATTATATGATAATAGAAATAATAATTATTAATCCACACCTTTACAAAATAAAATATCTTGAATTATATAGGCACAATGACCTCTTGAGAAAATGACACCTAGAACTAGGCATTCGTACTCATGATGAGGCCATTGTAACTGACTAAGGAGCTATGATTCATGAATGTAGTTAGTCATTAGAATATTAGATATGGAATTACTATAATTCCTTATAATGTTTATAATTATTATAATAAACATGGTGGTGACATGTGTCTAATTCCAGAATTGCCCTTGAAATGTTGTTAGGAAAAGGGGACCCAATGCTCTTATCCAATGGTGATGATTAATGATTTGATAGAAAAGTTTTTACTTTAGACAAGCATCATTCCATATGGAATTTTTTCTTCCTCCTCATTATAACTATTTTTGAGCCTCATTCCTAACCTTATTGGCCAATCACATAATTTTTATCTTTGATAAAAGAAGTGTTACTCTCAATGATCATCATGATATGACATAGTGAGCTAGTGCTACTCCTAGGGAAGTTGATCATTATTTTTTTAAATTGAGTACAAGGGCACCACATGTAAAGTCTATATTCTTATTTGCAAATACATAGTATGCCCCACCTATTACTTCTTTAGCTAATTGTTTTTCTTTAATTCCTAACAAAAATAAACATGTCTTGGATAAGTGCTTGATTACCATGTGGAGAGATGGAGCTACTCCTAGGTGAACAAAGATCTTCTTTGGGTTAAACGAGTGTTGAGATACCACATGGAAAATACAAGAGGAAGTTGAGACTTATCTAAAAATAGTGAAATGGACCCCAAGAAAATTAGGAGGCTATATCATAAATTCTAAACTTAGTAGATCATTTTTGAGACCCAAAGTTAATTGCTTCAAAACTCAAAATGTCGATTATGATCCATAGTATTCTTAGAGGATGCTAAATGTGGGAGATAAAAAGAGGATAAGGGAATGATATAGATCATTGGTGAGCATAAGGAAGTTAGGAAAACCATTAGATAAGTGTCACTAATATCTAATAGTGGTTTTATTTATGAAAGTCAAGGTCAAAAGACCTAATCAAGCCATGAAGAGGGTTAGTTGAGCAAAGAAGGATAAAGTCCAGTTTAAGAGTGATATAAGTGAGTGAAAAGATGAAAGAAAATATAATCATCTATTTTTTAATAAATAAGGGTTTTTTGAGTTAATCAAACAATAAAGTGGTTGAGTTTGTATTGAGTCATCTAGGGGGTTAGTGCCTCCTTACAAGTGGGTGCTTGCTAAATCCTAGCTGAGTTGATGATGATCTAGTTAGAATTGGTGCTCCATGTGAAGTTGGTTATTCACTAAATATCAATGTTTGTCTTATAGGAATGCATTAAATTTTATTCATCAGTGGGTTTTCTTACCCTAAAGGGTTTCCCATTTATATGTTATGTTCATGTGTTTCATGCTTTTATGATTTATTGATTATGCTTGCTAAGATGTACATTCTTGCTAGAATTATGCATGTATGGTTAAGCAGAATTTAATTAAAAATATTTAATATTGATTTAACCCCTATCTTAATCATATATTTTCCAATAATTAGTGTTATAAAAATTCCTTTGGATTAGTCTTGAAAGCCTAAAGGAGATCCTAAGAATCAAGAATGACTAGTCAACAAGCTCAAGGTGGTTTCTTTACTAGTAAGGCTCCATTATTAAATGGATATAACTATGCATTTTGAAATTTCATGATAAATATATATCTAATGTCATAAGGACATGATATTTGGTATTTATTTATGGATGGTTATATTGCACCTCAAATTCCACCAATAGATGTAAAAGCTAAGAAGGCTAGTGAAAATAACTCTAAGGCAATGACTGCCATTATGTGTGGCCTATCATAGGTAGAGATTTAAAAATTAATGCATTATTTTTCAAATGAATATATATGGGAAAAATTAAATACCATATATGAAATAGACACCAAGGTGAATTTGTCTAAGTTTCAGACCCATAGAAGATAGTTTGAAAGATTGAAGATGAATGAAGATGATACCATTACATCTTACCTGTTAAGGGTTGATGAAGTTATCACTATCATTAGAGGATTATGAGAAGAAGTGAAATAATTTATTATTGTCTAAAATTTATTAATATCACTAAATTTTAAGTTTGAATCTAAGTTACCTATAGTAGAATAAATACAAAATTTGGATAACTTAGAGATGGATGGGTTTCATGTAATCTTAACTACCTATAAGATGAGAACTAATGAGAGAAGACCTCTCAATATGGAAGCAACTTTCAAAGTTGAAAATAAGTCAAAGGCTAATAAGTTCAAAGATGAGGTATGTTCGTATATTGATTATGATGAACTTAAAGCTATGTTTTATATAAATTTAAGGTTTGTCTCTAGAAATTACAAGGGTAATCAACCCCTCAAAGTTTTTAGTTTTGCTAATATTCATCACTTTGTAGCTAAGTATCCTAACAAGGATAAATATAAGCATAATTAAAAACATAATGAATGCCATGGAGATGATAAAAAATTATATAAGTCTAAAAATAATAAGAGATATTTTAAGAAAAATGAAGGAAAATCAATAATAAGAAGAGTTTATATACCATAAAATACAGTTCATCAGATGTAAGTGATTCAAGCACATATGATAGAGATGATGGTAGTAATGAATTTGAACATGAAAATAATGAAACTCTATTCATAGGCATAGAATTAGACAATGATGGTTTTAAATGGGAAAGTCCTCATGATTGATTCAAAATTAAATCAATAAATTTTCTATGATAGTGAAGAAGGGGAATCAAAAGTGGATCTTGAAGCTGAGCACATGAGTAACTTAGAAGAGTTGAAGCTTGTGAATAAGAAAAATAAGAGACTAAAGTCATTAGTTTAGGACTATGAGGACTAAATTGGATTTTTTGAGGAAAGATTAAGAAAAACTTCCAAAGAGTATGAAGATATCATCCAACAATTATAAACCTAGATAGATATTGTGGCATAAGACTAAAGGCTAATGAGGAAGATTACAGAAGGTATAAAATTGAAATAGAATCTCTAAAAGATGAGTTGGATCAAGCATATAGAAAGGTGAAGATCTTTGTGAAGTTTGAAAAGAGCATTGAGGCTCTAGATTATATCCTAAATATTGTGACAAGATAGGTCTTAGATTCAAAGAAGACCAAAAGAAGGCACCTCAATTCAAGAAGAAGACTATTGAAGATAGGAAGGTAGACATGAAAATACATATCAAACAAATTGATGCTATAAGGTATGCTAATTATTTCAATGGTTACTATTTTACATGTAGTTAGTATGGTCATAGAACAAGATAATGTAGAAGATCCTCTAATAATGATTACTTATAGAACTATGGAAGGAGAAGAAATTGGTCAAAGTGAGATCACAGTCATCATCAGTTGAATGGTATGTATAAGGTGGTATATTACATATGTCATAATGTAGGAGACATTTTAAGAATCTATCCTAATAGAGTTAAAAGATCATCAAGTCAAGGAAGGAAGTTTGAAGCTCCTAGAGTGCAAGAAAAAGGCAAATGAAAGTATGTAAACCAAAGGACTACTTACTGAGATAAAGTATACCTTAGGTGTTAAATAAGTAAAGGAATGTCAAGAACACTTGTTATTTGCATGTGTTGACAAGGAAATCAAAGAAAAGAATAAGGATGAAAAGGTTTTGTTGATGTCTCTAAATGCACCATAGAGTTTCTTAGTGTTCAAAGAACACTTCTCATTTTAGAATTCTAATAATTCAAATCATGAGTAGAAGGTTATGGTAACTTGATGTCACCTGTGGTGAAATAGTGACAAAGATATGTATGAGTGTTTTAAAAAAATTATAATAAGTGATGGTTGGGAGCCATCATGGTCTATTCTTTATGAATTTCAAAGGATCTATGTTAACTCAGTGAATTATGATCCAAAATTTAATCTACAAATTAACCTAGATGTATATTTATAATGAAGTTTAATCTAAAGTGATCTGGTGTAAAAAAAGGATAAAAAATAAGGTTAAGGTAGAAAAGAAAATGAGTGATTGCCTATCTTAGTCTCAAATATTATGACAAAGCATCAATTAAAATTGAGTATGCATTCAAACCAATACATAATGCAAAATAGCTTAAGCTCATATTTCACTATATACCAGGCAAACTTCAAAGGATAATGTAAATAATCACAAGTAAGAACTAGGTTTACTTTTAAAGATTTACTATAATAATCAAATAGCATTTTAAAATATGAATACAAAGCAAAATAAAGTGAATTAAATCCAAGATCCTTCAACTAATCCAGCATATGCACAAATTAGAAAACCTATGATTATAAAACACAACCTAGAATTCAAAAAAGTTATTCAAATTTAAGACATAAAACTAGCAATTGAGAGAAAATCTATGTTAGCAATTGACATATCAAATATGGAAAATATTTTGAAAACTCCTTGATTATATTAATTGCTTCAAGTATACAAAATTTTCTTAAAATTCTTTCTTGTTACAAGATGGTGATACATGTCGTTTATAGAAATATAATGAAGTACACCAATTAGTTATAACATATAGGCATACAAAAGATAAGGATAGTTATCCTTCATTATAAAGTTATAAAATACACTTTTCATTCACAATTAGATTGATCTAGGGGTAATCTACTAACAAACTAGCATATGCCTTACAAAAGAATATTTTTATTCTAAATATTTTAATGTTTTTTACAAAATGAATATTATCTATTGGGTGGGCCCATTGTTGAAGGGTCCCCTTGTTGATTTTATAGAAGCTGCATTACTTTTTGATGTTGGTCTTTGATGAGCTCCAGGTCCAAAACTAGCTTCATGAGGTGGACTTCCTCTTGATCAACCAATTCATCCAAGTATATATGATCTCTGGCCATAGATTCCTTTATTCCCCTTACCTATATAATTTTCTCCTTGACTATGAAGATCATATTCATGATTCTTCTATTATCTCTACCAGACTAGCCTTGGCTCTTGTTACTAACTGACTACATTACCAAAGTGACCCTATTTTTGTATTCAACTTCATCAATGATTCTAAGGGTAGTGGTCTTATTAGGATTTACCAACATATTTCCTTGGAGTTACTCAATTTTAATGATCAATCCTTTATCATCCATCATAAGCCTATTCAAATTCCTTGTCCAAGCACTTAGACCTTGGACCTTGTCTACTATTATCCCCAATATGTTGTTCAAATGAGCTAAGCTAATATTTTTGAACTTAGGAATCTTTTTTCTAATCAAAGTATTAATGAGATCCCTTACTTGGGTCTTTGATTTTTTCCATTATGTTATTAACCCTCTCGTTACTACACCTTGTTGGCTTAGGGCATCCTATCTTAGCTTTATTGAACTCAAAGAATTGAATATATCAAAGAATGGGGCCTCAAACATATCTACCATGGCAATAGGTACTAATAAAATGGCTTTTGTTTCTAGGTTCTCCTTTTATCTTTCCAAGTTTTGGATTTTTTTTGCATCCTTTGGATCCTAGCCTTTGCTTGAGCTAATTGATCCTCAATCAAGATCTCAACATCCTCATCATGGATAAGAGCTTTACAAATTCATTTCCCTCCTACCAGGGTTATACTTATAATGGGCTCAAGCTTTTAGAAGGTGAATTCCTTAGCTCCTACCAGGGCTTTCCTGGTGGTGACTCTTTTTAATTGAGTTGTCTCTAGATTAAATTGCATGGTGGTGGATGACCTTGTGAACTTTAGAGAATTTGTGACCTCTACACCTATGTTGTTTGATGCTCCTATAACATCCATTTTCTTACTCTATATCCCTTCGGTGGCCAATATCTTTTTTTATTCCTCTTACTTCATTATATCCCTAATCCATGGCTTAATTTCATTATGTGCTTCAATGTTGGAAAATTTTGTTATGGCCCATGAATGGGAGAGATAAGGTATAGTTTAAAATTTCCCATAAATAAACCAATTATTGATGATTGGTCCATGAATGGGGAATTAATCACTGAATAGGTTGATCTCACTAGTAGGATGTGTGAGATTCAACCTTGGTATTTTAGGTTCAATAGGGATGAATGTCATTTATACCTTCCTCTTCTCCTTAGGGGCCAATGGGACTAAATCAAGAGCAATATATTTTCCTTTCTCTTTTTTAGGCTCCCTTTTTTGGATTTGAGTTCCTTTAATCTATTCCCCTTCATCTATGCCATATGCCTTTACAATTTTTTGAGTGCACCCTCAAGTGTCTCATCTAGTTTGAAGGCAATC
This sequence comes from Torreya grandis, assembly GCA_037957365.1. Classification (NCBI taxonomy): domain Eukaryota; kingdom Viridiplantae; phylum Streptophyta; class Pinopsida; order Cupressales; family Taxaceae; genus Torreya; species Torreya grandis. Next base: position 2,210,352 of record JARHVA010001895.1, on the reverse strand, counting down.
ATATTTATATGTTGAACTAGGGAAGTTATAATTTATGGCAAGGCTGTGGATGAGGGTCCCTCTCTAAGTCTATCTTCTAGCTTCTCCTTAACATATCCCTATTCATATTGCCTTTACACAATTTTCCCTTGAGTTTGTGGATACTCCACTTGAGGTTGTTCCTAAGATGTCTCAAATGGTCTAGGTAGCAAGTGATATTGGAGAGGTTGCATCTACCATGCCTCTCCTACTAGCTTATCATCTTTTGTCAACCTATGCTCAAGCTTTATGTTATTTCTTTTGATCCTAGATAAAACTTCCTCATAGTTCTTTGCCTTAATGTAAATGGTGTCATGAACACTAAGTTGATGAATATACTTAGAATTTGATAACTTATTATCCTTTAAATGATCACTTTATATGTTCTTTGGGTCCCACATTTTGAGTTCATCAAGTTGAAACCCAAATGAGTCCTTATGTTTGGACAAGATTTACACTTGTTTCTAATATCTCAACATGGTCATTCTAATAACTAAAGGGAAGGGATAGAGAAGACCCTTCCTCTTCTCCATAAAAATTCCATCCACTCCATTGATGAGTTGTGAAGCAATTTCTTACTCAACTAGCTTACTCAGTACATACATAAGAAATCTATATGGTGAGGACATGACTCCCTCAACCTTGATAATTGTGCATTCTAGATAGAACCATATGTCACCCATCATCTCTACATATTTATTGATTAGTGGACGGACTCTAGGCATGGAAAAACATATAATAGCCTCCACTATGGCTTGGTAGACATAATCACAAATAAATTACATGAGGTTCCTATACATAAAGATGTACACTTTAGATTAATGGTGGCTCAATCTTTATGGGACAAAATTTTAATGCCAGGGAAGATGATAGAGGAAAGAAGGGCATCTAGTAAGTATGCCATCATATATAATTTCTTATCTATTTTCCTTTTGATAATAGTGAACTACCTGGTTAAGAAGACATTGATCAAGTCTCTAATTATAAGGGTGAGCTTTTATTCAAACATGAAACACACATATGGGACATAGATTTTGTTTACATAGGTTTTTGAGGGGGCTACTAATGCTCAATTTAATAAGGTCATGCTCACCTTGATTCCCTCCCTAAACTAGACTATTGGGATCTTACCCTCAAAATCTCTAAAGATATGGGTTCCTTGGTGCAACTAGGATCTAAGGATAGTATCTAGGTCATGCTTGGAGGTCCACTCCTTGATTTTGGATAAGTCTACATGGGGGATTGGGAGCTTATATTATTTTTTGAAAGACACAAGGTACATGTATGGTACCCTCATAGAATTCCCTTATTGGATGATCCAACCATTATCAACACTACAGTATATGAAAATTAAATTGAGAACATATATGAAATGAAGTACCTTAGGCTTGGAAGAAACATAATGAAGGATGATCATTTATACTATGACTAGGTCATAGTGTTTCCTTCTCACCATGGCAATTCTATGCTCCTCATTAGTTATGGGTTTTATCTCTTACATGGTGAAGAAGACTTAAAAACAATTATTGATGCCTAGGGAGTTTAGGGTTGTAATATTTAGTTCAGTGTCTTTGAATATCCTTCCTTCATTATCTATTGATAGGTAGAGGTTTATATCCTCTTTTAATTTATATATGCATGATGCCATGATTTCTACTTCTATACATTATTCACCTCATATAGGAAATGATCTCTTTGAAAGATATTTTTTGCTTAAAAAACATAATTAAGCTTTTCTCAAATCAAATTATGACCAATTGAGTTTGATTGGGTTACTTTTATTCAAGGTTTAGGGTTTTAGAGCTTTAATGGTAGGATATATCAAGACTTTGGATTATACATGCCGTAGATTTGATTTATACCTTTGCCTTTATACTTTCATATTTTTGATCCCATAAGATATTTTGTTTGTTCATTTCTACTTATGTGATGCTTATGTGGTAATGATCTAGACCATTTGTGCAATTTTTCATAAATGCCTTTTGAACACTAGTCATTGGCATTTAAAATGTCTTTTTTTATTTCACACCATTGGATGAAGATCTAGTGAGTGATTTTGAACTGTTGATCATGAATTGGGTCTTTATTTATGATTGGCTCCTTTTTTTACTAAGCCTCATGGTTTTTCCACTTAAAACCTCTACAGAGCTTCTAAATTCCTTTGAAAAGTTGTTAGTACTTTCATGACATTGGATCATGAATCATGATGAAGCGTAAACTATTGGATCATCTATTAATTCTTATTTGAATGTGCTTTCACCACATGTCAAGCCCATGGGATCTTGGCACTCCATTGAAAATTCTTCAAGGTCCTCGTGTTATCGGATCATCTTCTCATGATGAAGCACAAACCATTGATCTACAAAGATTCACAAACTTTAAGCTAGCATACTATTAAGGTGGGACTTAAGTTTAAATTCCTTAGGCTAAGGTTTATTTTGTGTTTATTAAGCATGAAATAAATTTTAGGATAAGAAATTTATGCCAAAATTCTCCAAATTTATGCAAAGGAGACCATGGTTAAATATTTTAGGCTAAAGTTTACATTGTGTTAAATAACACAATGTATATTTTGGGCTATAAAATTTATTCCAAGCCTATAAAACATGCTCAAATGGGTTTAAAATGATATAATGGCCTAATATCAAATAAAATTTTATTTTATTAACAAAGACACTAAAATATTTAGTTAGATACACTTGGTCTAAGTTCTACATAATAAAGACTCTTTTGAAATAAGACTTAGTATAAGTATATAGTTTATGTTCATAGTATCTAAAAAAAATTCAACGGGGGCCTTAAAGTATAGACTTAGACTAAGTTTACTTTACATATACTTAGACCATAAGACCATTTCCATTTTTTTAGATTGAATATTTCTAGTGTTTAAGCATCTTATGAGGGATTTCATTAGTCTGCATGGAAATTCATAAGATTTATAACAACATTTTGGAGTGTATTTTGATCCTAAGTAGAATAATTCATTAGCTTAAATTTGACAATATTTTAGACATCAAATACATCCTCATGAATGTTGAATTTCAATCATGTGAATGTCAATTTCAAGCTAATGAACCTTTTTATTTAATGGGCTTATAGTTGGCAGTCATGTGGGCATCTAATATTCCTCAAGACCACTAAATGATGGTCTCACAAATGTTAATTTTAATCTCATCTAATTATTGTGACCCAATGTGAGAGTTCCACTTGGAACCTATGTCAGGCTTCCCAAGATCTTGGACTTAATTCACTCCATTGGACTAGGATATGTGACTAAGTGAGAGCCATAGGATCATGATCTAAGACCTTGCTCATGATTTTTTATTATTATTAGGTCAGACCCATTTACTTTTGATCCTTGAATGTGAGGGCATCATGTGTCAATCATACAGGTCTTCTATAATCCTTTGACCTTTTAACTATGCCTCATTTTATCTAATCAAGTCTTTATGATAAATTGATAACCATTGGATGAAGGCTAAGGGTCTAACTTTATCAAGGTCTTCATGCCATTAGATCATTTTATTATGATGAATCATGAATCATTATATCTAATAAGATGAACACTATTTAAGTCTAAGATTGGGCCTTTCTCACTCTATTGGATCAAAATACCATGATAAAGTGAGGGTCATTATATCTTACAAGATACAAGGAACTTAAGTTAGGACCCATGGTGATATAAAAGACTTAGGATAAAGTGTTAAGGCTAAGGTATTGTTCATATTAATTAATATGATGGTGTCTTAGGAATATAAGTTTATGATATGTTATGAATCAAAAGGACTAGGCTAGGAAATATTAAAAAGGACCCTACAAAACTGAGACTAGACCTAGTTACAAATATAAAGAGCTTAAAGGGGGAAACAATAAAGGGGACCAAACATTTTTAGGTTAATTTTTAGTCATGTTAAAAAGCATGACTAAGTTTAAGATATGAAATTTATGCTTAATTTAAAAGTGGGTTTTAAAAGGTTCCCACCAATTTAGCTCTTGCCAGTATTCAAATTTGAATTGAGGGTTTTGCCTAGGTTTTGGAACATGAAATTATTATGAAAATACACCATATAACCTACCAAAAAAATCCATGAACATAATTTATTATCAATGTTAGACAAAATTAAATTAAAACATAACTAAGTAAGCTTTCTTTTGATAAAGTAGATGATCTTCAAATTATTCAAATGATCTTAACATGCCATGTTTTCATGTGTAATCTTTAGAGTTTCTCAAGGGTCCCAATTTTCAAAAGATGGGGGGGTATGTTGACCTTAATAGGTTGATGATGATATAAAACCTATAGTGCCAATCAAGTCCAAAAGAATATTAAAGAATATTCAATCTTGTGAAAGATAGAGATTTAGGAATCTCTTAAGTTCATTTTATTCTAGTTACCTATGAAAAGGGGGTGGCACCATTAAGATTCATGAAGACATTATTATATTTACACAAGCAAGGTTTTAGTCAAAGAATATCTAAAGACAAAATGCAGACAATTGGTAAACAAGAGGTAAACTTTTGATATCTATTTATATGAGTAATTGAGCTTGACTTGTGAAGACAAAAGGGGAGTTTCTATTTCTATAGTTGGTATCAGTTAGTATCAGTTAGTATCTAATATGGGATAGCCTTATGTGTGGTAAAGATCTTTATCTTATTATATCATATCAAGAAATGCAAGTAATATGAGATTCTAGTTCTTTGAAAGAAGATATGTTTGGTCTAAGGGGAAGCTTGGTATCTTTGAGTTCTTTGTCAAGAAAATGATTGATTTTGATATACATGGAATTAAAGAGATATTATGTCTAAGATGTTTCATAGACTCTATTTGTTGAGATTTTGTTGGATCAGTTGGAAGAGTTACCTAATTGAGAGAATTTTTTGAGAATGGTTATCATAAGTGGTTTCCATAGTTTTTAAAGACTCTGTGCCATCTAGTGTCTTTGAGGGATTATATCAAATCAAAGGGAGAAAGTATTATTTTAATAATTTTAGATGATCTTTTATGTCTACTTCTAATATAATCATGGTGGATGCTTGGTTTGAGAGGGAGCTATTCAGATTGTTTACTAAACCTGATATGTGATTGAAGTAGTCTTGTAATTTGAGTTCATTCTAAAGAGATGAATAGTTGTGAAAGATCTTTGTCCTTAATTTCAAATGGAGAGAAAGATAAAAAAAGATGAGAAAAGGGGAAAGATTATAAATGGAGAAAGAAATTACAAGAACCAGGTCTAATAGATGATTTCCATCAAGAATGGTTAACAACGTTTTATGAGTATGTTTTCCATCAATGACAAAGGGGGAGATTTTTGAACATTGTCATTGATTAAGGGAGAGTCTATTGAGCATTGTTATATGTGTTGAGATTTATTATTTAATGTTGTCATTGATGTCAAAGGTTATTATGAGGATGCATGGTTATTTTATTGATGTCATTCTAATATTATTGATGTAAAAGGTTCTTGTAAAAATGTTTGGTCAAGTTTGAGGTATGTATATGAATGAGTTTTATTTATAACATAATGAATGTTGTTGTTATATGAATAATATTAATGTGAAATTACCATCTAAAGAATGATTATAATATTATTGAAGATCATTGAGTAAATACAAGTTAGTATAGTAAGTGTAAAGAATCTTATAATTCTTTATCTAGACTTTGTGAGATGGTAATTTCAGGTGGCATGATGAAATGAGTGAGCTCTAAAGAATAATTAATATTCTCTGAAGATCTATTTAAGTAGTTCCAAAGATGCTCCAAATGACCTAAGAAGATGAGAATGATCTAGAAAACACTTGAAAATGTTTAAACATCATAGAGGTTGGTTGAGTTTGTACATGAGGTGTTAAGGACCTTAAAAATGATTAAAAGATTAGCTCCAAAGATCTATTTTTATAGCTCTAAAGATGCTCTAAAGATCCCAATCAAGCTCTGAAGATCTAAAAATAGGTTATGTTGAAGCTCCAAATAATTGTGAATGTTTGCATTTGCTTAATTATACACAAAAAACATTGAAACATAGGATATTTTCAAGGTGAAGCTAATAGGGTGGCTAAAAGGTCAAATTCTAGGCCTAATAAGTCTTACAAGTCAAGACTTAGAAAGCAAGAAGAGAAATAGTGGATTGATGAGGTAATAGGACCAATTTTCATGAAATTGGTGAGTAGGTGAACTTTAACAAAGGTGATTCAAGTTGGTTTAAGTATGTGCATGAATTTTGAAGTCATGGTTTGCAAGTAAAGGTTTGAAAAAGAGTTTCAAGGTTTATCGAGTATACAGAATGAAAAATTGTCTACCTAAGAAGGTTTTCTTAGTAACCATTGGTATGTGTAGAATATACATGAGAAACTAATATATTCAATGTATATTAGGAATAATTATATAAAAAATTTCTAATAATTGGTTTTTGGAAAGAGGATCTAAGTTTTTTGAATGATTATTGAGAGTGCAAGCGAGTCTAAAACCTCATAAAACCTTAATATTTACCTGATGTTGAAGATCCTATTCTAAATATATAAAAATAGTATGATATGATCATAAAAGTGATTTTAGGTTATCCTCAACTCTCCTAGGCATCTCTGAGTGTGATTGGTTGCTTAGGTCAGTGAGCAGACCCTATAGGAAAGTGTTTGTCTTTCAAAGATTTATTCTAGTAGATAGAGTCAAAGTTGTTAAGTGTATGAGGATAAAAGTGTGATAATTTTAGTTTTTTTTCATGAATATTTTGGGTAGGTTTTAGATAACATGTGTGAAAATTTGGTGATCCAAGTTGGCCAATCATTGAATAGACGTAGTGGTGGAGACAGTAAAAACATTAGGTAGAAGTAAGAATATGTCTCTTGATGTGTTTACATGTAAGAGTCATTAATTGAAAATCATGATAATGTTTTTTATGTATTTAATTATTTATCCATGATTTTTAAAATCTAGGAATTAATAGTAAGAGGTTGAAACATTGAAGCCAAAATGGCTTATCTAGCTAAGTAGAGCCTGTGAGAGAGAAAGTCAATAGATTGGTTTGTAAGACTAAAATTTATCATTAGAGTTAATTATTTAATTATTTTAGGTTTATATAAGTATGTTATAAGATATTTTTCATGAATTAAAATACATTTATGATATTCATTCATGTATTAGATGTTCATGTTTCCATAACTATGTTTTGAAGTTAGTTGGTAGTTCTGAGTGAACATCTTGTAGAGAAGTGTTTGAGCCTATTTATCCAGAGTTGAATCATCAAATTATTTTTTTGATGGCCTTGAGGTCATTAGGTTTTTTAATATGTAATTTTTATCTAGGATTTTTTTGTAAAAATTGATTATATTCCTTAGTTGTTCAAGACAATGTTTTTGTATATGTATAGGACTTTTATATGCAGTGATTTAAGAAAGGGTTCATATGGTGATAGGACCTAAAAGGTTTTTTAGACCCAAATATATGTTATATAATTTATATTTAAGTGTCATATGATGTTTTCATTTCATTTGAGGTGTTTTGATATGCATCAAAGAGATCAAGGGTTAACATGTTCTTAAGAAGGCCTATTAGGTCTCCATAAACCTAAAAGAGGACTAAGGGTTAATCGATATATGGATGACCTATTGTATTTATTTATTAATTATTAATACATGTTATTTTAATATGATAATAGCTACTCATGAATAACAAAGTTATTTGAATATGTGTTTGACTATGAAAGATATGATCAAGTGTCTTGTATAAAGGCAAGGTAGTTTAGATGTATTTGGTATGCTTAGAGGATGCTAAGTGTGGGAGAAAATAAGAGGATAATACAATGATATAGAAAATTAGTGATCATAATAAGGTCATGTAAACCATCAAATAAGTGTCATGAATATCTAGTATAGGTTATTCATATGAAGATCAAGGTTATAAGACCTAATCAAGCCATAAAGGGGGCTAGCTGAAAAAAGAAGGTTGAAGGCCAATTTGAGAGGGAAAAAAGTGAGAAAAGAGATAAAGGATAAGATAATCATCTATTGTATAAGCAACAAGGTTCTTAGAAAGTGATCAAACAATTAGGTGGTTAAGTTGGTGTTGAGCTAGTTAGGGTTGGTGATTCATTACCTATTAATGTTTATCTTATAGGATTTTAGTTTCTTTGATTAATTAGTGGGCTATCTACCCCTATAGGGTTTCCCACATATATTATGTGTTCATTTGTTTCATTATCTTATGATTTGTTACTTATGTTTGCTAATATGTACATGTTTGTTAGAATGATTTGTGTATGGGTAAGTGGAATTGAATGAAAAGTTTTGAATACTAATTTATCCCCCCAGTCATATTATTTGCAATAATATAGTAAAATGGAAATATTGGTCTTACAAACCAATCTCATGACCTCACTATACAAAGACATCATTGAGGTAGATAAGTCAATGTGTGAGCAACTTTTTACTATATATAATGATCTCTAAAAATTCTATCAAACATGAACATGTCTTACATGTCCTTAAAAAAATATTCATTCCCTTGGATTCATACCTATTACATGATAATAAATTCCTAATTATCTTCTCACTTTTGTCTGGGTTTCTCACTATTTTTACCATTAGGCTTATTAGTGATAGGCTATATTGGATGGCTAGTTCATCAAACTTGATGGCTAGAACTTCTCTAGAAACCTTTATGGACATAAAATACAAGTCTAAAAATTTGTCCTCCATCTATTTAACAACTTTAAATTAGTCAAATTTGACTACTAAAATTTTTTTATGAGAAACTAACACTTTATTTTAGGGTTTTCTCACACACCTAACAAACCAATCACACCTAGAAGTGCCTAAGAGAATTGAATAAAAACTAAAATAAATTTTTTATCCATAACAATCCATTATAACCACTTTATAATAACTTCTTTCATATTGAGTCACTATTAGGGTTATTTGAGGGTTTAAACCATATTTCACTATGAGCAATCATTCATAAAGCGTAGCCCCTCATTCTAGAAACTAATGCCTAAAATATTGGTTTCAAACCCTTAACCATATACCATGAATAGAATAGGTTTCCATACAAAGGTTAAAAATGCCAATGAACACCCAAAATTCCTTTTTGGGTTGAGAACCCTTCATTCTATGCACATGATAAACCTTGAAACCACTTTTCATGCCTTATCTTGCAAACCTTGACCTAAAACTTGGTTAACATAATTGAAGCAACATGAAACACTTTTTTTAATGCTCAAATAATCATACTTGCCTTGAAAACTAATATTTATACCCTATTAGGCCATACTCTCTCTCTCTCTCTCTCTCTCTCTCTCTCTCTCTCTCTCTCTCTCTCTCTCTCTCTCTCTCTCTCTCTCTCTCTCTCTCTCTCTCTCTCTCTCTCTCTCTCTACTTGCTTATAACATGACCTATAAACCACATTAGGCCTTGGAACTAACCTTCATGCCCCTTTCCATGTTCTCTCCACTTAAATCAAATAATCACTAAAAATTTATCATGATCAATCACTACTTTACATACTTCATAAGCCTTGATAACACCTCATGACACCTCATTAGGTTGGGTAGGGTTTAGAACTAGTTTAGTTGTAAATATAGACTTAAGGTCTTACCCCTGTAGGCTCATATTAAAATTATCTTGAGTGATATAATGCATCATATTCATGCTCAATCAAACTTATATAGCCTCTTATGCCTCTATTAATGTATCTCACAAAGACACCATGCTCAAACCTTCTCACTAGGACTTTACAAGATATGACTAATGTCATGACTAGGATTCTCAAGCACTTAAATCTTGATAAAGGATTATTGAAAAACTATTTGATTATTATTCACATTATTCACATGCCTTAAATTTTCCTCAAATGGTATCATAACTCTTTACATACTTCTTCATGCTCACCATGCACATGCTCATGATATGACTATACTTGTTATGGCTAGGCTTCTTAAGACACCATGTACTCAAAGACTAGTAATCAAACATCCTTACCTTAATCATGATATCAAACAAGAACTTTAATAAAATAGACCTCTTACACCAATGAAATAACCTTGGAAATATCTAACATAAGAATCATTAGGTTTCCTTCAAATTCTCTCTCAATAAAAGAGACATTAGGTTGCCTTTAAGTTATCTCTTTGACCTACACATTAACATCAGTGACATAACCCTTGACATCAATGACAACACTTACCAAAAAACTCCCCATTTATAATTTATGGCAAAACATTACTCAATATGATCACTCTCAGCTCCCCAAATCTAGGTAATCTTCCTTCTTGAACTTTATCCCCCTTCGACATTAATGATAAAGGGTCTTTCATAAGCTACCATATGGAACCACACATTATTATAATAAGAGATCAACACATAGAATATGAAACATTATTGAAACATGATTCATTCATATCTTCTTCAAATTAACTTAGACTATAATTCAATTTTTCATCACATATTAGGATTAGTTAGAAACTTGAATAGACCCCCCTCAAACCAAGCATCCATCATGCTTCTATTAACGAAATAGTGTATCCATGAAGCCTAATGGAGTAACCTCTTTACATATATAAAAAACAACACAAGTTTAGGAGATTTATAGATATACATTCTCTCACAAGACTAAATATACTTTGATATCCTTTTAGGCTTGATTGACACTATAGGCTTGACCTCCACATCAACCATTTGATCATCAATCTGATCTGATAATAGACATTCTTGACTTGATTTCTCATTTGAGGTATGATCTACTATAGTAAGTATTCCATTTGATCTTGTAGATTGATCATGACTATCCAATACTATCTTTGGTTTACACACATTTATTTTCCTTCTCTCTTTCACTATAGGGGCTTCAACCCTCTTGTTTTGACTTGATGACCTTCTAACCCTATTAGGGCAAAATATTGAAATGTGTCTCACATTATGACAACTATAGACAATAACCTCATACATACCTCTTGGTTTATGTGAATTGTGACTCTTTCCATAGTCCCATGAGTACTCATTCTTGTAGGGTCTTCTACACTCTCTTGCTCTATGATCAAATTGGTTGGACAAAAAATAGTAAACATTGAATGAATTATCATACCTCATAGCATTAGGTTATTTTATTACTTTCTTTATGTTGACTTTATTATATTCAATAGCCTTCTACTTGACTTGAGCTTCCTTTTTTTTGTCTTCTTTGAAATGAAGAACTATCTTATCATTTGAAAACTTTTGACTACTCAAGATGTCATCTAGATCTTTAGTTTTATTTTAAAACTTCACAAATATCTTCACATTTATATATGTTTGATCCAACTTAGCTTTTAGGGATTCCACTTTAGTTTCATACCTATTGCATTCTTCCTCTTTAGATTTTAATCTTGTATTGAATATCTCCATTTATGATTGAATTGACTGATGATCTCATCATACTTAGATTTTTTACTCAATCTCTCCTCAAAAACCCAATCTTCTCTTTATAGTCCTTACCTAATGATCTTAGTTTGTGATTCTTTATTCTTTGGAATTTTAACCCCTTTAGGTAACTTACCAATTCTACCTTAAGTTTCACTTCAAATTCTTCTTTATCTAATTCTACATCAACCATAAGGCCTTTCCCATTTGATCAACCCTCATTAGCTAATTATATGGCCATGAATAAGGTTTCATTATTGTCACATTCAGCTTCATTACTACCATCATCACTATCAAATATACGTGTGTCACTTACATCAGATGAGTTATTGTCATCTTTGGTGTATAAACTTATCTTAGTATTAAATAACCCTTTACTACCTTCATACTTCTTGAAATATTTCTTGTTCTTATCAAGCTTATAGACCTTCTATCATCTCCATGATTTTAATCATGTTCTTCATCATAACATTTAAACATTCCTCATTCTTGACCTTTTTGGATTTTGAATTCTTATCAAACTTTAAATATTATTCCTTCTTTGTAGGTCTTCCTTCATTTTTTCTCATATCATAGGTAGTCAATATGCCATGAAGCCCATCCATTTCAAGTTTGTCCAAATCTTACATCTCTTCTACTACAAACACCTTAGTGTCAAACTTAGGATTTAAATATCTTAACACTTTTTTAATAACTATAGATTTTTTTCTTCTCCTAATACTCTAATGACATTAACAACTTCATTAACCTTCAACAGGTAAGATGAAATTGTTTCATCTTCATTCATCTTCATACTTTCAAACTATCTCTAGTAGGTATACAACTTGTCCATATTCATTTTGGTGTTTCCTTCATAGATATTATTAAATTTTTAACATATCTCTTTGGTTGATACATAATTCATCACCTTAAAAATATATACCCCTAATAGGCCACAAAGAATGACATTCATTGCCTTGGAGTTGTTTTCACTAACCATCTTACCTGTTGCATTAATTGGTGGAATAAGAGGAACACTATAACCATCCATAAATGATTACCGAATATAATGACCTTCAGACATAAAAACTATATTCATCTTAATTTTCAAAAATATATAATTATATCCAATGAATAATAGAGCCTTACTGGTAGAGAAACCATCTTGAGCTTACTTACTAGCCATCCCTACTTATAGAATCTACTTTAGAATTTTAGACCTGATTCAAAGGACTCAGAGTTACTAAAAAATTTTGAAATCAAAATGACTAATATGGGGGTGTGAATTAGTCTTCAAAATATTTCTTATTTATTTTACTTAAACAATCATGAATCATTCAGTCAAGCACATATATCTAGCAAGCATAAGCATCTATCCACATAAGCATGAAACCCATGAACACATCACATATGTGAGAAATCATAAACAGGAATAAAATACAATAATATATTTAAATGGACTATATTACTATAATACAAATACCAAATTTAGTGAATTTCCCACTCTACATAGAGCACTAACCCCAACTACCTAAGTACCAACTCAGCTAGGATTTAACAAGCACCAAGTTACAAGGAGATCCAACCCCCTAGATGACTTAACACCAAATCAAACACATATTTTATTTGATCACCTTTAGTAAACATTATTTCTCAACCAATTTATTATGACCATCTCTTCATATCTTTGCATTCTTAGACCTCTAAAATTACCTTCTAGGTCTCTTCACTTAGATATATCTCTTCAAGACTAATTAGGTCATATGACCATCATCCTTATACATAGAACATATATAAAATATTAATAAATAATAAAATAGACTCCTATAATGGTAAAAAAAACCTCCTTATACTATATAGTATATTATTTTATTCTCTTTCTCACACAACTCACACATAGGCCTAAAATTGTCTTGTATATATACAAGCCTCTTACTCATATACTTATTAGTCAGCCAAACACCCTTATCCTCTTAGGTTGACCATATAATATATCTTATGACATATCATAAACATGAATATAATTTTATGTTATTCACTTTAGGTCTGACATACCTCAATTAGGCCTTATTTCTTCTTTAGGTCTCATGGAAACCTAATCCCATGAGGTCTACTTGAGGACATGTTACACTTTGACTTCCTTGGAATAAATTAAAACACCTCACACAAAATTAAAATATCATATTACACTCAAATATAAAATTAATAATCTCATCTTGGATCTATAATACATTTTATATCTAACCACTACTTGAAACACACCATTTGTACTATTTACAAGTAAGCCTTCTCATACACAGAAAGTCTATTTTGAATAAATAAATCATAAACATAATTTTTACAAAAAAACATTGAAAAAAATAACATATACATAAAATACATGACCTTAGGTTCATAATTATATTATTTATACTTGATAAGTTAGGTAAAAAGTACTCAAACCCTTCTCTACAAATAGCCCACTTAGACTTGCCAACTAGCCTCAAAACATAGTCCTAAAAACTTGAAATTATGAAACCTAAAAAAAATTAATTAATTATAATGAATTAACATGATCATAAAACATCATAAAATAACCTCCAATAAAAATATCATAATATCTAATGTAAATTTATTATTCTTGCAAACTAATTTGTTGACCTTCTCTCTTATAGACCTCACTTAACCAGTCAAGCCATTTTGGCTTCAAAAATTTAACTAATTTAAATGAGTACAAAACTTTCAAAAAATAATGTATATGACATAAAAGTCCAAAATATAAACACCATTTCTATTACATGTTTCAACTTAGGGTATAGAGTCTCAAACTCATCAATCCAATTTGTTTATCCATAACTACCAGTTTGTCTTGAAGACTAGTCATGGTGATTTTTACCTTCAGCACCTATATGAAAAATTTTAAAGACTTATTATCATGTAGAATATCCTATGTGATAATTAGATGATTATTATATATAAATATAATAAGGTATAATGGAAATATTTATCTTTTAGACCAATCTCATGATCTCACTATATATAGACCTCACTAAACTAGATAAGTCAACTGATGAGAAATTTTTTTCTATGCAACGATCTCCAAAATTTATATCCAACATGAGAATATAATAAAATAATTTAAAAATGTCTCCAGTCACTTGGATTCATCCCTATTTCATGATAACATATTCCTAATCATCTTCTCACTTCTACCTAAGTTTCTCACTATTTACCATTAGGCTTATTAATGATAGGATATATTGGGTGACTAGTTTAGCACACATAAGAGATATAAAATATCCAAAAAACTTAATGGACACAAAATATAGGTCCTAAAAATTTTCCTCCATCCATTTATAAAATTTTACTTAGGTAACTCTGACTGTACAATAAATATTTGAGAAACTTTCACTTTTTTTAGGGTCTGCTCACACACCTCACAAAACAATAACACCTAAAGGTGCCTAAGAGAGTGTAATACAACCTCCAATCACCTAGCTAGTGATACCAATACATTTTGAGAATTTATACTAATTTATTTCATATCAAGTCACTATTAGGGTTTTTAAAGGGTTTAAACCATCTTCACCTATTAGTAAGCATTCATAAAGCTTAGCCTCTCATTACAAAAAATATTGCCTAAAACTTTGAGCTAGGACACTTCCCAATATACCATTAATATCATAGGTTCATATGTAGAGGTTACACATGCCAATGAACACTTGACAGTGATTTTCAAGCTGAAAACCCTTCATTTTATGTACACGAGAGACCTCAAAACCACTTTTCATGATTTATCTTTCAAACCTTGACCTTAAACATGTTTAACATACTTGAAAAAACATGACATACTTTTGTCAATTCTCACATACTCACACTTTCCTTGGAAACTAATCATGATACCCTCTTAGGCCATACTCTCTCTCTTTCCTTACTTAGACCTTAACCTATAAAACACATTAGGCCTTGGAACTAACCTTCATGCCTATTTACATGTGATCTCCACATCACTCACATACTCAAGCAACATCTCTCATGATTACACACTACTTTACAACCTTAATAGGCCTTGAAAACACCTCATGACACCTCATTAGGTCAGGTAGGGTCTTAAACTAGTATAATTATAGACTTGTAATTAAGGTATTACCCTTTTATTCTCATCTTTAAACTATCCTAAGTGCTCCAATACCTCATATACATGATCAAGAAACCTTATACAAAATATTATTCCTCTATGAATCCATATCACCAAGTCACCATGCTCAAACCTTCTCATTAGGACTTTACAAGCTTTGAATAATGCCATGAATAGGATTCTCAAGTAATTGAATCTTGATAACTAATTATTGAAACAATATTTGATTCTTATACAACTTTCTCACATGAATTACTTGATCATCAAAAAAATTCATACTTATGTACATACTTCTTCTTGATCACCATGCATATGTTCATGATCTGACTATGCTTGTTATGACTAGGCTTCTTAAGACACCTTGTAATCAAATATTAGTACTCAAACATGTTTAACTCAATGATTATATTAAATAATAATATTAATCAGATAGCCCTCTTACACTACTTTAACAAACTTGATAACAACTAACATATGAATCATTAGTTTGCCTTTAAATTATCTCTCAGTAGAAGAGACATTAGGTTTCCTTCAAATTCTCTCTCTAACTTGCACATTTACATAAATTATGTCAACCTTTAAATCAATGACAACACTTCATAACAAGTGGTAATATCTAAAGATACCATGTGACTTAAACCATTTCTCTCTACTATGGCAATCTCTACATCTATTAGGTGAAATGCCCACATTGTCTCCATCATCAAGACACTCAAGAACTCTCTCATGCACACATTAACCTAAAAAATACAAGTATAAATTTCATCATCATCATCATATAATATTAGATAAATAAAAAATAACATTCACTAATCACCAGTCAATAATAACAAGCATCACAAACTAGGCCTACTAGACACTAGCACTACATATGGGATAATAGTGTTAGATATTAATGCCATACCCAAGACACTAGTGAAATTATCAAGATATTATCACCACATTTCTAAAAATATCCCTAAACCACCAAATTTACAATAAAAATAGTAAAAATATACATATGATAAAAATAGGAAAAAGAATAGGATCCTTACCAAGGTAACCTCCTCATCATCCTAGATAAACACCTCTACCTCCTCATATTGGGTCAAAGTTTCTCCTCCTATCCTCATCATACTCTCTAAATTATAGGAAATAATAAATATCAAATCAAATGATTCAAATGAATTGTCAAACAAATCAACTAACCTTTTTAAGTCACATTTATAAAAATGCCACCTTATTAAGGTTGACCTTCTGTGCCAATTTCACCAACTAACACTAACTTATTTCAAATGTGATATATAAAGAACCATAACTCCAAATTACAACCCAATTCTTATATGTGGGGCTTGACCTCAATGTACCACACCCTATATTGGTTCCACCAAAATCTTGATCACATTTAACTCTATAAAATGAAAAAACCTATATTCTCTTAACACACTTAATATAAACCAAAGGTTTATCCCATTACCAATTTTAAAAACCAAATTTGTCACAATCAATAAAATATTCAAACATAAGATAACATAACCCTAGATAACTATCACAATTATATTAATCATTACCACTTTTGGTTACACAACCTTATCTTTGTATCAATTATCTCACCAAAAGGGGAGGCAAATACACACAGATCAATTTAGATATATATAATCCTACACAAGTCTACTCAAGTATAGATATTTAGACATACATGTTTGCTTAGATACATATATTAATACACACAAGTCTACTCAGATACATATATTTAGATGTGAAGGTTTACTCAGATGTATAGTCTGACTAAGATATATAGTTTGAATTAGATTTATAATTTGACTTAGATATATAGATGTGCAGATGTACAATTACATTACTCAAATATATTTGCATCCTTGATATTTATTTTTATATTACTAGGTTACACTTAGATCATAACCAAGATATCACTAGGATACCACTAGGGTTTCACTAGTTTGGGTCACATGACTATCTACCATGGCTGATCCATAGCCTTCCATTAGACCTATATTACATACTCAAATTCAGTACACATATCAAAGTGGGGGTAATTAGGCCTTATTTATCCACATATTTAGTTTACATACTCATATTTAGTACACATATCAGAACGGAGTTAAACATACCTTGTTTATCCACTTATTTATTTTACATACTCAAATTTTGTCTAGTTATCAAGTTGGGGAAAAAATAGGGTTTTGTTCCTCATAATTTAGTTCACTATTCATATTCAATATAGAGGACACCCACATTATGGATGTCTTAACATATTTCACTATATCTCCTATCCACTTCTTTGCCCAAGAAGTGAGCTAGGTCCATAACACATGCATAGTTAAGCATACATATTCATTCATATTTTTCTTTTACTCTAGTAATCTAATTTCATTGAAATAATAAAATAAAAAGGGGTAAAGGTATACACCCTAATTTGTTCAAGTGATCAAAATTACTGTGTCTTTTGTTTCTATTTCACATGAAACTCTTATTAATGAATACATCCCTTATTCATGTTGAGTTTAACATGTCTCCATTTCTAAAAACTAGGAACCCTCATGTCAAATTATGAAAATTTATGCTTTTAAATTGAAAATCCATTTGACCAAAACATCATTACCATGTCTACACATTTTTCATATTTAAATATCATCCTCACCATGTTCTAGTTGGTTTGCTTATTCATGGCTCTAGTTTTAACTTATCTAAAGTTTTCTAACTTTAGATCTTCTTGTTTACGGTTATAGGTCTAACAGGTGTCTATTAGAGGAAGACAATCTTTAAGTTTCATGATTTTAATGATTTTATCTTAATTTGACCTTTTACTAGCCTATGGTTTTATAAAACTTAAATTAAATCCATGTTCAAGCTTTTTGAAACCCTCATTTAGAAACCCTATCATATACCCCTCATTCAAATTTGAGTTTGGCTAGAATAAAATTATGAAGGAACCTTTTAATATGTTATGGAATAATTTAAAATTTATACTAAGGCTAAGTCATAGTTTTCAACGTGACCAAACCTTAGTCTAAGAAATTATATACTAGGTCTCTTTTATATCCCAAAGCCCTTTGTCTCCTTTTATTTAATATGGTCTAACCATTTATACATAGGGTCTTTTTCATATGTTTTAACTTAGACTAATATCTTAATCCTAAGGCCCCATTCATTTTTATTAACATAAACATGACCTTAGTCTTAAGACTTTATCCTAAGTCTTATACATATCATAGCCTTGACTTAAATTGCGTTTTTATTTATAGGATCAATTGCTCATGCTTAATCTGGTGAAGTTGATCGAATGGAGCAAGATCATCATGGATCAAAATGGGTCCCTTTTACTATAATGTAGACTTGTCTTAAATGTTACCCTAAAGTTTTTTTTTATTTATCAATATAATAAAACCTTAGGATAAAAATTATGTTATGACTTTAATTATTTGAAGGGCCTCATTTTTAATATGTTTTAAGAACCTAGGAACTAATTGTGTTGGACTACCCAAATCATAATCAAGAACCCACATTTACTCAGGTGAGATCAATTGAACAATGTATATTGAATAAAAGTTCCATGGGACCTACTGTATTTCATGATATTAAATTTGACATTCTCACAATCATTAATTGATGTCCATGAGGTAGTTATTGACATCTATAAGATGATCAAAATTTAGCCCCTAAGATTAATTATGTGAGCTTAAATTTCACATCTTTGTGAACTTAAATTAATGTCTGTGAGGCTATCATTGACATTCATGAAACCATCAAATGTTAGCTCTTATTATAGACACCAAAATTACATGACCCACTTGTCTGATTCCATTTTTTGAAAGCTCCCTTGATCTCATTTAACAATTAACCTTCATAACTCATGTTTTCACCTTAAAATATTTAGTTAAGTTAATTAAAACTCACTTATGCCACCTCACCTGGCCACCTCATCCTAAGACTAATTCATACCCTCTAAGTCACCTTGAGACTTATTATCCTACTCCTAACTACCTATGACTTTTTCTCATTCATCATACTAGAGGAGGGAAAGGATGTCCTCTCCTTTTTCAATTGAGTGTGGACTAGTGCTCTCATTATTCGGTGAAGCAACATGCATGCCTAGCTAGGACATCATTTTATCCATATTATAACTACTAACATATGTGACTAGTAAATTCTTCATGATAAAATGGCTTTTTGTACAACTTGAGTCTATGGCCATTGACTAGTAGATGGAATCTCACTAGATCAATGGTTTGGAGTTAAACTACTCCATTTTAAAAAACATACTCAATCTCAAAAGGACCAAGCCATCTATTTTGGAGTTTACCCTTGTGATCCTTGTATTTGAAGTCAAAAATAAGGGCCCAATCTCCTATATGGAATTTCTTGGTCATAATGTACCTATCATGCCATCCAATCTATTATTGATGTACAATTTCTATGTTTCTTAATGCCTATTTTATATATTCATCTGAGGCATTCAACTATAGAAGTCTTTATTTTTGGGCTTTAGATATATCCATCCCAAGTTCTAGTGTTGTCTGTAAGGTCTTGTGCTCAAATTTGATGGGCAAGATAGGTTTATTTCCATAGACAAACTCATATGGATTGAAGATTATAGTGGTTTTCCATGTGATTTTGTAAGCCCACACATTTTCAAGAAGTCTAGCCTCCCAATCCTTATGAGACAGACTAACAGTCTTTGTCAAAATATTTTCTAACTCCCTATTGGTGACTTCCACCTATCCATTAGACTATGGATGATATGGATTTGATTTATTATGCCTAATCTCATATTGTTAGACTAATATAGTAATTAAATTAAGAGTGAATTGGGGTCCCTGATAAGTGAATATTTCACGTGGCACACCATATCTAGTAAATATATCTTCATAGTGGAAAGTTACCACCTTCTCATCCTTGGTGTGTGTAAAATCCTTGACTTCCACCCATTTAGTGACATAGTTATTACAGATAAGGATGTACTATTTGTTATTAGATTTTGGATCAAAAAGTCCTACAAAGTCTAGGTCCTACTATTCAAATAGTTCAAGAACCATCTGGGGCTACAAAAGCATTTCATCTAAACATGTAGGTCTCTCTATATGCTAACATTTGTCATAATGAGTAGTATATATTATTTATTATTTATGGAATGAGGACCAATAGTATCCTATATTCAAAAATTTTACTACTATGTGCTTGGCTGTAAAGTGACCTCCATAGGGTTCATCATGGTAGGCTTTGAGGATATATGTAACATCATCTTCTCTGAGACATATTCTGATGATAGAGTAAGGCCCATTATCGAAAAGGAATCCAAAAAAACATGAATATTTGGCACTTTTTTGAATCAATTTTCTCCTTTGTTTAGGGAGGAAGTACTATGGAAGTAACCCTATTACAAGGTAGTTAGTAATATCAACATACTAGGGTGTGGAAAGGGTGAGAGAGAATAAGTGCTCATCTAGAAATGAGTCATCCACTCTGGTAACCTCTTCAAGGGTTTGCAGGCATGATAAAAATTTATCCACCACATTATCCTTACCAAGCTTATCTACAATGGTGATATCAAATTCTTATAACAAGAGCAACCATATTATCACTGTAGCTGGAATAATTGGTTTGTTCTTAAGTTACCAAATGGATACATGGTCTGTATGAAAAAAGACTTGATACCCTATGATGTAGTGATGAAACTTGTTGATAGCATAAACTACCACCAATAACTCTTTTTAGTAACTATGTAATTTTATTTTATTGCTTGAAAGTTTTTGCTTATAAAATAGATGGCATAATTGAGTGCTTCCTATTTTTTTCCAAGCATAGCTTCGAGGACAGTATCTAAATCATCTATGTGAATGTGGAAGGGAAGCTTCCAATTAGGACCATGAAAAACAAGGGTGGTGATCAATAATTCCTTTAATTATTTGAAGGTTGTATCACAAGTAGGAGTCAAGAGAAATTTAGCATCTTTAGCTAGAAGGGTGAACAATGGTACTACTACTTTATTGAAATTGTTGATGAATATCTTGTAATAACTAGCATGTTCTAAAAACCTCCTAACATCTTTCTATTTTTTAGGAATAGGAAGGTTTTTTATGATGTTGATTTTTGTAGGGTCAACATTAATTCTTGTAGTAGATATGTGGTGGCCTAAGACAATACCTTCTTTCATAAGCATGTAGCATTTATTGTGGCTAAGAGATAGATGATGCTCCTAAAAATGTTGTAGCACTTTTTCCAAGTTTTTTGAGGTATTCATCAAATGTCTCTCAATAGATAGTGAAGTCATCCATATAGATTTATACACATTCATTGGCCATATCTATAAATATACTTAAGACAACCCTCTAGAATGTGGCTGGATCATTATATAGCCCAAAGGGTAATATAGCATAAGCACAAGTATCCTAGGGACAAGTAAAGGTTGTATTTTCCTAGTCCTTAGGAGAAATTATAATCTGGTTGTAACCACTAAAGCCATCTAAAAAGGCAAAATATTTCTTCCCTGCTAGTGTGTCCAACACTTGGTCAATGAAGTGTAAAGAAAAGTGATCCTTCCTAGTTGCTATGTTGAGTTCCCTATAATCGATGCTTACACACCATTCTCCATTTTTATTTTGTATTATTACCAAAGGTGACTCCCATTCAATATTATAGATAGGATATATAAATCTAGCAGTTAATTTTTTTTGTAATTCCCTTTTAACTATTTCTTGAAGAGATGGATTCATCCTACATTATGGTTGTTTGATTGGTTATCACTCTTCTTTGATGTAAATATGACATGTTCATTTTTTAAGGCATATTACTTGCATATCCTCATGCAAAATTACATTGGTTGGCATGCAACATGTTGACTAGGTGCTTTTCCTCATTTAACTCCAACTTGTTATTAATAAGTAATGTTTTCCCTAGAGACATTTCAATTTGTTGTGAGAGTGATTTCATTATTTCCATAGTAATAATGGATTTGGTTTGGTTGTAGATATGAGGCAAAAATTAGTGGAATGTTTTCTGTATAGATGAATTAGAATTATCCAATTCCTAGAGGCTAGAAAATGGGCACTCAACACATTAGTGGTTGAGATATGTAGGATTTTGGTAATTATGCTGAAGAACATTGGAGAGAATGGTATCTTCTTCTTGATTAGTCAATGTGCATGCATGGTCTATGGTGAATACAAGAATCAAGGAAGGCTGATCTACCTCATCTTCTTTAGCCCATAATGTAGGCTTTAGTGTAAAAACTAGCTGTGATGGGGGATAAAGAACCAATTGCTTAGTGTGGTAGCCATTGAATATCATCATGTTACATGTTTTATACATGATGAATGGATCAACTATGACAAGCCAAGGTCATCCTAAAATAAGTGGGTATCGACCAAAATTAGACTTAAGCTTTAGCATAATGAAATATGTAGTGATGACAAGATCTTGAATGATTTTGTTTCGTCTGAATATAGACCTATCAACCATTTGTAGTAGTGTAGATGTGGGATGCATATTTTTTAGCTATAGTTTGTGCATAGATTTGATGGTCATTACATTTATTATATCCCCTAAGTCAATCAATGTTTTAGATAGTTGTTGGTCATGGATTTGGACTATTATTATCAAGCATATATGATCTAAATAATTCCTTGGTATGGTGTTCCCTAGCATGATGTCTGCTAGCTAGCCAATCACATGCACAATATTGAGATATTTTTTCTTCCTTCCTAGTTTTCATATACAAATATCCCTAAAATCTTTAGAATATATGGGTACATATTTGATGGCCTAGAATAGAGGGATTTTGATGCAAAGGTTATTAACCTATCCCATAAAATCAAACTCAGGTTCAATTGTATGGCATTGAAGGCTGAGACATTCTAGAAATGGGGGAGATATTTCATCAATAACGTTATTTGTTGGTTTAGAGAGCTTTTGAGGTGATGGAGGTGGGTTAGCTTGTTCTTATGGGGTTTCATCATCTAAATCCCTTATTATGGGTGGCATTGGGGGTGGTAAAAATTTCCCTAAATGGAGGTGAACTTCATTAATGTTCACTATGTATGCTGGGTACTGAACATGCTCAGTATTGAATGTGGATTGCACTATATTATTTGTAGGATTATGTATGAGTTGGGTAGGTAACTAGTTAGAATTGGGTGCAAATTGTGTATTAGGAATAAGAGTGGGAGGTTATTTTTGATATTGTGGAGGACATCCTCTTAGAGAGATTCCCCATGGTTGGTTAGGTCTCTAGGGTTGTTACCACTGGTTCATGAAGGGTGGGCCTTGGGGTGGTTACCAAGTTTGCATCCAAGATGGGGATACATTTTATGGATGCTACCAAGAAATGGTGGGGTAGATTTTTTAAGGTAGATGCTAGCTAGAATTAGGAGGTGGAATGTTCATCTAAGGACTAGTCTAATTGGGAGTAGCATTTGTAAATTGTGAATTAAATGAGATAAAATTTTAAAAAGGTGGATTTTTTCCCATACCTTGATAAGGTGGTCATTGAACCCATGTATTTATTTTTGCAACATAGAATACTTGGTCACTATCTCCTACAACATGTAGCTCTATTGTTTCTAGTTCTTCAACTATGATGTGAGCTAATTTAGCTTGAACCTCATGAAATCTACAGTCAACCTTTTTTTCTTATAGTCTAGATAGTAAATGGTCAAAGCTTGATCCAAAGCTAATTATTTTTGTCTTTAGTGTAGGCTATCTAGTTGGGTTTCCAAATGGCTAATGATATCTTGTTTCATGTCCTATAATAGGTTACTAACCTCATTTTTTGATAGGCCATTTATTGATGCCAATAAAAGCTTATTTCTCCTAACTTTGTTTATGGCAGATCTAGAATAATTCTTACTCAGCTCTTTGATATATAATAATGGTAGGTGAGAAATATCTCCTCCACTCATTAGGTCCAAGTATTATAGATAATCTTCTCTGATTCCTTTCAAGAAGATGAGTTTCAGAGGTTCTTTTCCAAGTGCAATTTACTTGAATTTTTGTACATTGAACATGAACCATTCAACATAGTCCTCTAAGGATTCATCCCCCTCTTGAGTCATCTTGAAGATGTCATTTATTTTATAACTTATTACTCTTCTATATTCTTGATACTTGGCCAAAAATTTCTTTTTCATGTTCTCCCAAGTGGAGACCGAATTACTACCCAATCCCATAAACTAATGAAGTGTCGAGTCTTTGAGAGTAGATAGAAAAAGTTTCAATTTTTTTGCATCCTTCCTATAGTCATAACTTCTATAGAGGATATCAAATTTTAACAAGAATGTGTTTGGGTCTTTTGATAATGTACCTCTAAAATTGGGCAAGGCTGAGGGTGGGATGTTTTTCATTTGTGTTATGCCTATTGCATCTAAAATAAGAAATTCAAAAGTAACTATGTTTGGAGTCCCATTGTCCTCCACAAAGTCTCCTTCTCTACTAATGATGGATCTTCTTATGATATGGATACCAAAGGTAATTAAGATCTTATCCTCAAACTCTATGTCAATCCCTTATTCAACATGATAATAAATGTTTATCTATTGATCCTCAATCTTTTTACTAGATGAAGGGTCTAAAGATTCTCTTGAGCTTCCTTTGATTTGATCAAGAAAGCCTTGTTGAAATGTTGTAAATATGCTACTCTCAAAAGTGTCTAGTTCATGTAGTTACTCTCCTTTATTTCTTCTTACCAGCTCAACTAATGCTTCTTCTACTTTTTTCCCCCTTTATTAGAGCCAATAATTCTTCTTATGTAAGTTGTCTCCTTTGATTTGTAGTTTTCTCTTCTTCAAGATCTTTCCATCTTATGGTATATTCTTCAACAAGATTCTTAGTTGCTTTAGGTATGTGTGGTTATTTCCAAATAGTAACTTATGGTTTGTTTGGTAAGAATCTCCCTCAATAATCTCTTTCTCTTTACATAGATGTTATGCTACTCCTTCAATTGTCGTATCCTTTCTTGCATAGAGTTTTTTTTTCATTTTTGTGTGTTTCAAGGGGGTTATTTTAGACCTTTTAAAAAAAAAAAAAATCTGAAATAAAGGAATGCTGAAATTAAAATAACATAAATTGAAATTCTACTTCTACAAAACAATAAAAATTAACTACTGAAAGTAGAAAATTTTATTCTAGAAAGTAGGAAATGAAAGTAGGAAATTTATTCTAGAAAGTAGGAAATAAAATCATAAAAATTTATTTTAGAAAATAGGAAAATTTATTCAAGAAAGTATGAAAATTAAAAGCACACTTTACCAAAAATAAATCACTTTTTTATGAAATAAATTCTAGAAACATGAACTAAGTAACTTATGCACTGTTTACTTCCATAAACTTAGACATATGGTATAAGACACCATATTTACCTCACTTGGCTTGCCTAGTTAGAACTATATGTCCAAAAACTTACACATTTGTTATAATACACCACAATGTCCTCACTCAACTTGCCTGATTGGGTAGAATAGTGCATTAACAAAAAAAATTTAATGATTGATTTTAGAAACAATAATTGACACCCTCCCCAACAACAGTGCCAAAATTTTGTGTAGACTCATTACCTAGTGATTACCAGATTCATTAGTCTAATTAAATATTAATTATTAACTCAGGGTGCATAAGTTTTTCAAGAGTGTCAACACTATATATGCATTACTGATTCATAAATCAACTTGCTTTTCTAGTTATAGTATAATGAATTTATGTTGAATTTATAAAACAAATATATTATGAAACTACTGTGAAAGAATTATAGAACTACTCCACACTTATGTACCATACATGCATCATAATTATATAATCAAACTTAATAGTAAAATCAACTTACACAACACACTAATAATTAAAGAGGGTCAAGATCTTCACAACAACTCATTATGAGGGGGCCTTTCCTCATTTAGAACTGAGCTCCAATCCTTCTCTAAGATAATTCATAAACTTCTTACAAATTCAACTTTCTCATTACTCAATTCTAAATATAAATGGTATAGTTCAAAAAAAATTGGTATTATCTCCTCAAAATTATATAACTCTTAGTTTGATATAGGTTCTACCTTTAAATAAAAAAGGTAGTTTATTGACTCTTAACCAAAAACACCAAACTAGGAAAAAAATACAAATACTTAGAAACTACCCTAGTCAACCTTTAAGTGGTTAGTAATTGAAGTGACTTGTTTTAGGTTTGACTGGGTTAGAGACAAGGCATATTATTTTTTTGTTTTATTTACTTTTGTTTTTTCTCATTATCCTTGTCTTTCCCATCTTTGGTAGCACATATAATGTCTCCTTACATGTAAGGAATGCATATAACAACTATGATTCTTCCCAATCATCCATTTGGTTTTCCAAGACAACTAGATGTGTCTATAAGATCTCCTCAATAATGAATTTCCTTTGCATAGTGGTTGTAGTCACTCTATAGTAGCTACAAGCAACTTGTAGGTGAAACCTTTAATTGCTATGAGAATTTTTTAGTTGCTATAAACAACCTATAGGTGAAGCCTACAGTTTTTTTTGGGTATTCTAGAGTGGTTGTAGGCAACCTATAAGTGAAGCCTATATTTGTTGTGGGTATTCCATAGTGGTTACAAGTAACCTATAGGTGAAGCCCATAATTTCTATGGTCACTCTATGTTAGGTTGTGGAGCTAAAAGCTTCACTGATGCAAATAGGGAAGGAGGTTACTAAGGTTGCAGAGGTTGATGAGTTGTAAAACAAGTTGTAGGGCAACCGACGTCAGTCTGATCAATCAACATTGGTCATATTACAGTGCAAAAGCAACTAACATTGGTTATGAGTCAGTCGACATCATTTAGGAAGGATCCAACGTCGACAACCTATGTGTGCATGTAGTTTGCATGCGAGTTCTGGACTGGACTATTTTTGGACATGCAGTTTGCATGTAAAGACTATTTTTGGTCTTAGAGTTGCGAGTCTAATTATTGTAATTAAGAAATTCTAATTATTGTATGCATGAGATCTATATAATAGACTCATGGGTTGTATTGGAAATGTGTGCTAGAGAGTAAGAGAGCAAATATTAGCTCCTTTAGAGGGAAGAGAGCAAGGTGTGTTCCTCCTAGTTCCAAAGGGGTGTTGAGTGTGTATGATCAGGTTGATTTGCAAGTGTGCAAGTTCTGGTAGAAGATCCACCAGGGTACTGGTTAAAGAATCATAAAGACTTAGGGCAATAAGGATGAGGGTTATTTAGGGTGTAGAGACATCTACATGGTAAGTGAGGTCTATTGATTTGTAGGTGGCAGCAAGGAAAGGGAGATCTACTTGGAGTACGGTTGTGTACTTGGTGTACTGGCAGCGTTATTATTGACTGGTGGAGGTGAATAACAACTCTGTGTTTGAGTTGATTGTTGTGACCGTGATGAGAGAGTGAAGTGTTGAAGGAGAATTACAGGTGAACCCTAGAAGTGTGGGAGCTCTAGAGGTGTGGGAGGAAGAAGTGTGGCATCTTCTTTATTGTATTTTCTTCTGAGTGATTATTAATACAATTGGGTATTGTCTCTCATATCCTGTGTTGTTTCATATTTCTAGTTACTTATTCATTCTGGTTAAATTTTGTGTTTAGTTACTTATACAAGAGGTAATCATATATACTCTTATTGAGGAATAGGATCCTGACACTCTATAGTGGCTACAAGAAACTTGTAGGTGAAGCCTATAGTTGTTATGGGTAGCCTATAGTAGCTATGGCTTAGCAAGATTCTATAGCTTTACATGACCCTTCAAATTATTGTTAGATAAAGTCACACCAATATAATTTAATCAAGCAAAAGCATCAATAATTCATAACATGACACATATATGTATTAATGAACATACAAAATCATAAATTCATTCATTCATTTGTATTAGTGACAGATAGTTATGTGATTTACATATAAAAAGACAGACCAAGAATGGATGTTGTTATAAAAGTAAATAATTGGTGCCCTCATCACCCATTATAATCTAGGTCTGATGAATCCTAAATAAGTATGGATAGCATGCTTCCAAAACATGCCCCCACTATATATATGAAACTATGAATGTGTGGAAGCCATGTCTTTATGACATACCTCCCCATTGAATCTAACATGGTAATGTGTGTGGAAGACTTACCTCTATGAGATGCCCCAAATAATATTCCCCTAATATATATCTAAATCTATGAATGTGTGGAAGCCATGCCTTTGTGACATGCCCCCCACTGAATCTTAAATTGTAATGTGTGTGGAAGCAATGCCCCCACTAATATTTTACCCCT
This sequence comes from Torreya grandis, assembly GCA_037957365.1. NCBI lineage: Eukaryota > Viridiplantae > Streptophyta > Pinopsida > Cupressales > Taxaceae > Torreya > Torreya grandis. Next base: position 2,181,604 of record JARHVA010001895.1, on the reverse strand, counting down.
TTGAGGTGAGGGAATAATAATAAATGGTACTTACCTACCCTCAAAATTACAAGTTAATCATATATTTATGAATGAACCATGTAACATATAAGATAACATGTCTAGGTAAATGTATCATTGAAGCACATAGAATGTGATCACATCAAGGCCTAATATGCATGATAAAGATCATTGAAACATATATCGGAGTTGTTGCCAAAATTTGGATAATGTGAGTGCAATGGAGACGTGATCACACAAGTTGAAGCAAGTGCACACCACATAGATGCTAAAGCAATTTGAAAATAATACAATAAGAGAAATTGCACAAGACAAAATGGAGAAAACCAAAATATGATTAGCATGAAATGGCCAAAGTGAGGAATACAAATAAGAGAGGATGTAAAGAACTCCTCCACAAAAAGTGGACAAGGCACCCCAAGAATAGAATGTAACTCCTCCATGAAAGGTGGTGACAAGGTGCTAAGAATAGAGAAGTAACTCCCATTAAGGGAGTTACTTATGACATTCTTATGACACCTATGACACATCTATGACACACACCTCCACATAAGCTAGCCTATCCCACAAATGTAGGAAAACTCCATGTATGCACAAGAAATACAATTTCTCTAATTAATAAATAGGGAAAAATAAAAACCTACACTAATACCCCCCCCATAAGTGTAGCTTAGGTGGGCAATGTGGAAATATAAAATGGGTCCCAACAATTAGGCCTGATGAGGTACCCATGTACAAATGAAATCTCTCATAAGATAAAGAAAAGGAGAAAACCTGTAGGAAAAAACTCCCCCCCAAAAGAGAGACATAAAAGAAAGAAGGGGCTAGAAGGCCCCCCTTGAAGATGATGTTACTGCAAATGTAAACCGCACCCCAAGAAAAGCTCATAGATGAATGAACTTGCTCTTAATGAAAAGATGTCTGCAACCTGCGCTGAAGACTAGCAAAATATCAAGTCAATGACTTGACTATGAATAAGCTCCTGAATGAAATACATGTGAATCTCTATGTACTTGGTCTATTGGTGCTGAACTAGATTCCTACAAATCTGAATGGTACTCTAGTTGTCATAATAAATGATGGTGGGCTGCCTGATAGGAATGCCAAACTCAAAAATAATCCCGTAAAGCCAAATAGCCTTAGTAACTACATTAACAACTCCCCTATACTCTGCCTTTGTGGATGATATAGCAATAGCATTCTGCTTCTTGCTAGACCAACTGATAAGACCAGAACCTAGAGAGAAACTATAACTAGAAGTGGACTTGCGAGTCTGTGAATCACCAGCCTAGTCTGAATCTATATATCCAACCAAGTCAACCTCTATGCTAAATTTGTAATGAATCATGTATCTATGTGAACCCTGTATGTAGTGTAAGATTCTCTTAGCTACTTTCCAATGTAGCTCATGAGGTTCCTGCATGATTCTAGAGACAAGTCCCATTGTATATGAAATGTCAGGCCTAGTGTGAGTCAAGTAGATGAGACTACCAACAAGTTGTTGATACTGAGTGGCATCAACCAATGGTGAAGAAAAATCAGCCTTAAGCTTGACTCCTGATAGAAAGGGAGTCGGAGATGGCTTGTAATTAGCCATGTGAAATTGAACCAATAAGTCAAGAGCATATTTAGGCTGTGCAAGAGAAATCCTTGAATCTGACTATGAGATCTCGATGGCAAGGAAGTAGTTCAACAAACCCAAGTCTATCATGTCAAATCTATCTTGAAGAGATGCCTTCACTGCTACAATAGCCAATGAAGAACTCCTGATGATCAAAAGGTCATCAACATATAGAACCAAAATCAAGAGTGAATCATCCTACCATAAGAAGTAGACATTGGGATCAAAATGGCACTTAGTGAAACCTGTTGTGAGAAGGAAGGAATCCATCTTGGCATACCAAGCTCAAGGGGCCTATTTGAAGCCATAGATAGATTTCCTAAGTCTACATACTAAGGAAGAATCCTAAACAAATCTTGGAGGCTACTCCATGTAGATCTCCTCCTCTAGGTCTCCATGAAGAAAGGCACTCTTCACATCCATCTAATGCACATCCCAACCATGTGCTATGGCAATAGCCAAGGTGAGTCAGATAGAAGTCATCTTTGCAATGGGTGCAAAGGTCTCTAAGTAGTCAATGCCTACCACCTGTGAGAAACCCTTGGTGACCAATCGTGCCTTGTACTTATCAACTAACCCATCTACTGCAAACTTGGTCTAATATATCTACCTACATCAAACCATCTTTCTTCCCTTAGGAAGTGAAGTCAAGTCCCAAGTGTGATTTTTGATTTAGGAAGAATATTCTTCCTCCATAGCACTATCCCACTTAGGTACCCTTGATGCCTCTCAAAAAGTTTGTGGATCTAAAACTAAAACAAAGAAGACATGTGGATCTCTCTAAAAATCCCCCCTAGTACGTCTATCATCTACGGGCTCTCCTACCCAAGTGCCAACACTCTCAAGTGTCTATCTAGCCCAAAGTGGTCTAGAAGTGGGTGAGTCAGGTGCTAACTCCTCATACTCTAACTGACTAGAGGTGGATGACTCTGCATCACTATCCTCACTGTCTAAACTTGAAGAAGAACTTGTCTTTGGCTCAAGAACCTGTTGTGGTTGATTTGAATCTGATGTAGAGTCATCATGAAGAAGTAGATCCGATGAGGGAGAAGTGTCAAGTGTTGAGTCTCTAGGACTCTCTTGAAAATAGACACTTCTCTCGATGATCAAATCATGAGTGTCTGGATCTAGAAGGCAATATCCCTTAATACCATCTAGATATCCTACAAAGATGTAAGGCTTAGACTGATGTTCCATAGCTTTGCATTTCTTCTTCAAAATGCAGGCCATGGCTGGGGATTCAAAAACTCTAAGGTGCTCAACATCATGTTTCCTTTTATGCCAAGCTTTAAAGGGTGTTATCCCTTTAAAAGCTTTGTGATGAACCCTATTTTGAATGTAGCAAGCACAATTGATGGCTTCAGCCTAGTACTATGGTGTTAAGGATTTGGAGTGAATCATATAACTACCCATCTCTTTTAAGAACCTATTCTTGCATTCTGCAACCCCATTTTGTGAAGAACTATAAGTGATTATGCACTAAAAATCAATCCCCTCTATGGTGAAAAATAGCTCAAACCTGATGCTAACATACTCCCCTCCATTATCAGTTCGAAGAACCTTGATGGATTTCTCACTCTGTTTCTCAACAAGAGCCTTGAAGTCTAAAATTTTTTTAAACACTTCAGACTTTTGTTTGAGAAAATATATTCAAGTGTACCTAGAGAAATCATCAATGAAAGTGAGGATGTACTTGGCCTTTGTGAAAAATGGTTTGGGAAAGGGTCTCAATATATCACTATGGACTAACTCCAAAGGTTGTGAAGCCCTCCAAGCTTTGCCGTTGTCAAATTTTGCTTTGGGATGATTCCCAAGGGAACACCCATCACAAAGTCCTTTTGAGAATTGGACATGAGGCAAGCCAATGACCATGTCATGTTTGCAAAGTTGCTCAAGGTAGTAGTAGTTAAGGTGGCCAAACCACTGATGCCATAATTTGATAACTCCATTTGAATGAGTCAACAATGCTATTAGAGAAGAATCTGATGCAAAATGTGAGGTGTATAACTTGGGTTGGTGATCTTCCCTACCCACTGCCACTATAGTATCACTATGCAACTCCCTGATAACCACTGAATCTGGTGAAAACTCAATTCTCATGCCCTGACCAATGTGAGTGATTTGGTACACTGATAGGAGATTGGTTGAAAGAGAAAGAACACTTAGAACATTGTTGAATGTTCCTCCTTCCATTTCAACTGACCCTCTCCCTGCAATAGAAACTAAAGTGTCATCACCCAAACTAATTGAAGTCGTGCTAGAAGGCTCTAAAGATGAAAAATCAACTAGTGAAGAGCCCATGTGGTGAGAAGCACTTGAATCGATGACCCATGAAGATGTGGAAGCTACTGTAGCTATAAGAGTCTTGCCCTTTTCCTTCTCCTTACCCTTGCCTTTTTCCTTAGTAGAATCTTGGGTAGATGAATTCAGCTTGATGGACTCTAGAACACCTATTTGTTCTTCTCTAGAAGATGAGTTAGGTGATCTATTTGTTTCTTCATGAAATTATGTTCATCATGCCCTATCATTTTACAATAGGCACACTTAACCTTCTCCTTCTTAGGTTTAGCATTGGAAGAGGAAGTCTCAGTGTTGTTTTTGGTAGGATTGGTGTTTTCTTTCTTCTTCTCTTGGTCCTTGTTCTTTTTCTTCTTCTCCTTTGTTGAAGTCTTGTCCTTTCCATTTCTAACTATCAAAGCTCAGGGTTGAGTAGACTTCACTATGCCCATTTGAATTAGCTTATCTTACTCCCTAGTCAAGTCGGTGATGAATGAATCCAAAGAAGGCATTTTCCATGTAGTGCCAAGGGCACTTTTTGTGGCATGGAAAGTGGAGACAAAGATTGAATAGCTTAGACCTAAATTTTTGAGAATAGAAAGTATGAGTTGATCATCTTTGTTCTCTATCCCACATTCTTTCAATTGTAATCTAAGGGCCTTAAACTTAGTGAAGAAGTCCTGTAGGGTGTCAAAGTTGCTAGGACTTAGACTTATGAGTTCGTTTTCAAGCTCATGACCTCTAATCTCATCAAGCTTCCCAAATAAATTTTATAAGGTGTCCCATATGTCATTAGAAGTCTGAGAGGATTCTAGATAGAAGAGAAGTTTGGGAGACACAGACAAGCTCAATAATCCATAGGCTTCATCACTATGGTTGTACCAATTAACCTTTTTAGCATCAGTATTGGATTCTATTTCAGTACCCATGGTGATCTTATACAACCCTTTACTTCGAAGAATGATTGACATTTTAACCTTCCATTCATGATAGTTGAAGGGTGTTAGGGGTTTAAGTTGAAAATAATCCATTTTTTAGCTGAATTTAGGTGAAGTTGTGTTGATTGCAAGTTGTGAATTTATGCAAAAAGGAGAATGAAAGTGAAGATTTTCAAGTTGTGAAAAGCAATCACACCCCCCTTGAAATATTGAGCCCCAAAAAATATGCAATTTCACACTCAAAAGACATCAGACTCAGCCAAAAATGCATCTTAGAGCAATTAGTGCAAGACTAAAGCAAACAGGATGTCGGACTCAGCTGAAAATGCGTCCCGAGAGACCCAAAATTTTGGCACTTTATAAACTAGTGAATTTTTGATAAATAACAAGTGTACACTATGGAGAATTGAATTACAAGAAATTTTGATAAAAATGGCACCCAAAACCAAGCTACCGTTTGCAAGATATTAAAGTTACAATTTTCTTGTAAACTAGTGTTTTTGCAAAAAAGAACACTAAAACATTAAAAAAATGCCTATTATGGGGAAGAAAGTGGCCTTCCAACCACTCATTGGATTCAACATAGAATGAGGAATCCAAAGGAGGATTTTTTGAGGGGGAATTGGCCTCCCACCAACCCAGGCCTCACCCTTTGTCTTCGTAGGTCGAAGATACAAGTTAAAATTCAAACCCCCAAAATTACCAAACTATCTAAAAACCTTAATATTCAGTCAAATTGACTTATTTTTGTTTTGACAAATCAATTTTCACTAAATTTTTAGTTAAAAATAGAATGGGAAAGTGATTAAAGGTCCACATGGGATGCCAAACAAGAGGAGGGACCTTTTTTAAGATAAAACATCAATCCAGATTTGCAACAAAAAAGACAAACAAAATCAGCCTTGTGTTGGACCGTACGGCCTGCTGAGGCACCTTGCTGGAAGGAAGTAGCAGAGGCTTGGCATGGTATAATATCTTCACCAAAAAGGGAGGCACAAAAGCTTGTTTTTAGACAACAACACAACAACAAATGGTGTCCAAAAGAAAGTGCAGTTTTGAAATTATTATTTTTTTGCAAAAAAAAAAAAAAAAAGACCTGGGCACCATACAAATGACTTCTTGCTACTTGGCATGGCTATAAAGGATGCTTCAGCTACTTGGCATGATAGAAGAAAGGAAGCTGGCACATAAGTTGTGAGTGGGCAGCACCTGAAGTGGTAGGCACCTGGTCTGGGCAGCTTCACCTCTTTCTACCAGAAGGTGGCATCACACAAACAAAAAGCAAACAGAATGAAGAGATTCCTTTTTTTTCTCTTCTTATAGAATGACAAAACTAGAATTCCTCTACCTTGCTGAAGAAAACCATAGATCTAGACAAAATTTCTTGGCAAATGCTAACTCAGAAGTAAATTTTTAAACAAGTTCTGTATGGATTTGCATGAGTTTTCAAAAAACTCTACCAAAGCTCTCAAATGAAATGGATTTAAAAAAAAAAGACTACTAAGAAAGCAAAGTAAGAATTTTTCAGAATAGCATAACCAGACACACGATTATCGGGGTGGCTCTGATACCATATCGGAGTTGTTGCTAGAATCCAGATAATGCGAGTGAAATGGAGATGTGATCACACAAGTTGAAGCAAGTGCACACTACCTAGATGCTAAAGAAATTTTAAAATAACAAAATATAAGAGAAATTACACAAGACAAAATAGAGAAAACCAAAATCTGATTAGCATGAGATGGCCAAAGTGAGGAATACAAATAGGAGAGGACATAAGTAACTCCTCCACAAAAGGTGGACAAGGCACCCCAAGAATAGAATGTAATTCCTCCATGAAAGGTGGTGACAAAGTGCTAAGAATAGAGAAGTAACTCCCATCAAGGGAGTTAGTTATGACATTCTTATGACACCTATTACACATCTATGACACACACCTCCACATAAGCTAGCATATCTCACAAATGTAGGAAAACTCCATGTATGCACAAGAAATACAATTTCCCTAATTAATAAATAGGGAAAAATAAAAACCTAAACTAATAACATATAGATATTAATAGTAAAATATTAATAAGAAATTCAAGAACACACATAAGAGTACTCAAAATTAATTTAGAAGGCAATGGTCCAAAGAGACTACAAACAAAGGGCATGTTCAAAATGTTGCACAATCAAATGGACATGACTTAGTCAAATGTTCATAAAAGTAAAAATGACATATTCAAATGTCCACAAAACAAGAAATGACACATTAAAATTTTATAGGAGAAACAAGGTCATGGGGGTAACAAATGGTGTATGATATTCAAATCCTTGACAAATAAGACAATATCAAGGAATGACACTCAAGGAAGTGTATAAAGGAAAAAAAACAAGCAACCTTCATAAGCAAATCATAGTAGTCGATGGATCAAATGCATTATAATGAAAATTCAAGTACATATCATATTAATTACATTGTGTAATATATAATCATTGATAAAGTCTTGTTTAAGTACATATATGAGCTCAAATATGATAATTCAAATTGAACATAGAATGATATAACCTAGATGTATCATGATCATAGAGGTGGATGCCCCAAACATCCTCATGACATGAGTAGAGGGAAATCCCAACATCCAAAAGTGCATAGGTCATGTATTTTTGTATGCCTAAATCACACTCCAAAGATGTGTGAAACACACATGTATATAAAAAATACTAATATTCCATCTACCAAAATGGAATTAACAACATATATGCCAAGGAGATAATAGAACATGTAAATGTTGATAATATTTTTGGATTTTTGAAGTTTTTAATTTTTTTATATTTTTAGAATATGTGTAAAGAAATAATTATCCTATGATCTCATCCAATGGATGCTCATAAGTATCTCTCCACTAGGAACCTGGTGTAATAAATTTATGGTATTAGCAAGGATCATGTCTAGGTGCAATATTTGTCACTATATAATCTATCATGCTCTATGTTTTCTTTGAATTAGAATTAATAAAAACATGTTTAAGAGATCTTGATATCTGAATATAATGCATATTATAATTATGAATTGTATCATGATCTTTTGGTAAGTTTCTATGTGGTATCCTTGCTTCACATGAAAATGTACTTTTAGTTGTTTATTAATTGTGTATAATTTACTTGCATTTATTTCCATAATGTATGTTTGGATATGGTAAATTGTATAATAAATATTTCCATGTAATGAAATTCTTATATTATAGTGATAATAAATAAATAATTATATGCAATGAAATATGGATGTAAATAATAAATATCAACTATAATAATCATATGGTAATGGAACTGTTGGTTTGGTTTTTGATGCTGACTCTAAATTACCTTTATAAATATCATGTGAATATGTATCTATTTAGGTACCCATATCTATTGTGTATGTTCACCTTCTCCACATGTCTCTTTTTGAATGACCTAATTAACCAATAGTTCCTTGGTGGGACTAGTGTGGGAAATATTAGTCATGGGATATAGTGAACTAGGAGAAGGACTTATAATATCCTCTATAATAAGTATTTGAAATAGTTCTAGATATGTGTTTTCAAAATGTAATACTTTCCTAATAGGTTAACTATGTAAAATTTTCCTCAAGAGTAAAACAATCGTGATATTGGTGCCCATTTATACCATGGTAAGTGTAAAAGTGTTATCATTTTACATTTTAGAATATTTGTGGTGGGTAATGAGAATTATTAGGATGCTTTATCATTAATTTATCCAGCAACATGCATATTATATCATGTGGTTTATCTTAGTACCAATCAAATTAGAGAGGCTATATTTTGGTAAAGGCATATGGTCTAACTTTGAGAGGTGTGTTGTAAGCATGTTCCTTTCCATTTTTTAATACCTTTATAATTTTTTCTTAGACATATATTTATGGTTATTAATAAAGTGTTTGAATTGGTTTATGAACCTTCTTAAATTGTTTTTTTACCATGAAAACTTGATTTTTACCTTGTTTGGTTTTGGATGGAAAAATAGGAAACTCAATTTGTGTGTTCATTAGGGCACATGCATATTTATGGACATCCAAATATAAAGTCTCAAATACATCAAAGGGATTATGCAATTATCCTTCTCTAAGTGGATAAATAAGACCCATACTAAATATAAATTATACCTCTAAATATGAGTGCGTATAGTTTAAGGAACATAAAATGTCCTTAACTTGAATAATATAGTCTTGTATAGGCTCATTATCATTTTGTGTCAATTTTTTAAAATGTTCCAATGGTAACTTAGGTAAGGTATAGTTATTAAAATTTAATAGGAATACATCTTCAAGTTTTTTAAGGTTTATAAGGAATCATTTAGGAGGCTATAAAACCAATCAAGAGATCCTTTGGTTAAATTGTGATGGAAATAATTTAATAGTAAGCTTCCATTTTGGGAACAATGTCTAAAGGATCATATATATTATTAAAAATGAATAGTTGTATCCCCTTGACCATCAAAGGATGATAAATTAGGGATGATAAAGTTCAAAGTATAAGAATACTCAAATAAATCTCTAGCAATAGGTTGCTCTACTAAAATATTTTATTTGAAAATAGTCTAATGAGAATAAAATTAAAACTTAAGGGTGTTAACTTGTTGAAAATATTTGATCATATTCATTTTAGATAACATATCATAAGGAGAGGTTGAAGCTTTGTTTATAGGCTATAAATTACCATTGACATGAAACCTGGGAATTATATAATCTTTACCTCTTTTGAGAGTAGTATCATCAAATGATTTTCTCAAAATTTAGGAAAAGAGTACCCATGGTTAAGGAATTAATCATATCATGTTGGAAATAACAAATTTTGATTCCATTATCATTACAATGTGTGATATTTGAAATTTCATAACATATAATAGGAGTAGAGGAAAGAACTTCACTTGTAAACATTTATTCTCTTTAGTAAAAAATGCAAGAGAGGGAGGAAAAGAAACATTTTTTTTCATTTACAACATCATGAGAGGGAAGAATGAAACTTTCACTTTCATTTTTATTTTTCAATCAAGGGAGAGAAGATACAATGATACTTTTGATTTTCATTGATTTCTATAACTTGAGATTTGGAAGAGATGAATAAAATGTACTTGAGACTTTACTTGTGTCCCCAAATAATCCATTTTTTATAACTACTTTCTTATGAATTTAAAATTCACTCTCATTCTTCCATTCAAGAAATAAAGGGTAAGAAATAGTATATGCATTTTGCTCATTACAAGTTAAATAAAGAGAATGAATTTCATTATTTTTATTTGAGTACTCTAATGAAGGGATATAATTTTCAACATGCATATCATTTTGAAAAAAAATGAACACACTTGATTTAATAAACCTTGGCATCATATTATATATTAGAGGAACATTAAATTTCTAATACATTTACATCATTGGAGGGGGAAGAAGAACATTCAATGATTTAAATATTTTCAATATGGGAAAGAGAAAAAGAATAATCAATTTTTTATACAACCAAATAATGTATGCATACAACATTTTGAATTAGAATATTATGAAAACATTTTTCATATCTATTTTATCAGCCTTGTGCAAGGGATTAAAAAATGCATTATTGGCAACTCTTGAAACTGTTCATCATTAGAAAGTTAAGAAGTATGGAACTAGGCTCCTCATACCCTAGAGGCATATCATCACACTCATAAACATATAAAAAAAAAATCATTATCATTTCCTTATTCATTTATACTTGTATTTTCATCATTATTTCTTTCATTGTCATAGTTATAATCACAATAAGGGATTAATTTCTATTTTTGATAGTACATTAAATCTTCATATGTAATACATTGATCATCAAGAATATTAAAGAAATGATTGAAAAGGTGGAGCTTTACGGGGCCCTTAAATAAGGAATCCATAAGTATTTTAACTTTGAAGAAAATAATAAATCACACAACGATAAGGACCAAAGCAAATAAATAACTAAACATTCCTAAACTAGGCCCACACAAGAATAAAAAATTAGATCTAAAATTAAATACATAAATTTTAAATGAATTTGGAGAAGGATAAAAACTTACTTGAAAAATATGATTTTGGATCAACAATTAGAGGATGGGTTCACCAAAATTTTAACCCTAAAAATCTAGGGTTGGGGTATCTAGGGTTAAGAATATATAAATGAATAAACATAAGGGTGAAAAATAGATATATAGGAATCTAAATATTTTTGAAACTTAGATAAAACATATACTAAATTTATTGTATTAAGATGTGCTAAAAATGGAAAGTAAAACTATGTTATATATTATAATGATAATGAAAATAATAACTTAGTTTATTCTAATTCTAATATAGATATGGATCTAGATTAGGAAAGAAGTAGACTAGAAGACTATTTTAGAACAGTCACCAAATTCTAGATTTAGTACCTCTATAGATTTAGACACTTGTGTTATCCTTGAATAGTTACATCAATGGTAGTTTTTAGTTTGACAAAATTTCCATGCATGGAATACATATTGAAAAAATGTGTGCCAACATGGATGCTTCTGGGTTTTCCACCCCCTTTTCTTTGGTGTATTTAGATCTAGGTCATATAATATCATTCCTCATAAAATATCAAAACCCTAGTTCTTCCTCCTCATAAAGACTATTTTAAAAATGGGTTAGTGGGCACACAGTGTTAAGTTACACCAAAGACCCCTATATCAATCAGAGCTACCTACATATCCAATAATCTGAAGAGGGCTTTAGAATTATGTATTTCTCCCCTACATGTTGGATTGTGTATGAACCATGTAATGTGATAAGAAATTACAATAATGACCTATTTTGTAACTTGGGAAATATATCTATTAGGCTGCTCCTTCAATAATTTAGACCTATGTATGTGTTGTTCTTATGGTTGATATGAGAATAAGAAAACATAAGAAAGCTATTATTTATTCAACACTTCACTGAATGATTTTGATAGGTTGCCTTGGTATATGCTAGGTGAGGAATGAGTGATGGTTAATATTATATTTATACCAATCCTTTAGAGAAATAACTCATAATAAATCACTTAGGATGACCATTAGGATACATTTCATTTAAAAATTAGATGACTTTAGGGCAATAGACACTTATGCTAAAGTAGAACACCTATATCAATGCATGTGTATATCTAGGATGCAAGTGTTTAGGGAGTAGGAAAGTAGGTATAAGATCGAAACCTACTAAAGCATAAGATAAGTAGGTTTTAAGCATTCTAGGCAAGATAGAAGGCTTGGGTAATTAATAAAATACTAGTTGGACTAAGAGATAGGCCAAGGAGAAAAATAGAAAGCATATGTGATAATTTTAAAAGTGGGAAAGGTTTAGAACATATAGGAAAAATGAAGGTCAGAGTTTTTCAAGTGTACAAGACTGAGGTGCTATATAATTCATTAATAATGTCTATAAGTAGTTTCTAGTTTGATAAGATCCTTGCAAGGGAACATGACCCTATTTTATAGGGAAATTTAAAGGTAAGATGGTGGTTACCCATGTGACCCCACATTAATTTTTTTAAGGCCATAATTCTAGATAAATAGTTTTGGTGGTTACCATCATGACATAGTTTGTTGGTGGTGCATGTGATCATCACCGTAACACCTTGTATAAACCAAATAGTGGATTCCCACTTCCATTATAATTTAAGGGGGTGGTAAAAAAAGTTATATACCACCCATTTAAAACACCATGGAAAGTTTATTAACATAATTCATTTTTTTTTAATTTATTTAATATACTTTTCATTTTATAAAATTCTATGACTTTTATTTTTTTTCTAAAATGATAACTAATCACCCAAATGTGAACCATTTTTGTGAAATTGGTTTTGAAAATTAGATACCTAGAGGAAGTGTGATTGGAAGTGATCCCAATTTAATTTTTAATCCTCTTCTACATAAAAGTATTTTTATGGCCTGAAACTACATTATTTCAAGATTTGGCTCCATCTTAGAGAGGTCCCTTTTGACTCTTTTTTAAAAACATTTTTGGGATATTATAATCACCAATATGAGTTGAATAAAAATGTAACCCTATTTAATTTTATATCCCCTAACATGTGAAATAAAAATAAAAGCCTAAAATTGATAACATAAATTAAATTTTCTTTAACCTTGTTGGCAACCATTAATGGTAGTGGTAGAGCTTGAAGTTCATAAATAGCTTTCAAAATATCTGTGATCTTGGAACCAATTTGATATTTTATGAGATGATGAGTAACTACAAAAACATCCCAATAATACTTTTATATAATTATATTTTCAAAATTTAATAAATTGAAAAAGGGTGAAAAGCTTGGAGACTCCACTAATGATAATCATCAAAGGTTGAGGAAGGAGAATATGGATGACTATGGACAATTCATCCTAAAAAAATATACTTCATCTTTAAAAAAAATTGATATTGAAACATAAATAGTGTTTTCAAACCTTTATTACATTTCTGAAGGTTTTCCAGGGTTTCTTCATCATTTACCAAATCTAATGGTTGATATTGAAAGGATCTACTTGCTAATATGGAGTGTTCCATCCTTATGGATCTTAACAAGGACACTTAAAACCCATTTTGAGGTTATAATAAAAGTATATATCTTAATTGATAAGAAATTTAAAAAAAAATTAATTAAAATTCAAAATTGATTCAATTTATGATTCCAAGTGTGAATTGAGCCCCATGATTGGCCAAAATCACTCGAGTTCTTCCTTGAACCTTTTTGAGAGTTTGGACAAATCATTTGAGCTAGTGGTTGATCAAACCTACCTATTTTTTATACATTGGGGTCTTAGGTTTCACTAGTTTCACTAATAAATTTTTAGGATTATTTGAGAGCCTATAGGCTAAATAAAGCAAATGAAGTTGATATAATTACATAGTAACCATGAAACCACTTGTGCATTACCATCCATTCTATTTTAAATGAAAGTTTTTTTGGATGTATTTTATAAGTCGTGTCATGAATATTTTTAGACAATATGAAATTTAGTTGTGTATAATGTGCATTGTACATTAAAAAAAGGTCTATTTTTGTGTTGTTTCAATCATATAATGTTTTTGGTATGAAACTATAAATAAGGAAATGAATTTTTTTGACATTGAATATGTGGGATATGACAAAACATGCAATTAATTTAAGGGTAAAATTAAAAAATTCACCTTAATTAATCACTCTAATTCACAAGGGATTTGTGATAGTTTGTTTGGAGCAATAACACATCTCAAACATGACTTTTCAGTTGATTGTATTATAGACAATGTCTCATACAATAACTTGATTGTGAATATCCTTATCGAAAAATTAAACCTAATGATGGAGTCACATCCTAATAGATATCTAATTTGATGGAAGGATAGTTTTTCATCAACATATCACACACACACTTACACAATATCATTTGTGTTTGGTCCCAAATTCATTGATAAGGTCACTTGTTATGTGACCTTTATGGATTTTTTGTGGCTTATTGATTGAGAAACCATATCAATAAGATAATAAATCCCACTATGATGCATTCAAAAACACATACAAACCACATACTGATGATAAAATTTAATTAATCAAATGTAGTATACAAACAAAAAATGCACATCACAATCATGTCCTCCATTACAAAGAAGCCCATAAATCAAAAAGGATAGAAAATGACTTGGTGTTCATACAAACATATTAATAAATAATAAATTAAATAGTTTATTTTAATATTACAAGTATTGATCCATTATTAGAGACATCTCTGGTGGTTCTTATAGAGCCCAACATATTTTATTGAAATAGTATAATCAATCATATGATTGGCATGATTATTATGTTCCCCTTCTACTTGGAATAGTATTGTAGCATCATGCACATCAAATAACATATATTTGTAAACATACATATAATTTAAAATAATTATCTACTTGGGTAAAATATGTTAAAATTTGAACACATTATTTTTTGAGGAATTAACCAATTCTATATATATAAAAAATCACTTTGGGAAACATGAAACACTCCATCAGTTATAATAATTCTTTTATTGTCCTTATAAATGATGAGATATTCTTATCCTCTTAAGTCAATATGTAGTTTGTGGCTAGACCACACCTACCAATTGAGATTTTTTCATGGGTTTTTATCTTCTTCTTACTATGTGGTACTTGATCCTAAATCACATAGAGCATTCTTATCTTTGAGTAGTCCACTTCTCGACAACATATTCTTCATTTGAAGATTATTTAGTTTTTAGCCAATGGTTCCACATGAGTTACCTTCCTCCTTGAATTTTTATAGAACCAAACACAAAAAAGGATAAAGCTAAGGTTCACTCCTTCATAATACATATGTAGTCTCTCCAATTTAGATTTGATTTGATTTTTCCAAAGACTCAAGTGAAGAAAATACAATAGCTAGATATTTGTCATTCTACATTTTGATAGCACTTTTTCAATAGATTATTAGCTTTGCCTATATACCAATTAATTTTTCAATAAAATACTCAATAAATCCATCATAGGCCACCTACTTCATACTGTGTACACATACAAAGTCTGATTCCATAACAAGATAGATGGTTTTCACACCACTAACATAGCCTACATTGTTGAAAGCATTAAATTCCAGTGTTTATAAGGGTAGGAGGAATTAATATGAAGCATAATATATAATTTACCCTATAGTTTTATTTCATTATGTTTATATGGTAATAGTAAATAATTTTGTGTCTTTCACTCTCAATAAATCACTTTACTATATTTTTTCTTGGTTGATTAGGTTGTTCTTTATTTTTAATGAACACCATACTTTTTAGGTACCATATCCTTGTAATTAAGAAATTAAGTAATGATTAGTTGGTAGTTTCCTTGATTTTAGGACATTAGGAGTCCTCTTAAAAATAATTTAATTCCTCTTTTTAGCTAATTAAGTTTGGAGTGTGAAGTATTGAAGGAGATTTTTGTTTCACTAAATAGTGTAAATCCTCATAGTTATTCCTTATTTACTTCATTTAGTGGATTCCCTATGGGTTTCCACATCAGGTGATTGTCTACTATCTACCATAGATAATTATGCCTACATATCAATATGTTTTCTAAGTAATTTTATTACATTGATCTTGTGTGTAGGTTTATATTTTGTCCTCTTTTGCCTTAAAATCCCATCTCCATTTTGACACTTATTTGACCTAAAAAAGGTGGTTATATAACTAGTTAAATAGTACCACTTATACCCCACTGAGTGGTTGAATGTTTTTTTATGTTATATTACTCCAAGTAGGATTCAAACCACACTTAGATATCCCACTTATGTGCATGTTTGATTAATGGTGTTATGTTATAATTCAATGCATGGTTTTAGCTTTTGACACATGATAATATAAAACTTTGACCTTGATTTATGTGTAAAAACTTGGAATTTTAGATTTTTCCTTTTGAGGTTTTTCATATTTGGATGATTTTGGATAATTATTAAAGGATGTGAAAATGTATTTTTAAATGTGTAAGTTGTTTTTAAATTAATGAATAAGTGAGATATAGATAAGATAGCCTCAAGATTTATGTGTATAAATAGATGAATCTATGGGTAATACCCCTCCATAACCAACATGAAAATTATGTAAGTTAACCCAAAGATGGGATTTTAATTTGAAAAATACTCATTTGAGGAACCTAATAAACTAATAGTAAAGGTTTAATTTACCATTAACCTATGATGTATGTCTATTGTAGGCAATATCTAGGAATGATAAAATATTTACATGGGCATAGGACA
>JARHVA010001895.1:2082500-2160000 GCA_037957365.1 Torreya grandis | reverse complement strand
CAATAAAGTACTAAGTAAGCATATTCTATCACTTACACATTGCGAAGGACTGCCCTAAATATCCAAAATCATAAATCAGTCAATAGGGATAGGCCCTATCTAAGTCTAAAGAACCTAATCCAAGTAAGGTTTTCCATTGTAAAGTTTCAAAATATAGATCATAGGTTTCATACGTTATAAATGATCACCATTTCACACATACACCAAACCAAGAGAACCATGTGCAGTTTGTTTCTTCTTTAGAGTATTAGAAACATAAGTAATGATTAAACATTAAATGAGGGGTGGTTAGGGTTAACTCAACCTATATTTATTTACATTTTGAAATTAAAAAAACCTAATTTTGAAATTTGAGATAGGGTTTAAAATATAAGGAGATGTGTTTTATATTCTTTCACATATAGTGAGCTTATGATATCACATAGGATGATAATCTATAAACATGCAAAATGACCTATGTCAAACTAGTAGATCACATGTCACAGTGACATTTCCATCAAAATTTAGGTTCCTAAATATAATGTATGTGTCTAAAGGTTGAATGGGTTATTTAGGTATGTCTAGTTAGTTGATTTACAAATCTAAGAGACTTCAAATCCATTTTTAATCTTCTCTATCACTACACACAATTTCAAACCATATCAAATAAATAGAAAAATAAATACCTTAATCATCTTAGTGTTCTACATAAAATAGTAAAGTTAAATTGAACATCTTCTTGTAGCATTAATATTTTATTAATTTAGACATGTATTAGACAATCTAAATTATCCTAAGTCTTATCTTGTTTAGGTTCTTTAATAAAAAATATGGTAAAATAATTATCTTGTTATTGCATAAGAAATAATGAGTGTAAAGATGTTTTTATGTTGATCCATGTAGCACTAATGACCTACTAATTAGTTTATTATTTGGATGTATGAGTTATGACATTTCCATGCTTTATGCTAACCTTTTTTGGCATGTTGATGATGCCATAATGTAAGTTGAGGATATCTAATTCAATCTTATCTCTACTAATAAAGAGTTAAATTTCTTAAGGAGTGTACCAAGAATGGGGTGGGATAAACTCTTGTTAATTTCATATAATTATTTTCATATTATTGTATCATAAATTTATTATTATAATTATGACCCCTTCTGAGTCTCTTATTGGCTTACCTCTTTGTCTCATTAGGTTAGATTCACTAGCCACCCTATATTCTTACTATATTGGTTAGAATGATATAATATATTTCTTGGATAGTTATCCTTGTACTGTGTTAGCTTGGCTCATATAGTTTTTAGTATTGTCTCTATATTCCCAAGTATATTGGCCTAACTAATAATTTTTTGATTCATTCAACATTATTTTTAACTATATCAACCTTGTTGATACTACTATCATAGAGTTCATATTTAATTTTGGGTTTGTTTACATATATAAATGGGGCATAATTATAATTTCTCATAACACACAACACTCATTCGCTTTGCTTTTGCTCACATTTCTACTTTTAATTAGTAAAATGAAGAGTTAGAGGTTAATGTCATTTTCTTGAAGGTCTAGTATTGCTTAAACATTTTTAAATATCAATAAGAGGAGTCATACCAAAGAGGTGTACCAATATCTGAAGTCCCCAAATAAGGATATCCAGGTTTTATTCTTTCCATTTTAGGTCTTAATCTTATAATTTTTTTTTCAAATTACCACTAGAGCCAAGGGGGAGATTGATGCACCAACGAGTCACCCGAAAGGTAAGTATCTATATCTAGAATATCTTTCATTTATTTAATTAGTACATTAATATAATTTAAGTTTGTTATAGTAGAATCATGTTATTTTTCATTACTTAAATAGTCCTTATATCATAACTATAAGGCTCTTAGGCTTTTCAGTTATTGCTTTAAGTTGCATATATTTCCCATTTTTTAATGATTAAACCACACATTTCTTAAATAATTTAGTGTTTGTATCTATCTTGAATCTAGGTTTTCATTATTTGTAAATTATTTTCATGTGATATCTTGATTATATCCTTGATACCCCAATTTTTAACCAATACTACATTATTTGATTTATCTTGGGATCTAGATAGAGCCATACCCCATATCTTAGGCATATCTTTACAACCCTATACCATTGACATTGAGTGATGTTTTACATCTAATATATATGCAACCACCCTGAGCACATTTTTTTTACCATCCAAGTATAGAGTTATTTCATTAAGTTCTATATATTTCCCATTGGTTGAGGATTAAACCACTCATTTATTAAATAGTTTAGTGTTTGTATCTATCTTGAATCTAGGTTACCATTATTTGTAAATTATTTTCATGTGATATTTTGATTATATCTTTGATAACCCCATTTTTTACTGTTGATACATTAGTTGATTTATCTTTGGATCTATCTAGAGTTATACCCCATATCTTAGACATAAGCTTTATAACCCTATACCATTGACATTGACTGTCAATTGTCATCTACTATATATACAACCACTTTGAGTACCATTATTATACCATACTAATATAAAAAAGTTATATATTATTGACCACCTTTTTGTATCCTTATCTATAGATAAAAAAGTATTTTTATATTGGTCATCCTAGCCTGTGCATATATTTTGGTGAACCTGAAATGAATCATATTGCACTACTAGTTAATTTATATTCACATTTCCATTTTATTATTAGCATTATATTAGCTTTAGATTCACCACAATTATAAATTTTGGTGAACCCAAATTATCCAACTATTGGTTGGATTATCTTCATGTTTCCATTTACTTATTAACTTTATATTCACTTTAACTTCACTATCATTATACATTATGGTGATCTTGACTTGAACCTTATCCCACATTTGGTTGTATCACTTTAATTATTTTATTTTTAATTATTATAATTATCTTCACCTTCATCATACACTATGGTGAAGCTCTTCTTCCCAACTACATCAGCCAACTTAATATATTTATGTATGTCTACAAAAGCATTGGCTAGTATGAAATAATTTTTCATTTTTATGAAAATGTATCAAAAAACATGATACAAGTATTTGTTTCAATAATTTTATCATCCATCCTAATATAAAATTTTAGTTCATTATATCATTCAACCCAATAAAATCATTTTTTCTCAATTTCTTCACTATTGTATTGCCCATCCTCATACAATATATTTTTAGTTTTCCTATGGTATTGGTTAAATTATCCATATTGATATAATTGTTTAACTCTCTTTTAAAATTTAAAATATTTCAAATTAATCCAATGAGAAAATTACCTAATATTTTTAAGGAGTATATGACAAAAATAACAATTCTATGGAATTAACCAACAAAAATAAGACTTCCAAATTCATGCCTTAAAATTTTCCTATTTATCAAGATCACCCTATTGATGATTGTAATATGGATTCCACTAGATAAAAATATATAAGAGCCATATAAAATTGTTAAGAAACAACCTAGGAGAGCTCAACTACTCAAATCCCATGAAGATGTGGGTGAAGAGGAGTGTGATTTAGAGTATACAATTGAAATTAAAATAGTTATCCAATTTGATATAGTCTATTTTTGTACCTAGTTCTAATTTTACTCTATCAACTAACCCAATTTAATCTAACTATGCTGCTTCTATGTCACCAAATATATTACCCAAGATAATATATTTGTATCATCATGTCTATACTATGTTATAATAGGACTTGATTAGTTTATAAACTCAATTACGCTCTTATAGGCTTGTTCAAATCATATTAACTTTGATGAATCGGATCTCATAGATGATTTTTTTTACTCTTAGCTCAAATTTAGTTTCTTGAGCTTATGAGTACTTCTTAAAGACAAAGAAAATTCTTTATGCAACTTTTGTTTGAAATGAGCATTCTTTGACCACCACTTGTGGGAAATAAGACACATTTATCACGTCTAAGGCAATTATCATCAAAAAATGGTAATATATGTCTATACATATTGATTTCACTATAAATATAGCCACACCTATCAAATTTCCCTTTATCTCTATGATCCTTGATGAAATTTTCCTTCGTGCAGATGATCTTTCCTTGTATATTAGTTTCTAGATATGTGACATCCAAGTCAAAAAATCCTTGATTAATGATTGTTATGACACTTTCATCATATATTTAGAGTTCATAAAATATTTAAGATATATTTAATGCAACCTTAAGTTTATCAATAGCACGTGCTAAGGATATGACCAAATAAAAATGTTTCCATTAGTATGGGTTTAGATTCTTATCAAAGTATCACCTATTATGGTTTAGGTGAAGGTTATGCTATTTAAATTTCTTCTTTCTTATAACATATTTATTGAACATCCATGGACTCATTACATCAATGCCATAAATTTTTTCACATGACAAGGTGTGAATATTCCTTACATAGGTTCCATTTATAAGGTAGAAGGTGATACCAACCCTTTTATTTTTGAAAAATTCTAAGAATGTGGTGTCTATAAAATACCTACCCTTGAAAATTTACCTATTATATTATTTTTTGAATACAAACACTTGAATTATGATATAAATTAAATTAGAGGTTATAGTGGTCACCCTAAGCTTGTGGGAAAAATACCAAAAAACCTCCTTAATTTTGATGATGATAAGCCTAATGATATTAACCTAAAAATAAAAACATTATGCCTTCATCCTACCACCATTACTCAATTGTCACTTAGTTTTTTATCTCATTCTCATAAAATACCTAATGAAAATTTTCTTAGTTATGTGGTTATTAATAATAATCCCACTTTTAATATATCCTCTATTGACATAATGATTGAATCCATCAATGTAGATCTCAACACTCTTGATTATGATCATGGTTATGCCTTATATGACCCATATTTTTTTGTCTATGCCTAATCCAAGGATTGAGAAATCCTATGTTACCATTATTACCTTCAAATATCTTATGAGAAAACCTAATTTCATCCAATATATTCTTAGTAATTATTATTATACCTAGTGTTTATAAACCTTTAGATCTTCCTAACAGTTTTCCTTCTTCAATTTATGTTTTGAAATCCAATTTGGAGCTAGTCTCGACTTCACTAGTTACACTTGATACTTTCGATGGTATATATGACATGGAATTTTTTTTGAATATAATGGTTTATTCTCAAATTTTGGCTCTAGTACCATGCCCACCCATCTCACAGGAAGATTCATTCTATGAGTTTCACAAGGTTTCTAGTCATTTAACTCAAGACTGTAGAGCCTATCATATATTTTTAGCAAAAAATATGTCACGAGTCCAAGCTCATACTATGGATAGTTGACCACCACATTTTTCTAATCCTAAGTTATAATTTTGTTTCCACATGACTAGTACACATTTTTTGAATAATTATCAATATATTCATTCATATTTGGATGTACATCATATCAAGGTAGTTAATTTTACCTTTAGTCTAACTTGTCACCTCAAAAGGTCACACTTGCATACTAATTCCCAAAAAAAGAATATCTATTTCCTTTCGTATGAGTGTTATAAAAATTCCATAGATGAATGTAGATATATTTAGTAGTGTTTTTAATATTTTCAATGCATGTGCATGGTGACCCTCAACAATGTTCACATGAACCATATAACATAGAGGATTAGCCTTCCATATGGTCAAAACTACCTCTTCAACTAGAATATTTATTTCCACTTCCTTCAAATGTGTAAAATCCTCTTTATCACCTATGTTATTCACATCAGGTGGTTTCACATCCTTCTCTTTTTAGTGAACCTACATCTTATCTTGACCTTGTTTGCAAAGAAGTGTCATATCCTACCTGAGCAAACCTTAATTATCTTGGTCACTACACTTTTTGTATGTAATTTTACTATTTATGAGATTGATCATGTGTATCAGTTTTTAATTAGATTATGATATTCATGTTTCACTTTAGTTTATGTTATAGTTGGTTATGAATTTTTTAGTTGTGATTTGTATAATTATTATTAAAATGGATATTGTTGATGTCACCTTGTGATTGTAAGAAACAAATAAGATTTAAGCTAGGTATAGCCTTGAAATAACCATCAAACTACTACACTGACTTCATATAGGTAAATGAGAATGAAGTTAAATTAATGAGATTAGTTATTTATCCATCATTCAATCATGATATTTAATACCATGTTAGACCAATGTTGTGCATGTATCATGCATAATTAATCTTTTTTTAGCATACTTCATTATCACTTGGCCAATTATGCTTGATGTGTTGAGTTGCATTGATTATATTGAAATAACTTAGGGTTTGTTATTAAATATCAAGGTTTTAATTCATATTTTTTCATAATCCTTTGTGTTAAGGAAATTTTATGTTATTAAAACATGTTATTTTTGTTGTCTTGGGGCATGAAAAAGGACCTTGGGTACCTTTAAAATCTTAGGGTTAACAAAGATTTTTTAATTATTTATTTTAATTTAATACTATTATTTGACCCATGATGGAGTCAAGGGATGCCAAATCTAAATGTGACATTTGAATTTGAATTATACATATTTCACTTTGATGAGGTAAGGAATGGAATGCAATGAGGAACCTAAGGTTCCCATGTCCATCTTGCATATTAAACAGTATAATAATGGTTGATATGGATACTTTTTATAATCATTTTGTGACAAAATTAATTCCATTTTTAGGTATAGAACTGGGCATTATAGACACCTAAAACTAGACACAATAGGATTTTGACTAGATTTCAAATTGATTCTTACCAACCATTTCAAATTAAGCCTATGAATCACTAAACATCCAAAATTTTCTTGTGCATAATTCATAAAATCTTAGAATCACATTGAGACATCCCTAATTGGGGTATCATATTGTATTCAATTGTAACCTCTCACATATTCATCCCTAATCATCTTGCAACATTACAATAGTGAATTTGACCTATGGACCTATTAAGAGGGGCATATAAACAAATATTAACTATTGAAAGATCTAAATGGATAATTACAATTAATTAACAAGATAAAAAAATTAAATGCCTAGTTATATTATCCATTTGAAATTAATAAATAACTAAAAAAAGAAATTCAAAAATTCAAATATCCTTGCCCTTCATCATGACCTTTATGAGTTGTCAAGATTTTTGAAAATATCCTTAAATATCTATTTTGGATACCCATGCCTAATCATTAAAAATCATAATTACTTGACAACTATTAAATCTATTAGGTTTATATTTGACTCATCTAGGCTAGTTTTGAACCCATTCCAAGGCTTAAATCCACCTTGACTCCTTTTGGGTTGGGGTTAGTTCCTAAGCCTATAAATACAATGCCTTGCCTATTAAATTTTAAGATCTTTTAGTGTCAAGTTATTATGCCTAAATGTTTCCAAAGCTATCATAATAAAAATTTATAATGTAAATTTGGAGAGAGACATAAGCTATTCTTGTGTAAAATTATCATGCACAAATGACTTTAAAATCTTTCATAAGAGTAGTTTTATAATTCAAAAAATGCCTTTCAAGTAGTGTTATAATGCTTAAATCTTGAGCCAAGAAATAACAAAAGCCATGGTTCCAAGGAGAGAATGAGATACACAAACTCCATTTCCAAAGACTCTTTGAAGCACAAGATAATCAAGCCACTTAACAATGTATTTAGAGCTCCCAATGAAGGTAAAATATTCATTGTCATTTGCATTTTAGTTATGATTTCAATTATCTTTTATTAACTAATCACACCCCTAAGATATAGGCTTGGATTGTAAGTGTTACTATGTTTATTGAATTTTTTTTACTTGAATTAACATATCACTAACCTCCCTTATTAGATTTTTATGATCATAAATGGCACACCCAATAGGACCTCAAGTATTCCATGAAACAAAGGAGACTAATATGTAGTTATTAGTGTTATCATAAAATATTTCACCTTAGAGGAGGTTTTTCAATCCTAATTTAATATTTTGGAAAAATTGGAATACCTCTAGGCCTATGGGTTACCTATAGTAGAGGTAGACCTCTAGGTTTAAGGGCTAGCTCCCTAGATTAACCTTTAAGTGCTTACCACCCACACTAATTGATTTCTTGGATTAAAATATGTATAATTATAAATTAAAGTAAAATAATATAATGGGGTGATACACCATTAATATTTACACAATATTATCATACTCTTACACAAAGAGACAAGATTCACAACACTAGCTTAAAAGTCCTAGAATACTCTAACATTAGTATTTCAACATGGAGGTGATATGCATAAAATATACTCAAGGTAAGTGAACCAAAGATAAATTTTAGACATTAATGCTAATTTAAAACTTGAAAATATACCCATACACTTAACAACACTTCATGTCACTTTCTAGAGTGGAAAAACTTGCGTCAAGCATGGAAGGATTGAGAGAAAGCAAGGATAAATGTAAATCACTTGACTATTAACTATACATCTCGTCACACACTTTGAAAAGATAGTTTATGAAATTAAAAACATATTTCATGTATTATTAAAATGCAATTTAAACTATCAAACAAGTAGGGATTGACCATACTAGGTGTGGAATTAGCACACAAGAGCCAAAATGGATTGTATTTATAGAATGTGAGAGAGGAGATAGAATAATGAAGCTGAAGAGTCAAAAGAACAATTGTAAAAATGAGAGAGAGAGAGAGAGAGAGAGAGAGAGAGAGAGAGAGAGAGAGAGAGAGAGAGAGAGAGAGAGAGAGAGAGAGAGAGAGAGAGAGAGAGAGAGAGAGAGAGAGAGAGAGAGAGAGAGAGAGAGAGAGAGAGAGAGAGAGAGAGAGAGAGAGAGAGAGAGAGAGAGAGAGAGAGAGAGAGAGAGAGAGAGAGAGTTAAATTTTAAATATAATGGAGTATGAAATAGACCATGAAATGTCCATTTGGATAAATGTCCCTTAGAAGCATCAAACTCCCCAAAATTGGTGTAGGATACTGTCATGTGGCTTCTTGAAACTACCTTCATCATTAGCCTCTATTGAGCACTCCAAATTAGGCTAATAATAAATAAAACATATGAAATGTGAATTATGATTTATAAAAATGATACAACATTAATTATATGTGTCCCTAACTAATGGTCTTCTTATGTACACTTATTCCCATAATATGTAGTTATCATCACTAGCATTGTAGGTTTGTCCCTACATTTGTCACCCAAATGTTACTTATTTTATCAATAAAATATATGTAATGGTGTATATGACACATTTAAAGAGTCCCCTTTCATCTAAATCCATCAGGTAGACCTTAAAATGCCTCCCAATTAAACTTATCACTTTCTCACTTGGTGGTCACCCTCCATTCTCATTGTCTTCCACAGATTGCCTAAGGTGAATGAGATAGTAGAGATATTTGTGTGATTTTTTGAATAAATAAATGAAAATTAATATTTTTATTATGTACCAATTGACATTACCAATTAATTCTCATCCTTAAACTCTCTCTCTTTAACCTACAAAACACAAAATCTATCAAGAAAACCTATTATGTACCTTGTCTGTACAAGTAGGGTACCAACCAATATGATGGGAATAATGTTTAGGTAGTTATATACAAGTAAAAAACACTTCATAAACTAAAATATCTATTTGGATTAATTTTCTTCCTTATATTTCCAATTGGGTCAAAAGTAAGGGTTTTAGAGGGTTTTAAGATGTTTTGGCTCTTAAGGATTGTTCATACAATCCTAACATTGAAACCTAAGACCAATTCCACTAAAATAATGTTATTTACCATTTTATATGTCTCATAATTCCTTGTTTCTCCATGACAAATGAATGTACTAGTGTGTGCATCTCAAAATGGCCTCTTGAGCTTTAGAGTGCATTCTAGATAGGTTTGAGGTGTCTTTTAGGCCAAAATGACTTTTTTAGATATATCCTACAAAAAAGAGGTTTAAAAAAAAATTAATATATTCCCCATAAATTCATAAAATTAATTATAAGGTTAATTTGGCCTTAGAAGTGGTATTGAGACCTCATTAGGGCTTTAAGCCTAGGCTAGGCCTCAGAGGCCTGACTATGCATAGTTTCTCCTAACCACCTCTAAGTGGTTTTAAAAGATTTTAGGATGTATTTAGTGATTTATTATTTTAAATTCATTCCTCAAACCCTTATTCATTTTTAAAACACTTCACAACACATCCCTTTATCATCCATTCACCTAATCATGTAGTATAGACTAGCTATGAATGCCCTCTACTTGAGATAGAATAATAGGAACTTTCCCTATATTCTTAGCCAATTAGAATATATTAAAATATTAAATAGATCTTGAGGACCTTATGAGCCAATATTAATATATAGATCACACAAATAGACCCCTTAACACTAAAAAGCTCTATTATAGACTCTTTAAAGCTAGTGATTGTGTAGAGTTTGTATATTGACCGTATGTTAAGGTTGAAACTCAATTTCTATCTTGATTATATATATTGAGCATATAATAATATTTATATCACCATATTGAAATTATTTTAACATCTAAACTCATCATAATCCATGCTAATATTCTTAATCCCATTCTCTCTGCTTGACTAGGCCTAATCAAGATTATTGTAGCAGGCTATGATGCCTATTTAGGAAAAGGAGATGCCTATAGGAGTCAGTCAGTGTTATAAATTATGTCTCATGATATAATAACTCCATTAAATATCTTAAAATAATATAATATTTTTTTGAGTTCATTCATGCCATGAATTAGGGTCTATAAACATTGCTCTTCTAGCATATTGCCTTGAGTTGGTTTTTCCTCCACAACAAGCTATAAGTGGCTATCATTTTGGCCACAAAGAACCTATAGGATATTATAAATATTATATTTCATGATTAGGATTTATTTTAAGTATTTTATCTCAGCTTCATATTTAAAAACACTCATAACATTCTCTAAGTTAAACCAAGACTCAAATTGTTATGTTCAACTTCTACTGTCACTATACAATCAATTATAGGTAACATTTTAGACCAAAATGTCACCCTTTAGGTGGTGATATGAGTCAAAAAACTATGTCTCAAATCCCTTGACTATTGTTTGATATCATATTTTCCTTATAATTTTAATATAATCACTTTCTTGCAAGTGATACCTCCATTAGGTCTCATAGTGATATAAAACCATTTCAACTCAGAATACCATATAATACACTAACATTCTATAGTGAGAGAATTTTCAAGATGGAGGAATCCTTATATTACCTTCCATTAAAAAAAAAACCATAATATCATGTCAAAACACTACCCCTATGTTTGGGATGCATGAGGGAAACCATTATACTAATTTAGACCTTAGATAAATCACTATGGAAGGATCAAAAGAAAGGTAAAAATTGTGTTTTAGAGACTTTAAGGTAAGGTGTCCCTTAAGTCACTTCTTCACATATCAAAATTATTTTCAATTTTAACTTCCAACTTTTTACCACACCATGATTTTTATGGTACTCTTCAATGCTTTAAGACCTCAATTAAGGTTTCAAACATTTTCAAACATCTTCATGTAATACCTTCAAGCCTCTATTGGAATCAATTTCAAACCACTATAGGTGGTAATCTATAGGATACAAGGTAATATGTATTATAATATTTTTACATGAAAAATTATCACCAATTCAAAGGTTAATTTTTTAAAAAAAACCTTAGAACCATATCAACACTTTGAAAAACTCTATATTTGATCCTCATAACTATGCAAAGTTCTTTATCATGTGATTGTTTATGATAGTCATGAAGGAAATTGACTGTGTGAGTGTGTTAGACCTTAAAAATTACATATAACACTCTTGAGACCTAAATAATCCAAAGGTAAATTAAATATCATGAAATATGAAAGTGGAAACATTATATCCTCATATGTTCTGAAGGCACTTACATGAGAAAGACCCTACAATAGGTGAAACTTGTATGAAACCTTAATGGAGTTATCAACTAATAAACCAAGATGTTTTTCTCATAAAATCACCTCCACACATGAAATAAATTTTGGAAACCATGAGATAAGGATGCATAAACTGTACAAAAACACTTTCATCAATTGCTTTGTATGTACCAATGCAAACAAAAAATAAACCTATAGGGTATGGGAAAAACAAAGCATAAAAGAGAAACAAACTTATTAGAATTGTTTCATAGATTATAAGAAACCAATTATTTAAATATCACCATTAAATAAAATTAGAATAAGATTAATATCTTCCACCAAGTGCATTTGACCCAATTCATCTCCTATTGGTTGTATCATTAGAAAACTATTTGACCATTCTTACATGACAAGGAGAGTGATTTAAGAGAGTAATGGGTTTTGTACATTTTTATGTGTTTAAAATATAACCAAGTGTATAATTTAGTTTATCAAAATTTAAGGGACACTATATAATCCTACCACATGTTCCACACTCTTGTACAAACCATACAACTACCAAAACTTCCTCCTTTTCCAACTATTTTATTGATTTCAATTTATAACCTACAAGTTTTAAATTATTAATTACATATATAAAAATAATATAACATTAAGGATGTTTAAAGAAACTTTAAAATAGTTTTACTTCTAATAAAACTAGAAAAACTTCATTAAATTGCCTAAACATGACCTTAAATGACATGAAATGACATAAAGGACTAAAGGTGACTATGATAAATATAATTACACATTAAATGACATATTTGGGACCATGGTACACCTTATAATTTCTTATAATACACCTATACAAGTTTTAAACTATAAGGGGTTGAACTATTTTGACTTATGGTCAAAATAGTCAACATTCTTGGCAATTTCCCAGGGGTGGCAAACCAACTATGCCAAGACCACTAACCTAATCTTATCCATTAGGATATGGAGTCGCCTATACAGAAATTTGACACTCAAATTCAATTTAAACCACACCAAACAATAAGAAAATACACACAAAACAAGACTCCAAAGGAAACAAACATGTTTTCTTAAGAACACTTACTGAACACACACAATAGAAATAAAGACACACACATATCCTACTATTTACAAGACATAAAAATTAAGGTGAATAAAAAATCATTATACTTCAACCAAGATCAGAGATTATTCCTCTTGCATTCTTATTTCTCCATTAAATAAATCTATCATGTAATGCATGCTTGTCAACAAATACTTACTCATGTTGATGGTCAAAAAGCTTACCATCCTTGGTTATTTTTTCCACAAGTATGTTGCTTTGGTCTCTCAAGGATGTTATATTTAGGCCTCCAAGAATCTTGTTTTAACTTACAACCTTCTTAACTCTTTCCATTCCATATTTGTGCTCTCTAAACTATAGATTAGGAGTGATCAAGATTGCCTCAACTTACTCTGTTAACTACAATGATATTCTTGATGTATGGGACCATCAAGATCATAATTTTTCTTCTCTAATACATATGAGAGTGTATCAACATTAGGCTGAGGTGTTAGATATATTTT
This sequence comes from Torreya grandis, assembly GCA_037957365.1. Taxonomy (NCBI): domain Eukaryota; kingdom Viridiplantae; phylum Streptophyta; class Pinopsida; order Cupressales; family Taxaceae; genus Torreya; species Torreya grandis. The sequence continues at coordinate 2,146,573 of JARHVA010001895.1, read as the reverse complement.
AAACATAAAATCTTTTATTTTTTCTTAACTAAACTCTTTCATGACTATATCTTCTTAAACAATGGCTTATCATACACCTTCATGCTTAACAATACCCTCCTTTTCATACTTAGTAAGATACTATACCATCTTTTTGTTAGGTTTATCAACGAACTTAACATCAGGTATGCAATTTTTAGGAGGAGAATTAGTCTTACCCAACTACTAAAAATATTGACCTATGGCATTAAACCTTTGCCATAGGTCATATTATTACTCATGAATGTCATCTTCAAGGGCTCCTTCATCAAGTGTAGGCATAAATACATTGTTGTTCTCACCATATTGATTTATCATGTTTTTCAAACTATCATCATACACATGAATAAATTATTTCCGTTTGGTAGCTTATGAGAAACAATTCTTAATACTTACCTTAGATTACTTATATTCTCCCTCATGGATAATATATGTGCCAAGATTGGTTTTCCAAAAGTAGGTGTATGGATCATGTCCATATGTGTTTTCACCATAATCATACAAAAATAGATTAGATATTCCCTCAATATTAAAAGATTTCCCATCATCTACAACACATTCCTCATGATCATTGATGACACAATTAAAATTAGATTTTACCTCTACATAAGGCTTAATGTGAAACTTGGCAAGTGGTTGGGTCTTGATAGTCCTATTTGCTCCATACCTTGTCATGAAACCCAAGAAGGACCAATCAGCTAAGAGGTAGCCTCCTATCTTTTCTATGAAATCCCCTGAGAGGTAAAAGCAAAGTGGACAGGCAATTGAATAACCATAATGTCTTGAAGGATGGGGAAACTAGGAAAATCATGAAGAAAATCCTTTAAATTTTTGAACAATCATAATGAATTAGAAGGTGTCCCATATATTTTAATCACCCTTTTAATATTTCGCTCATACTTTAGACCCAATTTTTTAGCTACAACCTTGGGCATCATTGAGGTGCTAGCTCCACTATCAACTATGTAGTTATGAACAAGCTTATCCCCCATAATGAGAGTGAGGTATAAGGTTTGAGGCTTCTCAGACTTTGAAGAGGATTTAATGATGTTATTAGGAGAATTAGTAAGAGAAACATTGTAATGACTATGGCTTTATGATGGAGGACTAACCTGAATTATGGATAGCTAATTCTATAAAAGTTATTTTTGTTTAAGCACATGAAGGACATCCCAAAGAGAGATGTATGCCTTAGCATTATTTAATGAGTCAACCATGTTCAAATCATAAGTAATAAATTTTTATTTAGTCCTTGGAGGTAAGGAAGTGTTTGTAAATTGGGGTATTGAACAAGCTTATCCCCCATAATGAGAGTGAGGTATAAGGTTGGTGGCTTCTCATACTTTGAAGAGGGTTCAATGATGTTATTAGGAGAATTAGTAAGAGAAACATTGTAATGACTATGGCTTTATGATGGAGGATTAACCTGAATTATGGATAGCTACTTCTACAAAAGTTCTTTTTGTTTAATCACATGAAGGACATCCCAAAGAGAGATGTATGCCTTAGCATTATTTAATGAGTCAACAATGTTCAAATCATAAGTAATTTATTTTTATTTAGTCCTTGGAGGTAAGGAAGTGTTTGTAACTTGGGGTATTGAATCACCTTGTGTAGACTTTCCAACATTCTAATTTGAAGAAGGTGCAAGTGTAGTAGGGACTGACATGCTTCTAGCCATGCTTTACTACCTTGTAAAAGGACTATTTGCACTTATAGGCACACCATTAGCATATCTTAGATCCTTCCTCTTATCTGTATTATTATCTATAACCAAATTACCTTGATTGAGAACATAAGTATCTTCAACTAGGAAGTTAGTGAAACTCACTCCTTAAGGCTACCACCCTTCACTTGGTTGTATTATAACTTCATCATCTATTAATATTTGAGGAGTAACTCCTCCTTGAGAAACCAAAGCTTTCTCTCCACCTTAATTAAAATCCATAAATTGACCTTGTTTCAACTTTTCTCCTTGTACCAATTTGATTTGAACCGGTACCATTGCTCTTGTATTGGATGTAGAAGTGGGATTGTATGAATTGGAAATCATATTAAATTTAGGCTACCCTTGACCTCTCCCTTTCCCATATTATTGAGGTGGAAACATATCCCCTTATTAAGGATAAGGGAAAGGATTTTAATTCACAAATTGATAAATAATTGCTTGCCTAAGCTAAGATTCTAAGAATTAAATTCTTGCATCTTTATCCATGGCATAATCTACCTTCTTAGGGGAAATTCTATGTTTGGTATTGGGATTTTCAATTTTGGAAACACTTGGAGAAGCAACAAAAGTATTTGGTAGTAAAGTCATGGACACTTTTGAAGGCAACTTCCCAAATTGTATGAGGCCATTATCAACTCTAATGGCAAGGTCATATGCTTAAAGTAAGGTGTATCCACCCATGGATTATAACATTATGGCTATGTTAGTTATAATATCCCTCAAATATGTCAGAAACACAAAACTGATAGGTGGTCTCATGGGATGAGGTAACCTATTCCAATTCCTTTGTAATATATCATTAAAACATGTATTGTCTCCTTAGGGGCTCTTTGAATCATGTTGAGATGATGGATGAGTGGTGTGTGAACACTCTTGTCTTTAAATCTTGATGTTAACAGCTTTTCAAAATCATCCTAAGTTATGATAAAACCATTGGGAAAATTCCTATACCAATCAAGTACATTCCATTTAAGAGACATGGAAAGGAGTCTAATGGAAATATTGAATTTAGTAACCTTTTGAAAATTTTAGAAGTTTGATATATCCCTAATGTGCTCACTAGGAGTGACATGACCTTCACTATTGAATATAGGAAAACTCTTTTTAGCATTAGGGGGAATGCCATCATATACATCAAGATGGATAGGGTTTCTAGTGTTAAAGGTTGGGAAGGCATGTTTCCTAGCCATGTTCCCTTAAATTTCCTCTTCACTTTATTGGTATTCTTAGCTAGCAAAGTTCACTTTCTCTTCCAAGAGTAGAATAGGTTGAGGATGTTGAACTTCAAGGTGAAGTTTTAGGTTGAAGAGGTGGATTTATGGGGTTGAAAATATATAATAATATGACCTAGTAAGGACCATGAAGTATGAGAATAATAATATAAGGAAAAAAATGGTCTACAACTAGATTTTACCTTGGATGGATTAACCAAATGCTAAGTAGAACACCATATGCAACTAATGGTTTCAAGACCAACATTCACCTTAATAAGTTGTCTTTAAGACAATGGTCCCACCAAGCATGTTATAACTCTTGTCACCAAATATTCCACCTTATAAGATATTTTTAAAGACTAATCTAATTTTTTGAAACATTGGACTACCTATAAGCCTGTGGGTTGTCTATAGTAGAGGTAAACCTCTACGTTTAAGGGATAGCTCCCTAGGTTGACCTTTAAGTGCTTACCACCTACACTAAATAATTGATTAGATAAAAAGAGGTAGAATTATACATGAAATTAAACTACCCTAATGTGGTGATACACTATGAATATCTCCACAATATTTTCATAGTCTTACACTATGAGATAAGCCTCACAACACTAGATTCAAAGTCTTAGAATGGTCTAACATTAGTATTTCAACATGGAAGTGATATGCATGAAATCTACTCAAGGTAAGTGAACTAGAGATCAGTTTTAAACACTAAGGATAATTTTACACTTTAATTTAGACCCATACACTTAAAAACACTTCATGTGACCTGTTAGAGTGAAACAACTTGCATCAAACATGGAAAGATTGAGAAAAAGCAAGGATAGATGTAAACCAATTGACTATTCACTATACATCTCTTCACATGATTTGAAAAGATAGTTTATGAACTCAAAACCATATTAGATGTATTATTCAAAGGAAAATTACAACATCAAACTAGTAGGTATTCACCATACCAAGTGTGGAACTAGCATATAAGAGCCAAAATGGCTTGCATTTATAGAATGTGAGAGAGGAAAGAGAATAATGAAGCTCAAGAGTCACAAAAAAGTGTAAATATGAGAAAAAGAGTCACATTTTAAATATAATGTATTATTAAATAGACAATTAAATGTCTCTTTGGATAAATTTCCCTTATAAGCATCATACTCCCTAAAATTGGTATACGATACTCTCAACTATCTCTTTGAAATTGCCTTCATCATTATGCATCTCTTGAGCACTCCAAATCATACTAGGAATATTTGGCACATATTAAATATTAAGGGGGAGTTATAAACAATCTTCAACATGAATTAGATGTGTCCCTAACTTTGGGTCTTATTTTGGACACTTGTTCCCACAATCTACAATCACCATCACTAGTCTTGTAGGTTTTTCCTTATATTATTCACCTAAATTTTCTTTAGTTTCTCAATCCAATATATTTAATGGGTGATATGACACCTATAAATAGTTACATTTCACCCAAATACATTATTTAAACCTTAAAATTCCTCCCAATTGGACTTATCACTTTCTCACTTGGTGGTCACCCTCTATTCTCATTATCCTCCATAGACTACCTAAGGTGACTGAGTAAGAAAATATTCTTGTGTATTTTAATAAAGTAATAAATTAACATGAATAGTTATATTAGGTCAAAATTGACCTTCCCAATTGACTCTCATCCTTCAACCCTCCCCTAAACCTAAAAACACACAAAATCTATCAAAAAAACCTATTTTGTACCCTATTTGTATAATTAGGGTAACAACCAATCTAATGGGAAGGAAAATAAGGTAGTTATATATAATTATAAAACACTTCCTAGACCAAAATATCTCATTTGGATGGATCTTCTTCCTTATCTTTCCAACTAGGTAAAAAGCAAGGGTTTTGGAGGGTTTTAGGACATTTTTCCTCTTAAGGTTTGTTCATATAATATTGATGTTGAAACCTTAGACCAATTAAAATAAAATAATATTATGGAACATATTAAACATATATTAACTGCTTGAGTATCCATACTGAATTTTTGTACTCATGTGAGCCTCTAAAGATGGCCTCTTGACCTTGGGAATGCATTTAAGATAGGTTTGAGGTGTCTTTTAGGATAAAATGACGTTTCTAATATATCCTATATGAACCAAAGGTTTAAAAAAAATTAATATCTCCCCTTGAAAATAATATAATGAATTATAAGATTCATTTGGCTCTATAAGTGGTATTGAGATGCTATTAGGGCTTTAAGCCTAAATTAGACCTGATTGTCCATAGTTGCTCCTAACCACCTCTGAGTGGTTTTTTAAGATTTCAGGGTATCATTCATGATTTTTGATGTTAAATACAGTCTTCAAACCATTTTTCACTATTAAAACACTTTCTAACACATCCCTTTATCATCCATTCACCTAATCTTGTAATATAGACTGCCTAGAATCACCTTCTGCCTGAGATAGAACAAAGGTAACTTTCCCTGTCTCCTCAGCCAATGTGAATATATGAGTATATTAAATAGGTTTTATGACATTATTAACCAATTTAAAGATCTATATCACACAAATAGATCCCTTAACACTCCAAAAGTCTAATATAGATTGCTTAAAGCTAGTGACTGTGTAGAGTTATGTATTAGCTAGATTTTAAGGGTTAAAACTTAGTTTCTCTCATGTTTCTCTATCTTTATCATCTAATGAGATATATATAACCATAATTGATGAATTATAAAATCTAAATTAATCATCATACATTATAATATCCTCAATCCCATTCTCTCTACTTGACTAGGCCTAATCAAGTCTATTGTAGCAAACTGTCATACTTACTTAGGAAAGGGAGATGTCTATAGGAGTCACTTAGTGTTAGACCTTGTGTCTCATGTGATAATAAATCCTTGAATATATAAAATTGTTTCATATTTTTTGGATTTCATCCATGCCATGTATTAGGGTATGTACACATTCCTCTTCTAGTATACTAATTCAAGTTGGTTTTTCGTCCAAAAGTTGTAGGTGGTTATCTTTTAGGCCACAGAGACCCTTGTAGGTTGTTATACACAATATATTTCATTCTTAGGATATATTTTAAGTATTTTATCTCACCTTCATAGTTAAACACACTCATAACATGCTCTAATTTAAACCAATGCTCTAATTATTATGTTTAACTTCTATTGTCACTCTACAATCAACTATACGTAACATTTTTAGACCAAAAGGGGCCCCTATGGGTGGTGATATGAATCAAAAACTTGTTTCTCAACTCCATTGACTATTTTTTGATATCATACTATCCTTTTCATTTCAATAGAGTCACTTTATTTTAGGTTATACCTCCACTAGGTCTCATAGTGATGTAAGACCATTTCAACTCATAATACCATACAATACACTGACATTCTATAGTGAGGGAATGCTCAAAATGGAGGAATTACTATATTACCTTTCCTTGACCAAACTAGGATAATATCATGTCAAATCACTACCCCTATGTATGTTTTTCATGATATAAAACATTAGACCAATTTAGACATCATATATTTCACTATGGAAGGATCAAAAGAAAGGTAAAAACCCTATTTTCACATATGAACATGATTTTGAAGTCTGATTGCCACCTTTAGACCCCAAAATTATTATTATTATACTCTTAAATGATTCAATACCTCAATTAAGGTTTCAAACATCTTCATGCAACACCCTTAGGCCTCTATTGGAATCACAGTCAAACCACTATAGGTGGTAATCTACAAGATACAAGGTAGTATGTATTAGATTGTTTCTCCAAGTCAATTTATCACCCTTTAAAGGTTCAAAATTTTTGTTTCAACCTCATAACCATCTTCACAGTTTTAAAACGTCTATATCTAATCTTCATTATTGTGCAAGGTTCTTTATCACTTAAATGTGTATGACAATCATGAAAGAAATTGAATGTGTGACTGTGTTAGACCTTGAACCTTACATATAACACTCTTTATAATTAAGACATTTAAATGTAAATTAACTATCATGAAATATGAAAGTGTAAACATTATATCCTCATATGTTCTAAAGGTATTGCATGAGAAAGACCCTACAACAAGTGAAACTTGTTTGTAACCTCAATGTAGTTATCAACTAATAAATCAAGATGTTTTGCTCATAAAATCACCTCCACACATGAAATAAAGGATATAAAAAATGAGATAAGGATTTTAAAACTATCTATAAACACTTTCATCAATTTATTTGTATGTTCCAGTGCAAACAAAAGAGAAACCTACAAGGTATGGGAAAGAAAAAGCATAAATAAGCAATAGACTTATTAGCATTGGTTCATAGAGTAGAAGCAACCAATTATTGAAATCTCACCATGAAATGGATTTATAATAATATTAATATCTACCACTAATTGAATTTGACCTGATTCATCTCTTGTTGGCCTACCATCAAAAAATTGTTTGACCATTCTTGCATGCCAAGGAGAGTGATAGAGGAACATAATGGGTTTTGGCAAATTTTAGGTGTTTCAAAGCTGACCAAGTGTAGAATTGAGTTTCAGGATGTTGAAGTTACTTTGTAGAATATTTCCCCATGTGTGACACTTTTATACAAACTGTATAATAGCCAAAACTTCCTCCTTTTCCAACTAATTTATTGACTTAAATGTAGCACCTACAGGTTTTTAGTTAGGACTAACATATATGACAAGAATATGACATGAAGGAAATTAGAAGACATTTTGGAACACTTTTACTTATGAGAAAACCAAATAAACTTCATTAAATAGCCTAATCATGATATTAAGTACCATAAAATAACATAAAGGACTAAACGTGACTATGACAAAGTTAATGACACATTAAATGACATCACTAGGACCATGGTACACCCTATAAGACCCCTATATAAGTTTTAAACTAAAGGGGGTTGACCTATTTTGACTTGTGGTCAAAATAGTCAACAATTAGTTTTGCTAAAAAATGCCTAACAATCTTAAAAATTAAAGTTTCAACATTATTTTTCACATATTCTATTTTTAGTCATACATAGTTTTACATAAAGACCAATATCAGTTCTAATAGAACCAATATCAATCCTTATAAAATTGATGTTGATCCACCTAAGACTAACACTAACCTCTGTGTGTGTAATAGAGCATGCCAAAAATGTGTTTTTAAAGTTTCTCTTGAGACTTCCAATTTTCGTTTTGTTTCTAAGACCCTATTGAGGTCAACATACCCCTATTTGTAAAAAATGGGGACCCATGTGTCAAATTGTTAAAATGTGTACCTTAAAATTGAAAATCCACTTGATTAGAGTGTCATTAGAATATTTGAACATTATTTGTATTTGAAGATCATCTATACCATGGTCTAGCTGACTTATGTATTCATGGTTATGCTTTAATCTTATATAAGTTACTAACATTGAATATCTATGTTTCAGGTTGTAGGTTTAATGGAGCCCATTTGGGAATGAACATGTTTAGGGTTTTGTACTTTAATCTTAAATTGATCTGTTACTAACCTTGGTTTATAATTGATTAATTAAATCCATACTTTTGAAACCCTATCTTAATGTCTTACCTAAACCTTTTAATTCAAATTTAAAATTGGCAAAAGTTTTTATTTAAATTCAAGTTGGAACAATTTAAATGCCATGTACTTAGTTTAATTTTTATCCTAATGTTTGGTCATATTTTTCATTACACCAAAACCTTAGGCTAAAAATTCATGCTTAGTCCCTTTTTATATCTCATAATACATGATCCCTCTTATCTTAGCATGGCATAAATGAAAATGTAAGGTCACTTTTATTACATAGCCTAAGGCCTTATCCCAAAGTTCCATCATATTTATTTTTACAATGAAACCTTAGGTTAAGACCTTGTGCTAAGCCATATTCCACAGGGTCCTTTTTTATGTTCCTAGCTTGGGAAAAGAATGTTATGCTAAGACCATTATAACTAGTGAGGTCATTTAGTATGTTTAGCCTAGCTTAAAAAACTTAGGTTAAAATCCTTACGCTTGTTCCCTTTAATTAATTAAAAATCTTCATGCCTTGGTCTTTTTGATTCATGGGGTCCCCTTTAATATTTTTAGAACTTAATATTTTTATCCTATGCCCTTTATACATGCTCTTGATTTTAACTTTCTTTCTTCTATGTAGGATCAATGACCCATGGTTGATCAAATAAAACTGATCTAACAAAGCAAAATCAATGATTGAAAAGTCAAGCAGTGGACCCCATTTAAACATTGAGCTCCTTTTTACAAATCAATGGTACACATTCTATCATATAGGTCTAGTTCAATGGAGTGATATTAATGAATAATTTTAAATGGAGATCCAAGTTAACATGAGACTACCACATGGAAAAAGTGCATGAGCTAATAGAGGTGACAAGATGTAGAGCTGGGAAGGCCTACAAGACTACCAAGTGACATAAACTTGGAGCATAGTACTCATTAAATACTAAGCACCTTTTGGAAATCAATGACTCGTATTGATTCATACCCACTCAATCAAATGGAACAAGATCTTGTTGAAATGTCAAAGGTTCCATGGGATTGACAAGTGGCATAACCTCAAAACCCAATATAAATAGCATAGAAGCACCAAGTAGTCAACATGTGGAACATGCAAAATGCATAATGAACTAGAAAATGACAAGTGGAAGACTTGGCAAATAGTCCTTATAATGTGTTTAAAATTGACAGTCACATTATCATCAAAAAAATTTCCACAAATGTCAAATGACATTCATGTAGACATCAATTTTAACATATCATAGATATTTGATCACATGTTTAAAATTGGTAGTCACATGGATGTCAATTTTAAGATAGTTTCTTGGATCTTAATTCAAAGGCAATGGTCATAATTTGAATAGTGATGAACATAATAACATGGGGGCACCATGGAAATGCCATGTGAATAAATTAGAGACTTGATAGACCTGGAAATATAAGGTTTAGGATCTAATCTCAAGATGTCTAAACTCATGACTACTATTGGAGCAATGTTAATGCCCTGGTGGGGTAAGGACCATAACCAAATCCTATGGGCATTATAATTGACTTGAGGGAGCTAAAGTGTTGACTGTATAAGGATAAGTCAAGCTAGAGTCCTTCAATGAGTAGTTTAAAGGTATTTGAAGTAATGATGGAAGACTAATCCTTTTATCCTTGATCATCTTGAAGATGGGACCATGCCTATATTAGGAAAGACCAATGAACAATGAGGACCCTACAATAGTAACTTGAAACTTCAACAACATAAGGGTCCTAAAGATCAATGAAATAGGAATATTCCTTTTATAACCACCTTTGTGTAGTATTTTGAAATAGGATATTATTTTGTATAGACATGTGAAATTTATAAGATCATATTGTCTATAAACCAATCTATTAGAGGGAAAGGTCATTTGTTTTGAAATGCAATAGGAAGGACACATGTCCTATACACTTGTAAAAATATAATTGGATGAGACTGATTGACATGCTACCTTGTATCATATAAAATGATCATTGTTAATTTTAAAAGAGGGGGGGGTTATTAGATCCAAATTAATTTGTAAACTAGGAGCAATTAATGTAAGCAAGGAAATCTACAAAGATTATCTAGTATTTACTTATGTTCATTGTTATCATGGATTCTCTCTCACTTGTTTATTATGATTTCTAGATTTGAATGGTTATTATGAGTTTTTGGTGTGTACATTTGATTACAAAGTTTTTAACTTGTGTCAATGCTAGGTTGACTAAAAGTCCTTAGGTTCATTTCATTTTTCTTACTCTTTTTGCATTTGGGATAATGTTTTTTACTTATAGGGGTAAATCTTTAAGGTGAACTAGGTTTTGATTTGTATTATTTCCACCTTCCTTAGGATTTTTCCTAAAGTGTGATAGGATTTGGGCTTAAGATTTTTCATGTTACAAATTGGTTAAGTGCACACCTAGATGAAATCTGAACTTTGTCATGATGTTTGGAATGAAGATCAACAACATTTTTTTCCCTACCCTTCCTTTTGATTCTTTTATAACCAGATCACTTTAGTTTAGCTTGTCATTTTAAATGCCAATCTTATATTAGTTCTTAAATTAGTTCATAGATTAGTTCCTAATCACAATTCAATATTATTATCATAGTATATTACATTTTACATAGATCTACTATTTGGCTATGATGGATCGCAACCACTATTTAATATAAATATTATGAAATAGTCACTTGTTTTTATTCTATTCCACTAATAGATAACAATATTATCATAACCTACAACTCATGCATTGGATTCTTAGGACTTTAGAAATGAGAAGTGTTTCTTAAACACTCTAGGCACCTTTGGTACACATTTAGGCATCAACATGTGGAGCTTTACTAGTGCTATAAAGAGGGCCTTTAGTTATATCTTTGTAAATTTGTAGAATATTTGCTAATTTTGGTGTGTTTTGATGAAATATTGATGTAATATTTTCATATGTGTGTTTCTTTTAGCAAATTTGTACAAAGATCATTCATCTTTATGGTTTTTGACCAATCTTTGTGCTTCCTTTAGACAAATATTGACATTCTTTGAATATCCATGAGCATTTTTGGTAAAGATAGCTTAAATCCAAGGAATATGAGGTTAATAATAGTGGTTTTGTTCAAAAATTGACTGATTATTTGAAAATTTGAGTTCATATGAGCTTGAAACATGTAAAGATCATTCATATTGATGCATTTGGACATATCTTTGAGATAATTTAGTTAAAGATCGATGTCCTTTGTTTTTATTTATACATATTTGTGAAAATTTTGATTAATGTGTGAGTTTTATAATTATTATTTGTAAGTATGAGGCTTACACATCATATTTCAATCATGATTTAGAGTTGGAACTGCCACAAGTAAGATCCTCATAAAACTATGTCATGGTTATGTGGATCTTCTATCATTGTGCCTAGTTAGGTACATGACTTACAAAGAAATATAGAAAGGTATTTACCTTCTTACAATCTTAATGGAATTTTCACTATTGAAGAACATGTTAGATCTCTCAAGGCTATATTAAGACTCTAAAATGTTATTCATGAAGATGTAGCATCTAGATTGTTCCCATTTACCTTCAAATATGCTACATATGAATGGTTCCTTAACCTTATAAAGGATTATAATGCTAATTGGGATGATTTTAACAAGATCTTTTTTTATCAATATGATAAAATAATTAGTCCATGGATTCTATATTATCAATTCACCACTATCCGAAGAGACTCAAATAAACCCATTACAACCTTTAATGCTAGGTTCTAGAAGATATTCAATATAACTATAGCCCCTTATAAACTTGAAGAGGCCTTAGACTTAGATATTTATAAGGATGTTTCTAACCCCATAACTTATATATTTCTTAAAAGGTCTATTGAAGTCATAAACACATTGGCATTAGCTTATGTTGAAGCTATAATAATCAGTGATCAAATGCAACTACAAGGTCAGCTTGTTTATGTTATCCAAAATGTCAACCTCAATTTACCAGTACTAAATGTCATTATTAATGCCAATAAAAGTGTGTCTACCTTAAATCAAAAACTGCCATTGAACTAATTTCCCTTAATCAATTCTTATCCTAGCCAAAATTTGGGGTTATTTAACAATGATACAAATATATTTCATCCACAAGGATAGAGAACTTTGGCACCCACTAGTAATGACAATCAAGTTCATAAATTAGAAGCATTAGATAGTGAGAAATAATCCATACTTATGATAGTTAAAATTTTGAGAAATGATTTTATTCAGTTGTAAAAACAAGTGGGTAATTCTGGGGAAGGCTCTAATAGAGGCTATGTTTCTCAAAGATTCAATAGGTTTCATGATAACAATAACAATGAATCATCTAATGGCATACATGAAATGAATCTTTGGGATATAATCCTACTTTATAATTTTAATATCTTAGAATCATATCAAAGTTAAAAAGGCTAAATTTGAACCTATGTTCTATCAAGATAGTGTTGTAGGGACATCTAGCTTTGTAGGAACTTTTAAATCCTTCATGCAGGATTTTAATTTTCCATTTGAAGAATAAAGTGAACTAGAAGATGATCTAGAAGACAAAATGGATGTTCAAGATGAGTAGCCCCATGAATAAGATCATATAAAAACTAAATTCTCTTCAAAAGATAGTTGTGAGGATAATTCATATGAGTTCATTGTTAAAATATAGTCTATCCTTGAAGACCAGTGGAAACATCTATGCCAAGATTTTTTGAAATAAAATGAGGTTTTCCAAGACAACAATATCATTCTAAAGACCCCAAAACAAGATGAGTTAGGACTCGATTGGGTAGATGAGATGCCATTATGCATGGAGGATGAGGATGAATCAATTGAAATAGATCAAGATTTTTCATATGACACCTTAAAAAGGGTGGAAGTATGTGATCAACTTGATTCAAATGATATAGCTTCAAATTAATTTCATGTTCTTTTAGTTGATCAGGATGAAGTAGCCTTTTTGGATGACTCGGAAAGTTTTGGTAGAAATATTGGTAGTCCATCTCCACCTCAATATGAGCTTAATGAAGACATTGGGACAAGGATGATAGCTAAGCTACCATCATTAAATGAGGATGATATAAGTCACTATCTATCTATGATTGAAGGAGAATTATCATCATAATACAAGATATTATATATATATATATATATATATATATATATATATATATATATATATATGTATATATATATATATATATGTATGTATATATATATGTATGTATATATATATATATATATGTATGTATATATATATATATGTATATATATATGTATATATATATATATGTATATATATATATGTATATATATAAATATATGTATATATATATGTATATATATATATATATATATATATATATATATATATATTTGGGAAGAAGATGATTGGGTCTTAGATTCATACCCTCAATCCATACATCTGAGAATGTTGATAGGAGGCAAAACTAAATCATCTAGAAGACATAAGCATGAAAGTGATCATATTCACAAGAAGAGGCCATTAAGAGAAAACATTCATGTTTCAAGGTTCTATAGTAGGATAAATAACTTTCAATTTGATCATGGAGGTAATTACTTTATGGGGTTAGTGTAGGGATTAGTTTAGTTTAGTTTTTTTGTTGTTCTTTGTTTCTTGATTTTTTCCTTCTTATCCCTTGTTTGTATATATTTCCTTTTTATATTTGTTTGTTTTATTTTTTACTTTATTCCTTTCTTTTAAACAAGTCCTTTTAGACATCCCTCAACTCAAGTTCCATCTAACTACTCAAGAGGCTCATAGTTTAGAAATGCAGGTATGACTTCTCAACATTGGTTAATCATGGATTATTTAAATATGAGCTTGATGTTGTAGTCTAGAGAAGCTGGCTAAGACCGATGGATAAGTTAATTATTCCTTGAAATTTTAAAACTTGTTCTAATCTAATCTTGGTTTTAAAAAGTATTGCACATGTAGTATGAAATCTTAAATTATTAAGACATAGTCATGCTCACACTTTAAAAAAATTAATTGTCTGGGACAAAGTTTACAGCCAAGAATGATTGTCTGAAAATAAAACACTTGAACAAATACCTAAACCTAGCTAACCTAGTTCCAAACCTTTGATATACAATCAAAATGACTTGAAAAATACAAAATAAGATCCTTATTTCAAAATTAAAAGGCTTTTTAAGCAAAAGGTGATTTTGGTAATCTCCATTAGAGCTATGGATGCCTAGATGGAAGTGGAACAAGGCTTTAAGTGGAGCCAAAGGCATCTATTTTGGGGATATAGATGTTTGGCTAGTAGCAGAGCAATGCCCAAGACTTTCTTGATCTAAATCATGGTTCTTAATGAATATTCAAACAAGCTTAAAGTCAATGTTAATGATTAAATTCATTGATCTGGAATTTATTATCTAAATTCTTTGACAATAATTAAGTGAAATCAAAGCACACACAAAACATGACTAAGATTTTATGTTTAATCCTAATTCTACATATGCGAGATTTGTTCTAACCATGAACTAATCTTAATAATGGTTCCTGATCAAATAGAATAAGTAGTTTAGTTATTAGTCTAAGATAGAGTCTCTGAATTCTAACATATTGTTATGTTTCCCCTAGAATTTGCCATTTGTTGAGGTCAACATACCCCCATTTATTAAAATGTGGATCCATGTGTTAAATTGTGAAAATGTATACGTTAAAATTGAAAATCCACTTGATTAGAGTGTCACTAGCATGTTTGCACATTATTTGTATTTGAAGATTATCCACACCATGGTCTGGCTAACTTATTTATTCATGGTTCTAATTTAATCTTATCTAAAGTGCTAACATTGAATATTTCTATTTCCGGTTACAGGTTTAATGGAGCCCATTTGGGAATGAACATGCTTAGGGTTCTATGCTTAAATGTTAAATTGATCTTTTACTAAACTTGGTTTATAATTTATTAATTAAATCCATATTTTTGAAACCCTAGCCTAATGTCTTACTTGGACCTTTTAATTCAAATTTAAAATTGTAAAGAGGTTTTTTTAAATTTAAGTGGGAACAATTTAAATGCCATAGACTTAGTTTAATTTTTATCCTAAGGCTTGGTCATGTTTTTCAACTGAACCAAACCTTAGTCTAAAAATTCAAGCTTGGTCCCTTTTTATATATCATAATCCATGATCCCTTTTACCTTAGCATAGTCTAATTAAAAATGTAGGGTCACTTTTATTACTTATCCTAAGGCCTTATCACAAAGTTCCATCATATTTATTTATACAATGAAGTCTTAGGTTAAGACCTTGTGTTAATAGGGTAATTTTTTATATGTCTAGCTTGCGCAAAGAACTTTATGCGAGGACCTTTATAATTAGTGAGGTCATTTTAATATGTTTAGTCTAGCTTAAAATATTAGGTTAAAATCCTTATGATTGGTCCCTTTAATTAGTCATGGAATCCTTTTGTTTTATGTTTATAGCCTTGGTCCATAATCTTCATGCCTTGGTCCCTTTTAATTCATGGGGTCCCCTTTGATATGTTTAGAACTTAGCTTAAGTTTTTTATCCAAAGTCCTTTATACATGCTCCTGAGCTTAACTTCCATTCTTCTATCTAGGACTAGTGACCTACATTTGACTAGATAAAATTGATCTAATAGAGAGAAATTAATGATTGAAAAGTCAAGAAGTGGATTCCATTTAAACATTGATATCCTTTTAGAGATCATTAATATGCATTCTAGCTTATAGATCTAGATCAATGGAGTGATATTAATGAAGAATTTTCAATGAAGATCTATGTTAATGTGAGACTAAAACATGGAAAAATCATGTGAGATGATAGAAATGATAAGAGGCAGATCTCAGAAGGCCCACATGATTGTCAAGTGGCACAACCTTGGAGCCTAGTACCCATTAAAGACTATGTACCTTTTGAAAATCAATGAATCACATTTATTTATGCCTAGTCGATCGAATGGATCAAGATCACATTGAATTGTCAAAGGTTACATGAGACTACCAAGTGGCATAACCTTAGAGCCTAGTACCAAGAGCATAGAAGCATCGAGCAGTTGACACATGGAACATGTAAAATGTAGAATGAACTAGAAAATGATAAGTGGTAGACTTAGAAAATATTCCCCATAATGTGTTTAAGATTGATGGTCACATTGTTATCCAAGTTGTTCCCATAGGTGTTGAATGACATTCGCATGGAAATAAATTTTAACATAGAAAAGAGTCTTGATCACATGTTTAAAATTTATGATTGTACGAACTTCAATTTTAAGATAGTTGTTTGGATCTTGATTTACAATAAATGGTCATATTTTGAATAGTGATGAACATAATAACATGGGGATACCATAGAAATGCCACATCAAATCTATGTGAATAAATCAAAGACCCAATAGACATGGTAATGTAAGGGTTGGGATCTAATCTCAATATTTTTTAACTCACAACCACCATTGGACCACTGTTAATGCCCCTAATGGGGCATGGACCTTAACCAGATCTTATGAGCATTATAATTGACTCAAGGAAGCTAAATTGTTAACTATGTAAGGATAGGTCAAGCTAGAGTCCATTAGTGATCATTTTAAATGGATTTTTAGCAATGATGGAGGACCAATCATTTATCCTCAAGTAACTTGAATATGGTACCATGTCTATATTAGGCAACATCAATGAACAATGAGGACCCTACAATAGTAACTCAAAAATTTAGTAGCATAAGGGTCCTAAAGTTCAATGAAATAGGAATATTCTTTTTATAACTAGATTTGTATAATATTTTCAAATGGGATATTATTTTGTATAGACATGTGTAATTTGTAAGAGCACATTTTAAATAAACTAGTCTATTAAAGGGAAAGGTCATTTGTTCTATCATGCAATAGGAAGGACACCTATCTTATACACTTGTACAAATGTAATTGGATGAGAGTGACTGACATGATAATTTGTATCTTATAAAAGGAACATTGTCAATTATCAAAGAGGGGGGAGTTCTTAGAGGCAAATTACTTTATAAACTAGGATAAATTAATATAAGTAATGAATTCTGCAAAGATTGTCTAGTATTTACTTGTGTTCATTATTATCATGTCTTTTCTCTCAGTTGTTTATTCTAATTTACATATTTTAAGGGTTTTTATGAATTATTGGTGTGTACATTTGATTTCAGAGTTGTTAACTTCTGCTAATGATAGGTTGACTTAAAGTCCTTAGGTTCATTTCTTTTTTCTTACTCTTCTTGTATTTGGGCTAATGATATTTTCTTGCAGGGGTAAATCTTTAAGGTGAACCAGGTTTTGATTTGCATTATTTCCACCTTCATTAAGAGTTTCCATGATTTTTGATAGTATTTTGGATTAATCTATTTCATTTTACACATTGGTTAAGTGCACACCTAGATGAAATCTAAACTTTATCATGATGTTTGGAATGAAGATCAACAACATTTCTTTCTACCCTACCCTTCCTTTTACTTCTTTTTTAACTAGACCACTTTAGTTTAGCTTTTCATTATAAATATCCATCGTATATTAGTTCTTAGAATAATTATTGATCATAATTCACTATTCTTAGCTAGTATACTACATATTTTACATAGATATACTATTTGAACATGATGGCTCCCAACCACCACTTAATATAAATATTGTGGAATAATCACTTGGTCTAACTCTATTCCACCAAAAACTAATTGAATTATCATAACCTATAAGTCATACATTATATTCTTAGGAATTTCAAAATAAGAAGTGTTTCTTAAACACTTTGGGTCCCTATGGTACACATTTAAGCATCAATAAACCTTAAATGTTTTTTATTGACCATCTTCCTATAGGATTTAGTGTTATTTATTGGGTTTAAACTCATTAGCTAACAAATATTTTGTGTCAAAACTATACTATTATTTTTTGTGTTTTTATAGGACCAACATTGACCCCTATCAACCAATGTTAGTTACCCATCTACTGATTGACATCGATTTATACTGACCAACATCAATATTGTTAGAATTGACATCGATCTCTATGATAATAAGATAGAGAAACACAACAACAAGATTTGACAAATTATTTTTTCATCCATGAAAGTGATTAAAATTAGGCAAAAACACTCTAGAAATTGCAACACCTAAGTAGAAAAGGGCAAAAATTTGGAAGTGTTTAAGTCTTGAACATTTCATTTTGGTGCCTAAAAGGAATATAGTCATTTTTATGCTTATATGTTTGTGAAAGTTTTAAAAAGTTTTTAACTAAGGCCAAGGGGCCAAATTTCATAAACATTTTACTTTGGTGCATTAAAATAAACACTCACAATTAGATTACATACTCTTAAGAATTTGATTTTTATTCTCATTCTTTTAAAGTTATTTATTTTAGTAAAATGGTCAATACATGTATGCTCCACCCCCATCCCCTTTATAGAATTTGGGTGACCAAAATTTCTCTTTATTTGAATTTGTGCCTTGTAAAAAGTCATGAAAATAACATCATTAAGTCTCTCCCCAAATTTTTATGAATTGGTGATCTAAATGCAACCTTAAAGTATTTTCACTAGTCATTTATTTTTATACAATTTAGCTTGTGAGCAAGAGTTCATAGCCTCCTCACGAGTTCTCTAGGGAAGTTTTGTCCTATAAATTCATCTCCCAACATCATTTCAACCCCATTCCATGGTGGGGTATAAAAATTTAGGTCAACTTATTGAGATGTTTGTTTGAGTGGTTAAGTAAAATTTGTTAGTAAGATATTACCTCAGACCATAGGGGTAACTCAGACATTGCACTACATTAAGTAAGTGATAGATGTAGTGGTTGTGAAAAGGAAAATACATTTTTATATAAATATATTTGACATGGATCTAAATGATGTGATCATCTCTTGTGTTAGACATACTTGGGACCATCTAGAAATGTGTAAAAAATTAGTTTTAGAATAACCCCACTTGATGTGGAAATATCATTGATGCGGGGTAAGTAACCAAAAGTTCCATGTCACCATACAATATCTTAATATAATGAGAGTGTATAACCCTACTTATTCATCCACTTTTATTTTAAAATTAACACTTAAAATCCTCTCAAGAGTATGTATATAGATAGAATTTGATAGTACTATGCAACCTTGTCAGTTTTAGGAATTAGGACATTACACTTAGGTGTTTATGTCATTTTATATTTTATTGCATCATTTTTGAGTCTAATCTATCTTTTTTTTTATTCCACACAAAATTTAGTCTTTTTATGTACATCACTCCATTTGTTTAGGAGGCATTACACTATCCTTTTGACACCGTACTTTTACATTAGTCTTTTTGACAAATCTGTGTGCGTGTCACTTGATTGGAAAGGGTAGCATTACACTGCCCAATGCATTTCAATTTTTGTTCCTTAGAGTATTGAAATAAACCTTCAATAATTTCTTTAGAGTGTGATAATTTTGTTACATTGATTGAATTATTTCATAGACTTGTTTTACTTTATGTCCAAATTTTTGGTTTTGAAACCAATCCACATATGCCTTTGGGATCTTTTACCTAGTATCATTATGATGTTCATATTCATCTAACTTGATGTTTTATTAAAGAGTCCTAGTCTCCTAAGTTAATTTTTTGATTAACATTGATAAGTTTAAATCCAAACATTGATTGATTTTTGTTTACGTCTTATGTAATTTGGTCCTAGACATCAATCTTACTCTTTTGATTTGTGCAACTTAAGTTAATTACTTACCCAATTTGAAAAACTATTTGTTTATGCCTTTGTTTGGGAGAAATATCCTATCTTCCTCATGCATTTTGTTTCATTCCTTATAACAATTGATCAAGTTCATATCTAAAGTTGAATGCCTAGTTTATACCATAGTATTTCAGATTTGTTAGATTAAATCATACCCCTTTCTTTAAAGTCTATATTTTTTTCTTGTTTTGACAAAAGTCCTAACACATGCCTATTTTGAGCCTATGTTTTGATGCCACATTTAGCCAAAAGACCTAGCAAATTTTTATCTTCCTAGATTAGAGTTTTTTGGAAAACTTTGAACTTAGAGTTTTGGCATTCTAGTTTTAGTTCATCCACTTGACCTTTCATGTGAGATATTTAACATTAGACATTTGATACTAGGTTGTTTTATAACAAGTATTAACATCAACATTTTTGGAGATACAAATCCATATTTTGATAGAGTTTGATCTAGAGGTCAAATCATAAAAATTCTTTAGTCAGAATGAAACCTACACCATCACATAGAGCCCATCGAGACCTTTCCAATGATATGTGGAATGTAGAAAATGGAGCTTGTATCCTCCTTGTACAACTAGTTAAGTTTCAATCAAAATTGGTCAACATTGGTCAATGTTGGTCAAAATGCAAAAATTGAACATTATGGAATGATTTAAGAATAGGTCCATGGTGAATATCTCATCATGAGCTTTTTGATGTAATTTATGGTTTGTGAAATAGAGTCTATATGCAAAAGTTATGGTTAGTCAAAGTTCTAGTCAAAGTTGGTCAAAGTTGGTCAAAGTCTATAAATAGATCAACATTCATCAATGCTGGTCAAATATGGTCAACCAAAAATTGACATGGCATAACTACCAACCTCCACATGGAACATATATGTGGCACAATGAAACCACTTTATATGGGGTAGAGTTTATTATTTAAAAATATATTTTTATCTCCCTAGTGGTTTTGACCAAATATTAGAAAATAATATAATACACACACATGTGGATACAAAAAAGGGTGAGAAAACCTATTTGGAAGCCTTTTAATAAGGCATGAAGAGATATGGTTTATTTGAATTATAAAGGCTTATTTAAGCCTTTTGAAAAGTCTTCAAACCCACAAATGTGGGATTTCATACCAATGTGGAAGGCTTTAATTTTATTTAAAAGAATATATTATTCATTCCCACAAAAGTGGGATATTATATGGCATGAATACATATAATATTCAATGCCAATGGAGGAAAAGTCTTTATAAAAGCTTAAAAAGACTACGTGGCATTAAAATATAAAGCATTTGATGCTTTTTAAAATACAATGTTTTATTAAAACATTGAAAGGCCATGTAAATCATGAAAGGCTAAAATAAAGCCTTCTATTGTAAATCCTATGATGTAATGGGATAATTTTTAATCCCATAAAAATAGGTCATGGGATAATTATGAAGATTATTTAAATTGTAAAAGGGATAATCATTCAAGCCCACCTTTTGTGGACCCGTAACCCTATATAAAGGGTATAGGGGATTCATTTGAAAACATAATCAAAGTGTGAAACACAATAGAGTGTGAAGAACACAAAAAAAGGGTTGAGATACAAAGAGACAAAGATCCAAGTGCCAAGAGCCAGAGCTAGAGTCAAGTGCTGAGAGCTAGAGCCAGAACCAAAGCTGAGAGCTAGAGCTAAATGCCAAAGCTAGAGTTAGTGAACATTAAAATATTTATTTACAGATCAAGAACACCTACTGGGGATAATTGATGTACAAAGTAATTTTCACATCAATAATTTATTAGTTATACCTTTGATTAGGACATGTAGATGTATCCTAGATTGGGTGAACTTTGTTATCAACCTTGGTTTGCATATAGTCTTTGTGGCTCATGCATTTGGTTGATTGTCAATTTTTTTAATATAAATTTTAAATATTATGACAATTTTAAGTTAAATTATGGGAAATTAAGAATTTTTAAAACATCCATAAAAATAGAGCATTTTAGTTTTGGACATTGCCTATTTATGGATCAGATTTGGTATCAGAGTTGTTAGTATTCTAGGTTAGATTTTGATTATGTGTATTTGATATCAGTTGTGTTTAGTTTGGTTTCCAATGTTATTGTAGTGAAAACTATTTGGGTTTGTTAATAGTCCATTTATATTTTGTGGAATTAGGTTTTTTGTAGGGAATGGGAAGCCATGGGCAAAGCCTTGAAAAGAGAGAGGCTTGATGATATTAAAGCAATTAACCACCAGATCTAGGAAGAAAACTCTTTCCTAAAATCCAAGTTTTACTCCTTAGAAGAGGAGATTGTGAGGTTAAAAATTGAGCCACAATCCTTAATAAAAGAGAAAGAGGATTATGTAAATAATATGTTTATACAAAGTAAACAGTTGATGACATTTGTTAAAGAGTTACAGGTTGAGATTCAAGCCAAAGATAAGCTCTTAGCTTAGTTACACAGTGAACAAAAGAAGGAAAAGCCTTCCACTTCAGATGCAAAAACCATGATAGATGAATGCATTATAAGTTGTTCACCATGATAATCTTCTTCTTCTTCCTCCCATTCAGTTTTGGATTCAGGGAATGATGTCTTTGGTTCATTTGAAAGGCATAGTAGAGGCATTAGATCCAAATTATTATTTAAAATGGGATTTAATGGATTTAACCTTGGAAATGATTATCAAGGCATATTTAACCCCATATTGGTTGAATACCAACCTCATTTTATAGGATTGGGGTATGTTAATGCAGTGGAAAAGGAGATTGGAGAAAGCTCTAAGACCGTTGGAAGAAGACAAGCTTCTCATAGCAAAGAGGCTTCCCCATTGGCATCTGGTGACTCATCTTCCAAAGAAGGATTTGGTAAGAGATCACCACGAAGAGGTAATGATATTCCTCCACCTATTATTTACCATAATTATAAAATAAAAGGTAAACATTCTGATCCATTGTCAAAGGTTGAGAGAAATTACTCTCCTAAACATAGTTCATTGAAAATAAGTTTAGGTAAGTTTCCTAAGAAAAAGTATAATAAAAATGTGGAAAAGAGATTTTGTGTTCACTGTAAAATGAAAGGTCATATACTTCAAAAGTGTTGGTAGCTTCATCTTGAATAAAAGTTAAAATTTGTTAAAAAATGACCCTTGCAGTGACTCAGGTATCCACTGAAGAAAACACACCAACTAAATAGGGAAATATGATTAAAAGGGTTGGTATAAAGGTTTTGAATTTCATGATGTCATAATTATTGGATTAACATTTCAAAGCATTTTTGGAAATTCATATTGAATATTAAAAAAGGAAATTTACCATGCTTTGGCATATGCATTCTAGAGCTATTAAGAACACTTCAAGATAGGTTTATTATGTGAAGTTTTTAATTCTCACACTTATGTTTTGAAAATATCTAATTTTTAGAATCTCCTCATTAGCTTTATGAGTTTTGGTTAAGGAATGTAACTCATTTGATTAGCTTGGGTATTGGATAGCAGTGTACAAGTTGTTTGGGTAGAATTTAATTTTCATGTAGTACTTGTGATAGAATAACTACTATTTTGAGATGCATCTATTTTTGGCATGTGTATGATTGAATGCACTTGTAGACCTAATAGGAAATATTTGTAATGTTAGATACTTTAAATTTTAGGTTGTTCCCATATTGTTTAGCATTTGAAGACCCATGTTAGGGAAATGAATTGTGACATGGTCACAGACCATAATTATTTAGCATAGTAAGACCTATGTTTTGGGTAGTGCAGTTCAACATGGTTACAAAATTTAATGTCTTTTGTTTACATTAGCAAAATTGTTTTGTAGTTGCATTGGTGATTGTTGTAGTCCTTGGCAGTTCACCACTTACAAAATGTGACAAATGGGTAAATAGTTGAGAAATGTTGTGATCTCAATGACAATCACAGGAATCAGTGTAACTCATGCCTTGTGTTTATGCCTTTATATTTGAGTTATGATTCAACATAAATTTTTACCATAATCTATGATCTAGTTTTGTATTTGATGTGTTATAAAGCATTTTAATGAATTATCAGGACCAGTACTAACTTTTTGAGGATAAAAAGCCTTCTTAGTGGGCAGGATTGATCTAGAGGTCAACTTATAAATATTATTGAGTCATAATGAAACCTACCATTGTATATAACCTTCTAAGACCTTTATAATTATATGTGAAATGCAGAAAATGAAGGTCGTATGCTCCTTGTGCAACTAGTCAAAGCTAGTCAACATTGGTCAAGGTTGGTCAAAATATAGAAATTGACCATTATGGAATGATTTGAGAATAGTTCCATGGTGAATATCTCATCATGATATTTTTTTCACAATTTAAGGTTCATGAAATAGAGTCTATATACAAAAGTTACGGTTGGTCAAAGTTTTGGTCAAAATTGGTCAAAGTCAATAAACGGATGAATGTCGATCAAAATTGGTCAAAGCTAGTCAATTGGTAACTGACATGGCATAACTACCAACCTCCAAATGGCACATCTATGTGGCATGGTGAAACCACTTTATATGGGGTAAAGTTTATTATTTAAAAATATATTTTATCTCCCCTGTGGTTTTGACCAAATATTAAAAAATAATATAATCCACACACATGTGGATATAAATAAGGGTGAGAAAACCTACATGGAATCATTTTAATAAGGCATGAAGAGATATGGTTTATATAAATTATAAAGGCTTATTTAAGCCTTTTGAAAAGTCTTCAAACCCATAAATATGGGATTTCGTACCAACGTGGAAGGCTTTAATTTATTTTAAAAGCCTATATTATTCATACCCACAAAAGTGGGATATTATATGGCATGAATACATAAAATATTCAATTCCAATGGAGGAAAAGTATTAATAAAATCTTAAAAAGACTACGTGGCATTAAAATATAAAGCATTCGATGCTTTTTAAAATACAATGTTTTATTAAAACATTGAAAGGCCATGTAAATCATGAAAGGTGAAAATAAATCCTTCTATTGTAAATCCCATGATGGTGAGATAATTTTTAATCCCATAAAAATAGGACATGGGATAATTATGAAAATTATTTAAATTGTAAAAGGGATAATCATTCAAGCCCACCTTTTATGGATCTGTAACCCTATATAAAAGGTCTATGTGATTCATTTGAAAACACAATAAAAGTGTGAAACATAATAGAGTGTGAAGAACATAATAGAAGAGCTGAGCGCTCAAGAGTTGAAGAGCCAAGTGTTGAGAACTAGAGTTAGATCCAAGTGCTAAGAGCTAGAGCTGAGAGCTAGAGACAAATGCCAAAGCTAGAGCCAATGGACATTTAAATATTTATTTATAGATCAAGAACCCCTAATAGGGATAATTTATGTACAAAGTAATTTTTGAATCAATAATCAATCATTTCTACCTTTGAGTAAGACCTAGAGATGTAGCTCAGATCAGGTGAAGTCTATTATCAACCCTGGTTTGTATATTGTCTTTGTGGATCATGATTTTGGTTGATTATTATTATTTTTTAATACAAATTTTAATTATTATGACAATTTCAAGTTAAATTATGAGAAATTGAGAATTTTTAAAACATCCATAAAAATAGAGCATTGTAGTTTTGGACATTGCCTATTTACAGATCAGAGTTAGATCATGATTGAAACATTTATCCTTTAGACACATTTTTTTGCATAAAATTTATCATCAATTTAAATATGTCTCACTATATTTATAGTAGAGTCATGTACATTATGGGATACGGTAATATGGTCACATAAGAAGACTTTATTCAAGACCCCTATGGGGACAATGTCATTTGTGATAAGGACCCTTATACACATTAAAACACTCAATCGAGGGAACAAATATAATATCCTTTAGCCCATGATTTGGTCAAAACACCTCCATACTTAGAGAAGGACCAAGAACAAATGGCACAATACCTACCTAGCATACCTTTAGTTGTAGAATAAGTCTAATAGCAATAGTATTATGTTATGATGACATCAACCTATGACCCTTATTTATTTGATCATCACTACCTTGTAAACAGATAAAAAGTTTTAATCAAATCCATGAAGGTTTGGGTTAAGTTTTTAGCATACTTCCCTCACAAAACACTTACCAAGTCTAGTAAGAGTGCTTTACAACATCCTTACAACCAAAACATTGAATAGGCCTCTTCTATAAACCCTCAATCTCTAGTACCAATGTTTTAGTAGGATCCTCATATGCTTGTCTTAGGAAAAGGCCTCATAGAGGAGTACTTCATAAAGATGTAAAAAACATACCAAACCTATTTAAACTTAGTGTGTAATTTCAATAACATGACCATGTCAAATGTTCCACTTATCTAGATATGTCCTTCAATAGGTGTTTTAATCAATTGATAGGCCAAAAAAATTAGGGTATAGACCCATTCATGCAAATCAATTTATTTGGATACATCTTCAATTCCCTAGCTATCAACGAAGTGTCTTATACTTTTACACATAATAGTGGATAATACACAAGCCTCATCCAATCCAGACCAAAGTGGTGTAAATGAACAAAAACCTATTTCACAATAAGTGTTCCTTTAGTTAACACCATGAGTGGTTTCAAAATTTAGGGGGTAGGAAATCATACCTACCAACCTCAACAAACTACCTCTAATCCTCAATCATCTACTTCTTCATGCACACAGTTGTAAGGATTAATTAGTTAAGCATTGACTAGTGTTGTGCCTAAAACAAACATGATGAGTGTTACTCCACCACAAAAGGTGAATGCTAACATTCCACAACAATAGGCACTATCCAATATACCCACAAAGCCAAGGCAAAACATTATGTCACCTCAATAAGGGGAAACCAATGTTCTACCTTATCGAGTAATGACAAACATGCCTCTTTCATCATAGAATAACATACCATTATAATAAAAAATAATGTCTAATTAATAGCATACATATAGTGTTAAATGACAAATTATGAACACTCAACAAAAATCTACTTTATAATAGGAGTTCATGCAACCAATAAGTTCTACCATTACATAATTACTAATTATGCAACAATTACCTTTTATTCCAAAGATGCCATAAATCTAATGATAGAGCCTTGGTTCATAAGTTCCCCTTAATTAGATAAGTTTTACTAGTTGATAAAAAGTCCATAATCAACCATAGTAGTTATATTACTTCACCTCTAACCTTATCTTTCCATCTCAACCATAATTTACCCAAATCCAAGCCTATATACTCAATCGTAGCTAGAATATCACAGCACAATGCATATAATTTCAACAATGGAAACATAATCCATGTATGCATATTCTTGGTCCATTCCCTATCTAAAACAACATTCCATAGCTAACCATGCCTCCCTTAGACCCTAGTCAAAATAATCCACTTTTGACCACCTAGCTTCCACCTCAAGCCAATGTTCCCTCCAATTTCCTAGCACAAGATTATAATAAATGAAGGATGTAATTTCCACCATCCAAGTTGGGAAATAAACCAAGAATTTTAATCTAGATGATGTGTGTTCCTACCCATTCAACATAGAGTATGTACAAATACCATTTCCTTTAGGGTACATACCCCTAAAATTTTACAAATACAAGGGTAAAGGAGACCCCATGGCCCATTTAATGGAATTCTTTGTTGCCTATCAATTGGTGGCCTATAGTGACATATACCTCATACTATTATTTCTACAGAGTCTAGTAGGATAAGCATTGGAATGGTTTATAAAATTTCTAAGGAACTTGGTATCTAGTTTTGATGATCTTTTAGACAAGTTTGTGTAACACTTCTCATACAATCTCGAATTTGAGATTTCATAGGTAGATATAACTCAAGCCAAACATACGGCAAATGAAAGTTTATCAAGTTATCTACAATGATGTAGATCA
Source organism: Torreya grandis (assembly GCA_037957365.1). Classification (NCBI taxonomy): domain Eukaryota; kingdom Viridiplantae; phylum Streptophyta; class Pinopsida; order Cupressales; family Taxaceae; genus Torreya; species Torreya grandis. The sequence goes on along the minus strand of JARHVA010001895.1, from coordinate 2,118,495 downwards.
TTTTTCAATCAATTCATCCATAGTTTAATAGATAAGTAATTAGCTATTATGTTTACCAAGAATTTATATAGTAAAATATCTTACCATCTGGAGCTTTAGTGTGGAAACACTTTTAAGGAAATCATCAATAAATGTTTTTTGATCAAAATGGCCCTTATTAAAAAAGGGATTATTCAAGATAACCTCATCAAATCCAAACTAAAATAATGGACAAAATCCAAACCAAGTCCAAGTGGAACCATTGTAACCAGCATAGGTCAGTGATTATGATAAACCCAAGTAGTTTAATTATAACAAAAATTTTGTTGGAAATAGAGTAATTGAGTAGAGACATGTTTAAATGGTGTAAAAACCATCTATTTAGCTTATGACACATATGTAAATTACTCCCAACCAATAACCTCTTCATCAATCATAGTCTTCATACTAACCTAGACTAGCACAACAAAAGCAACAACCTTTGCCTTTGTAAACTCCCCCTCTTGTGAGAAGAACTTGTTGAGTCTTTAGTGATATTGAGGAACCCATTAAAGCTATGTTTCCCAAACTAGCTACTATTAATCTAATTATTTAGCCTATTCCAAATCACTCTCTTGAGGGCATTCCCTATACAAATTGTTATAGGTAGAATGAGTTTTGTGAATATCATTGGGTTAATGGACAAAATCTACACCATTGTGTGTAAATTAAACACTTAATTCAAAATATGTTATAAAATAAGGAGATAAAATTATATTATGGAGATTCCACATCAAATCAAAACTTTAGAATTTATCAAAACCCCTTTCCACAACATAATAACCAACAACAAGAACAAAAAAGGTTAGAATAGTAGCAATAATAGTATCAACAATCAAGACAAAACCAATAAAACCAACATATGCCAAATGGATGGAACCAAGGCCCAAATTATTTCAACAAGCAATAGAACTACCATGTAGTTGAACATGACTACAAAAAAGTTATATGCCATATTATGGGAGGTCATATTTCCACCATTTTCATCAATTTATGACCAAGTATCAACCAAATAAGATTGTTGCTAATCAACCCAACTAACCAACCTATGTTAGAGATCCCGCCTTAACCTAGAACCACATATAAGCATACCAATAAAGCAAGAAATACTAATTTTGGACCTCATATCGATAAGTCATCATTGACCCATAATGACATATAAGTTCATATATAATTTAGACTTATCTTATATGGTGCCCCTCCACTATCATTTGATAGTAATAATGGTCTTGTATCTAATCTTAATTATGCAATCATAACTTGAAGGTCAAATATTACCATCCCAAGACCACAACCATCTATCAATTTAGCCATCCAACCCATCATTCTAGCTAAAAACATACCATATTCCATTATTAAGTAAAATACATTCAACATAGTGGAATAACTATAGAAGATGCCCACACAAATCTTCATTTTGGATTTATTGCATACATATACAATCTACAAGAACATCTTAGTAGAGTTCCTTGGCCAATCTCAAGTTCCCAATGACGTATCTCTAAACAAATTCCAAGATTTAGTTGGACATTTATCCCTAGGCCAACAATTAAACTTCCACCAAAGTGATATGTCATCCCTTGGCCCTATGCATAACAATCCATTATACATATAAGTTGTCATAATGTGGCACAAAATGAAGCATGTACTCATAAATAATAGATCAGGATTGAATATTGTGTCTCTAAAGCTCATCAATCTTCTTAGATACATAATATCTAATCTCCATCTAGAAAAAATCACAATCAAGGCCTATGATAATGAAGAATGAGAATCATAATGCATCATTAGATTGCATGTTATCATTGGACCCTTGACACATGATACCTTATGCCACGTCTTAGACCTTGATTTATCATATAATTTAATTTTGGGTAGGCCTTGGATGCATGATATTTATGCAATCCCTTTAACATTGCACGAGTGTATCAATTTCTCCCATTCAATCATAGAGGTCACCATCCACAAAGATTTGTAGCCATACAAACATTGTAAACATTTAGAGGCCAAATACAAAATTTATAACTATCATTTTAGTTTAAATTCCATTGTTAAGAAGGATAAAGGGAAATAAATACTTGTTGATTCACCAAAGGCTAATTTTATTGACTTAGATACCCTTGATTCACTTTCCCAAATGTTTCCTACTAAAATGTATAATCATTATACCATCTTGGCTAATGACCCAAGAGAATTTTTGACCCATAATACATTCCACATTGCCAGGCTCCATAGAACCCCAAGTCTTAAGGAAGACCTAAAGCCAAATCACCTTGCATAAAATGGAAACAAAAGGGAAATTAAAAACTACATAGTCCAATACCTATCATTTTCACATTAGTCACTAATCAAGAATAGGACCCACTTTCAAATGATGAATCTTTGATATATAATGACAAATTGGCTAACTATTATCAAAATAACAAGCACCCTATTCCTAACCATATCATGGAGAAGCATTCCTATGAAGGAGGATGCCTTGGGCCTAATCAATGAGGAACACTTGAGCCAATTTTTATTACTCGATATAAAATAACATATGTTCTTATATTTAAACTACTTGGAGATGACCCCACATACCTTATTCATGTTCCAATGCTAACGACTAGTGATGATGATGCTTAAAGTGAAGAAAAATCTGATCATAGCCCTTTCAATGACCTAGCCAAAACTAATTTGTTTGATACTCATGCCATTTATACCCTTAGACAAATTATTCATAATAATCTATTTCCTCTTTATCATCCTCAACTTAGATACTAAAACCAACAAGAATATACATTATTTGTAAATGAGTTTGAAAATGACGAGTCCTATAATTTTCTAGGCCTAAGGGATAATGTTCCATTAGAAGACCAAAAATAAGGGTTCTCAATCAAGTTAGATCCTATAGCCTATTTTGGAGAATGGATGAACAACCTTAGCCATAACCAAATGAATAAAACATTGAGCTCCCAAAGTGAAAAACTCTTTGAGGTACTTTTGGAATAGGGTAAAAGAAAATAAAAAGGCCAGTCTAATGGTGAAAACATGTTTCAGGCACCATTAGATGGGGGTGTTTAAACTTACTCAAACATAGATTAAGAGACCACTAATGATGAAATTGCCTATGGGTCTAAGTTCAGTTATGAAGAAAAAGAGGCTTTGACTGAATCATCCAAGAATTTCGAATAGTGTTTGTCACATGGCCATCCCTACCATTCATAAATTTTGATACCTCATACCTCATAGAACTTGAAGATCCAATCCAAACTGAGGACTCTATTATTGTTGGCCAATTTAAATCTTTTCCAACTATTTTTTAAGATAGATCCACTCTTTTTATGGGGGACAAAAATTTTAACATCGAGACTCTAGATGACCTGAAATGGAATAAGTTAAGTGTGTCCCTCACTAAGGAGAAATGTGACATATTTACAACCCTCTTAAGGGAATTTGTTGATATATTTTCTTGGGACTACTCTAACATGATAGGTTTGGACCCAACCTTGGTTGTGCACCATCTTATGGAACATCTTGATTCCGAACCAATAAATAAAAATTATGTAAGATGCATCCTCACATTATTATATTAGTAAATAAAGAGTTGGAGAAACTCTTATATGAAAGATGTATTTGATTGATTGACTATTCAAAGTGGATCTCAAATGTTATATTAGTTAGTAAGAAGCTAGAAGGAAGCAAAATTTGAACTGAATTTAGAGACATAAATAAGGTCTATCTCAAGAATGACTTCCTTTTCCAAATATTGACATGATTATTGAGTCCACAATGAGTTATTAAATACTTTCACTAATGGATGGATTCTCAAGGTACAACTATATCTATATTACACTAAAAGACTGATATAAAATAGCATTCACCACTCTGTGGAGAACCTTATATTATCAGGTTATGCCATTTGATCTCAAAAACATAGGGGCCACATACCAAAGATACATGACCATTTACTTCATGATATGATGCATGATATTATTGAATAATACATCAATGACATGCTAGGTAAATCAAGGACTAGGGTCGATCATCCAACAACACTACAAAGGATATTTGAGTGACTGCATGAATACAAGGTTAGACTCAATCCTAAGAAGTGTTTTTTTGAAGTTACTTCAGTTAAATTGATTAGATTCATTGTGTCTCATATAGGCATTGAAGTTGATCTAGCCAAAGTACAAGCCATTATCCAAATGCCACCACCAACCAATTTGAAGTAGCTTTATAGTTTGTAAGGCGAGATATAGTCTATTAGATGCTTCATATATCAATTGGATAAAAATTCCATCCTTTTAAACAATTTTTGAAGAAAGGTGCCACATTTCATTGGGATGATGAATGCCAATTTTTTTTTCAATAATTAAATGGCTATCTTACAAATTTTCTTATTTTATTTCCACCCATGCTAGGAAAGTCATTCTTATTATATCTATATGCCATGAAAAAATCCTTGGGGGCACTTCTAGATCATCATGATGGTAATGGAAAATAAAATTCCATGTACTATTTAATAAATACATTGATCATGTATTAGCACAATTATACACCCATTGAAAAATCCATGGCCACCTTTGGCTCTTGATTCATCATACAGATACGGCAAAAGAATACAAGTTCCTCATTGAAAATATGCTAGCACTAGCTCATAAACATTCAACTATTACAATGGTCTATGATATTTTTTGACTAAGCCCTATATGGTATTCATACCTTTATGCCTATCTTAATTTCCACTTTATGCCACTTGACCTATCTCACAAACAATCCAAGGCCTTTATCCACCATGTAACATGTTATATCTTACTCAAACTAAACCTATACTACCATAACTTTGATGGAACTTTTATTTAGTGTTTAACTTTAGAAAAATAAACATTAACATTATGGGAATTTCATGAAGGATTATGTGGATCCCACGCAAATGGGTCCATCCTATCCACAAAGCTCTTGCATACTAGGTATTATTAGCCAATAATGGATGTAGATATAGCTACATATGTTAAAAAGTGTCATAAATGTCAAAGACATGCCAATCTAATATATGCCCTGACCAAGACTCTAAAATCAATGCTTACACCTTTGTTGTTTTATACTTGGGGATTTTATCTCATTGGTAAGATAACCCCATCTCATCTGATGGCCATAAACACATCCTTACCATTATTGAATATTTCACTAAGTGGGTAGAAGTATTACCCCTTACATTATTGGAAAGCAAATTTCCAAATTCATCTTCAACCATCTCATCTACAAATATGGTATCCCTTATGACATTATATTTAATAATGATGGATAACTTAAGAACAAGGATGTCAAATTGCTATGTGCTAAGTAAAAAATTACTCAACATTTTTCCATGGCATATTACCCACAAGGTAACAACCAAGCCAAAGCATCTAACAAAACCATTCTCAACATATTTAAAAATATTTTTAATTATGCCTACCATGATTGGAACCTCCAAATATTTTTCACCCTCTGGGCATACTATACCAATTACCATACTCCCACATGAGCCACTTTGTATTCACTTTTTTATGTCACTGAGTCAATTCTTCCCATTGAGGTTGAGTTACCTTCTTTGCACATCTATTTGAAGCATATCCTAGATGATGAATACTATCAAGTAAATCACCTATAAGAGCTATATTTACTTTATGAGAAATGCATGGCCATAATCAACAACCTTCAAGCATACTAAAACTGACTCTATGGCCATTACAATCGATGGGTCAAACATAGAGAATTTAAACTTGGTGATCATGTTCTCAAAGAAAACCAAAAAAATCCCATGGTTGAGAAGAAACACAAGGGTAATTTCAAACCCAAATAGATAGGCCCATTCATCATTGTTTTAAACTATGCACTAGTGCATATAGACTCACTACACCAAATGGGGATGAACTTGATGAGCCGATGAATATTATACAACTCAAACATTATTTTAATTGAGAGACTAGATGTATTGTCTATGTGTCCCATTTCTATTATACCATAATATCAAACTTCTTATTTTTACCATACCATTCTATCCATATATCATTCTACCATGCCTTTCCTATTGATTGAGTTATTTTTACCCTTCTTACCCAACCCTTTGACCTTGGTTCTATTCCATTGGTTACACAAGTACTTTCAACAAGAAAATTCTAATCAAGTTTTATTATTTGTTTCAACATTCTAAATAGAGACCATTTTTGGTAATATGACAATGTTTTGGTAGTTGCATTCTTCATTCCTTACTTCATTCTAATCAAATGTGTTTGATTATAACTACCTTTGGCCAAATCAGTGTTCCAACTATCGTGCTACTAATTATAATCACCTATGGGTAAATTATTATCATTGACCTATACCATTGTTTCCTAATTATAACCACCTATAGGAAAATTAGGTGAAACACTTATTTATCATGCCTTGAAGTACCATCTTGCCATGCCTATGTCATACTATGTTATTTGCCTATTTTATTTAAATTGGCTACTACCTAGTCAGATTCCTCTACTATAAGGCAAAACTATAGTGACTTGTGGTCCCATACTAGGACTACATAGGTAGTACTCAATTAATGTTGAGTTTATCTCAGTCACCCCTTTGCCATGATCTCACCATTTTTCAATCAGTTTTAAGTTTTAATGTTTTCACCATTTTATGACCTTGGCCCATTTAGTATCTCATCATTCACTATTGAGTTGAGATTTTCCAAAAATTCTAAAAACATTCATAATTGATCTATAAAATCCTAAACATTGATAATTTACTTGCCTTAAGGATTTTTGGAACCCTCACTAGGTCATAAGAAATCACTTGTCATTTAGTTTCCCCATATTTACTAACCTAGCATCCCACACTCTCACCATTTTGTGTATTTATTCCTATATTCCTCTACAACATCAATCATGTTTTATTTCTCATCATTTTCCTCTATCCCATAGCTTTAGAAAACTACAGTTGGACTAAATTTTTTATTGGATCTTACATCCATATAATTATGTAAGCATTTTACACTTGCCTAGTGCATATATATATATATATATATATATATCTTGGCCACCCCTTTCCTTTTCTTCTATTCCCCCATTTTTTTTGTTTTATTGTCTCCTATAGTCTAGGAGAAATGTTCATCTTCTCGTTTGTTATCTATTTACACTAACATTATGCTTAACCATTTTTTGTGTTATTTTGGTTATTTTATTTATTATTTGTTTATTGTTTCATCTTTGTATTTATTTTTTTGTTTGATTTCTTATCATGCCTTGATTCATTTTATGTGCATTCATTGGGTGATTCCTTATGCCTTATTATTAAATCCATCCATATTCATGTGCCAATAGTGTTGTTATGGTTTTTATCATTGATGTAATATTTTCAATTTTTTATTGGATTGCATGTTATTCCTTATTTATATTTAAACTAAGTTATCAAGGTGTTCTATCATGATGCCTACCACCATGTGCTGCAATAAAAATCAGCTCAAGAAGTCTACACAACAATGAGGTTGTGATATCTCTTTGGCACTAAAAATTATTGATCTACCCAAATCATTCCCAAATGTAGAGTAACTAAATTACAAAATAATTTTCTCCCTTTCTAGTTCAATGAGCATCTCAATATTATCAGGTTGCCTAAATTTATCTTTCTCCCTTGTATCAATTTGCCATCATATTTCATATCATATTTGTTATAATCAAGGTATAATGCTTATAACTACTTTTGGGAAAATCATTCTATGTCATCTCATTTGTATTACCAATGACTATAAATAACTTTAGACAAATCATTACCTTTTTTATCCCACCTATGCCGATGATTATAACTACCTGTGGGAAAATCATCCAATTTAACTGCCAACTAGTGCAGATCCATTTGCCACTAATTATTACTACCTCTAGGAAAATCAGTCCATTCCACACCATTTCACCTTTTTGGTCCCATTGTTTCCTCTTTTTGAGGGCTTGATTGCCAATCATTTTTTCCAATTTCCCCCTTGAGGGGGTACCTATAGTTCATCCATTTCCATTGAATTTGTAGGCATAAGGACATTCTCATTATTTGAGAATACATTACTATTCCTAAAAATTTAAACACCTTCCTAAATAGGGGTAAATTGTAGACACCTAAACCTAGCCACAACTATATTTTGACTAGAATTTAAATTAATTCCTACTAACCATTAAAAATTAGGCTTAGGAATCACTAAATGTCCCAAATTTACTTGTGCATCATTCATCAAAGCTCACAATCATGATTAAACATCCCTAATTGAGGTACCCTACTATATGAAATAATAAATATTATGACATTAATGTGCATGCTTGAAGAATATTTTTCTAGCTTTCTCCCATTAAGTCACAATATTGGGATAACCCTAGGCTATGGGTAACCTATGTTGGGGTTGAATCTCTAAAGTAAGCCATCTTCCTCTTTGATTCTCACATAAAATAATCATAAGATAATTCTTCATGGGGAAAAGGGTTAGAAAGGGGATAATTTCTCCTAAGCAAGTTAACTAATTGATGCACCAAAATTAAAAGGGAAACTCCCATAAGCTTAAACCCACACATGATCAATAGAAGACAATACTAGCTCACACAACCTCCAAATGAAGCTACTTTCATAAGTATTTAATAAAGGAGGTTTAGAGTAGAACACTAATATAGACCTTTAATTAGCATTGAAAACACCCTAAACAAGCTCATAAAGGAGGATAATGGATGAGAATATTCTCCTTCGCATAATGCCATCATACACAACTCACCAAACATAAACTCAAGGCAAGAGATAGGTAAATAAAACCCTTATATCACATCAAGAGGTATTTATTACAAATTTTTGATAGAGTTGAGCCTAATCAAGTTGAGTATACTTTACAATATCCTAAATAGTAGCCCTATCTCCTAGAAAAATGAAAAAGTCTAAAATACGAGAACATTTTCAAAGGAAAAGAGAATGGGATAATATAGGAGAAGGGAGAAAAGATAAGAGGGAACATGTTTTGAGAAAAATTAATGAGCTACCAGGTTTCAAGTGAATGCTCCAACATGATTTTATCCAATTAGGACATAATTTATCATGAACAAGACAATCTTTATTTTAGCCAATAACTTTCAAATAATACCTTGATGTTAAGAGTTTTTCCAAATATGATGAGTCATGATCCTATTTATGAAAGGGACCCTTAGGCACTCTAAAAATTTATTAAATACTCAGGCTACTTCTCCATCCACCAAATATATTTGATATTATATGCATCTTTCCACTTGGCTTCTACATGAGGACAAAATCCTGACATTTATGAACCTGACTAAGATTTGGTTATGTCTGCTTAAGGTGGCTATCTATCAAGAGCATGGCTTGGGACATTCCTTCATTGATTATATATAGCTGCCCCTTGCTTTGGAAACTAGACCTGGGTTAACTATAGACTTAAAATAATCTAAGAGTATTGGTTTTCCTGTAGTCCATATAGATACAACATTCTACTTGATGCTTGGTCCCATTTAACAACAAACTTGTTGATATTTGATCTATATTAGGTCTACAATACCTAATCTATCATTGTAGAGCTTTAATAGTAGAGCCTAGTCTCAAAATATTCATTCTAGTTCTATTGAGATCTGCATTAAACTTGGTTCCATTTATTTCCACTAACTTAGGTCAAACTCGAGCTTTGTTCCTTATATTTATTTTTGTAGGGTCAAAAATTGGCTCATCGACCTCATTCAAAAATGTTGTAGGCTTGGTCATTGGTTGTCAACAATCTAACTTGGCTCCATTGACTTATTGACCTTTGCTTTCTCTATTGATCATGATATATATGATCAAGAACCAACTATCAATCTTTCCCCTTAAGTTGTCAAATTTGTTTAAGCTTACACTACATGTCAAATGCATGTTAATCCTCAAGGTCCTTTTGTCAGTTTGTAGCCTCACATGATTTCACCATGTGTTAACCTCTCAATCTCTTTGACTGTTTGACCCATCTTGTACCATTAGATCAAGATGTATGATCGATTAGAGACTGTTAGATCTACTAAGACCTATTATTTGAAAACCAATGGATATTTTACAAGCTTAAAATTGACATCTATACTCACATCAAAAGATGTTTGTGTGACCATTATTTATCTTCATGCAATCTTCAAATTTAAAATCAAAAGGATTTGCTTTTACAATGTCTTAAATTTGATATCTATGCGAATGATCTTGGTTGATTTATTTATCTTGTTGAAATGATTTTATGGGTGAATCGCTAGGTCATATCACCCTTGATGACATATATATGAAGGATAGAGCATATGCCACATTATTTAAGGCATTTTGTGTGTTTTTATTGTTTTTTTCATGTTTCCTTGAGCTAGGATGAATGTTATCATTTTAACTATTTTTGTCAAACCCTAACTGGGTGGACAGTTTATATCTTTTTTAAATCTTGTTCTAATTTACTTTTATGGATTCAAGTGGCCTTATAATGTATTATTACAACCCCATACTGATGGATTGGGTGGGGGGGGTAGGGATAATATCTATGGATGGTTTCATCTTTCACATTTTTTTATGTTCATGCATGATAAATTCATGAATGGAGTTTAGTGAAAGTTTGTGGGAAAGAAAACAAAAAATAGGTTGTGTCGATGATCATTGAGGCACATGGTTTGTATTTTATCATTTTTAGCTCTACCATTATTACAACCTAGGAATGATTTAGTTATTTTAATAATGTTGGAACATGAATATTTCATGTCACCCTAAATTTTAGGTTACTTTATAGTTCTACTATAATAATTTCATGAAATTAAGATGTGTATTATGTGGTCTATAGTCAAAATTGGATTCCATTTGTATATTTCATTATTGAAAAATGTAGAGTTCCCTTTGAGATCTTTAGAATAAATAAAATTATCATATTATTTATTTATGGTAATGATATTATTATTGTAATTTGAGAAATGGATTTATGATTTTTGTGGTCTTTTTCTTATTTTAGAAGTATTACTCTACTTAATAAAATGTATGGATGTATCCTATAGTGTATTTGGAGTAAACATTGCTTATGCATTATTTTGATATAATGGAATACCATTTTATATATCTATGTGGAAACCTATGTATTAATGTTAAATTTAATTTTTAAATGATTTTTTTAATGAAGTTAAACTCTTGGTGTTCGAGTCTGGTAGTCTAAATGGGTTTCATATTATTTTCTAGTGTTTTATGAGTTGGCATAATCCTCCACTATAATACATTATAGGAATCCTATCTCATTGTTTGGGATGAGGTATTCATATTGAGTTTGGTTTTGAATATTTTGAATTTAGATTAAGATAATATTTTTTGATGTAAAATTTGTTTTAATATGTATTTTGAGTGGGTGTGGTAAAATGGTAAATTATAGAGTATATTGTTGATTAAAACTTTATAAATAATATGATTTATTAGTTATAATTGAATTTTTTTATATGAGGTAATGGAAATATGATAAGAATATGGAAAATAAAAATTATTATTATTTTAAACCTTATTATTTCATGATGTATGGATGTACACAAATATGAACCTGACTTTATAGTATAACCGTCAACTGGTGGCAAGTTATTTTTGAGTATGACATTTTATTTGAAAGTGATTTCACATGGGTGAAGAGTTAAAAATTAAATATAACTCTTGATTTTATTTTTTACCAATTAACAATTAATTATGAAAGAATTTACATATTCTCTGATTGAATTATTTTGGGGGTAAAAATCAGAGAATATGGGAACATAGTCAATGATCAATGGGGTAAAGATAAAAAATAAATTGATGTGATTCATGTTTAATCCTAAAGACTATGAAGGAATAGAATTGTTAAATGTTAATACTTAAGGTACCAATCATTATCTTACTCTTAACATGGAAGTAAGTGGATTATGACATGAAGTGGATAACATATCAAGTATTTAAGATGACATGGTATCAATATTGATAGGACTGGATGCAATATCATACTTCATTGTGGTAAGGTCTACCTTACCCAGCTATAATTTAGGTATGGTGTAAAAATTGTCTTTAGTGATTACCTAGCATTCACACATATATTTTAGAATGGAAATTCCAACTAAATCCCCTAATTAGTTTTCATCAATAATTACCTTGGCTTAATGTCTAATTACATGATGATTAATGGAGGTTCATTTGAAAATTAATAAATTAATTTTATTATTATTTAATAACAAAAGGATATCATTAATTTTCATTATGCATCTTGTAACATGATCCTAGTAGAAACATAAATTGGCGCGTGCGCGTTTGTGTGTGTGTGTGTGTGTGTGTGTGTGTGTGTGTGTGTGTGTGTGTGTGTGTGTGTGTGTGTGTGTGTGTGTGTGTGTGTGTGTGTGTGTGTGTGTGTGTGTGTGTGTGTGTGTGTGTGTGTGTGTGTGTGTGTGTGTGTGTGTGTGTGTGTGTGTGTGTGTGTGTGTGTGTGTGTGTGTGTGTGTGTGTGTGTGTGTGTGTGTGTGTTTGAACCCCATGGTTACATGGATTAGGTAATTATGACTAAGTAACATTATTTCTCTTTTGATAATCTTATTGTAAGATATTTTTTTGTGACCTAAAATTATTGTTATTAGTATTATAGTCATAAAATTATTTAGGGAAATGACCTTAGTTTCTTTAAACCACTTGTATGTCAACCATTAAATTTTGGAAAATACTTGTTTACATTGATAGTGGTATCATTTAATCTTGGTTGCTTATTATCAATTTATAAGTGTTTTAATACTGTAGTATCCATGAATAACATTAAATTACTACATTTAAATTCTTGTACTGAGATGTTAAGCTTATAAGGTGGATGTTGACCACTTAGTGTTATGGGTATTAGCTGATTATACTGAAATACCATAATTAGTTGATTTGACCAATATAGTGTTCAGTTTATTTACTTGCTAGTAAATCCTTATTCACATATGGCTGACTGTTGGAATCAAATACTCACAACCCAGAAAGTTAAAAAAAATGATGTTTTTTTAGATTTATGATAGTGGTATCAGAGCCTATTTCACACACTAAGGGTCTTTGGGAAGTATGTGGATTAATTTGTTTTGGTGTTTCTTAGGATGTTTATGACATAAGCCAACAAAGGTAATGATGGTAACATTTCCTAAAATAGTAATGCCAACACAAATATGCACCACAATAATAGTGTTAATAATATTGCCAATAATTATGTCAATGTGAATGTTGGTAATAATGACATTGATGGTAATAATGTCAATATATATGCCAAAAATAATCATAACAACATTAATGATGATGGTGGGAATAATGTTAATGTTGATAAAAACAATAATAATGGTGATACTAACATGGATCACATTGAGGATCATATTAGGTATAATATTGTACTAAATGATATATTATGTGTACTTCATAACATCCAAGTATATATGGAAGCATATGGATAAATATTGGTAAATATAGAGAATTTGTAGGAAGGAAATAAGAATGAATAAGTGCAAAGAGGAGAGAATCTTAGGAAACATGATGTGGGTGAACCCATCATAGAAGTACTTAATAAACTTATACCACCTACATATTATGGTGGATAAATTGGAGATGTTACAAAAGCATGTCTGGTGAACCTAAAAAATTATTTCATCCTACATAATATGGGGTCCAATATTAAGGCTTGTATAGGAGATGACCAGTTAGTGGGTGATGTGGAATTATGGTGGAACTAACTATGTTTTATTAAATGTTATGATCCCATGACCCTCTCCTAGGATACACGTAAGAGGAAATTAAGGATAAGGTACCTAAATGAGAAATACAAGGAACACAAAATTACTAAATTCTATTTTTTCAATAAAGAAATAATGACTATTTTAGATTATAAGAACATGTTTCTTAGTTTCTTATGTTCTGTAAATTATGTGCATGATAAGTAAAATAATATGATTAAGTTGAAATTAGGATTACGTGAGATTTTTATGAATGATGTTAACATGACAAACCCTCAAAATTTGGTTTCTATAATTAAATATGCACATTATGCAAAATAAAAGGAAAAGTATTTCCTAGAGGCAAGACATGGATATCAAAAGAACACATTATCATCTAAGCCTAAGACTTCCATTCCTATATTGAATCATTTTTTAAAGAAATTTGATCTAAATAACTTTTTTTTAAATTAAAAAAAATAATTTTGGAAAATTATATAATATAAATAGAGGTCCCAAACCTCATAATTTACTGAGACAACATGATGAAAGCTATAATCAATAATAAATAAACTCCTGTGGTATAACCACTCAAGTTAGTTTAGTTATGTTGCCTCCATGAAAAACTATAGAATGTTGAGAATGTGTTGATAACCATTACAATAAGTATTTATCTTATTTTAAGGGAAATAAACCTATAAATCACCAAGTATATGATATTATTGATAACAATAATGTTGATCTTTAGTCAACTCCTATAGAGACCAAAGGTATAATTTTTTGTTTTTATTTGGATATGTCAATTAATTCTAATATTGGTGATAAATTATTAACACCTTTAGTTCATTTTAAATGAAAAACAAAGGATGGGAGATATAGTTTGACATCGATAAGAGGGTGGATGTTCTATAATGTTTGGAGTAGGATAAAATATATTTTATAGTCTATTAGACTCATGTAAATCTATTTTTGGACCTCTAAGATCATGTGACCTAATTTTAGGCATGGATTGGTTTTAACAAAATCTATTGAAACTTGATTATTTTATAAATAAGCTAAAATTACTTGATGATATGGGAAACCATGTGGATCTCTGAAACATCAAAAGGCATGTAGCTAAAATAATTCTTTCATCCTTGTACCTAGAAAATAGAAATAAGGAAAGGTTACAATTTTTACACTATGTAATTAAATGAGATATCGAAAGAGAAGGAACCTATTCTACAAGAGTCTCATTTCTTGATAAAATTCAAGGATTTATTCCTTGAATAGATTCATATTTTACCTTCTTGGAAGGAATTTGATTTTTCCATTGATACAATATCAAGATCTACACCTACATCTAATTCTCCATATCAAATGAGTGTGGTAGACTTATGAGAAATTAAGGTTTGGCTATATGAGCTAATGTAAAAAGGGTTGATTAGGCCAACTGTATCACCTTAGGAAGACCTAGTTATCTTTATCAAGAATAAAAATTGTACCTTGAGGCTTTACATTGATTATATAAGGCCCAAGAAGGTCACTACCAAAAACATATATCCCTTTCCTAAAATTGATTATTTATCTGATCAAATAAAGGGGACAACTATATTCTCCAAGATAGATCTTTGATCAGGGTACCATCAACTCCACATAAAATATGAGGATGTAAAAAAAATTTAGAATAAGGTATAACCACTTTGAGTTTACATTTATGCCATTTGGTTTAACTAATGCACCTATTACTTTTATGAATTTAATGAATAACATGTTCAAGAATTTCCTTAATCATTTTATGCTAGTTATTATGTATTATATTCTATTTTATTCCAAGAATGAAATGGACCATGAAAAATAATTGCACTTAGATTTACAAATACTAATTAAGCATTAATTTTTTGGTAATATTTCTAAGAGATAATTCTTTTAAAGATAAATTTATTACTTAGGGCACATTATCTCAAAGGAAGGTCTTTCAACGGAACCTACTAAGGTTAGATCCATTAGAGAGTGGCCAACCCCTAAGAGTGTGCATGATATATGTATCTTCATGGTTTTAATAGTATATTAGTAAATATTTAATAAGTATTTATATATAATTACTATCCCTATCACCTCATTTTATAATAAATGGAAAAACTATGTATGAACTCCTTAATTTGAGGGAGCTTTTCAAAAGATTAAGGATCTATTAAATTCTACTCATATCCTTATTATACCATATCCAAATTGAAATTTTTAAATGTCAGATGATTATTATAAGGTGTGAATGATAAATATTTTTTATCTATGATGGAAAGGTTATTTCCTATGAGTCACATAAGCTCAAAATCCATGAGCAAAATTATCTAACACATGATCTGTAATTAGTTTCTATGGTACATGCTCTCAATAAATAGAAACATTTTTTGCTTGGGAAACACTTCAAGGTAAAATATAATCACCAAAGTCTTGTAAATTTATTTTTCCAAGATGAATTTAATGCAAGATAACATAGATGGCTATAATTTATTAGTAATTTCTATATTGACATAACCTATGTCAAGGGCATGAAACATAGAATGGTTTATGCTCTTAGAAAAAGAACATATTTGGATATTATTTCTATTTGAGGTAAAATTTAGTAAATTATGTTATGAAATAAAAACTAATAGACATTTAAGGTATCAAAATCTATGATAAACTAGACAAAGAATTAATGACTAAAGCTATTGTTAATTACTCCTTATACTCAAATGAAATTATAAGGTATCAAGGACAAGGAATAATTTTTATTACTAACTTGAAATATATAAGTGATTATATTTTTAATGAAGTGCATAAAACATCTCATTTTGCTAATCTAAGTGCTACTAAAATGTCACATAAGCTAAAAAGGTTCTACTTTTGGCTTGGGTTAAATAAGGATGTAACTAATTTTGTATAAACATTATTGGAGTGTCAACATGTTAAATTTGAAAATTGTCATCCAGGTGGTATGTTATATCCTTGTGATGTTTCATTAATAAATTAGGTGGTAATATATATTTATTTTATCTCAAGACTCCCTAAAGCTCATGGCATACATGATACAATTATAGTAGTAATTGATAAATTTAATAAAGTTGCTCACTTTACTACTAGTAATATTAGAATGCTTCCCCTATAATTACTAAAACATTTATAAAAGAGATCGTTCACCTTCATAGTGTTCTGGAAGTTATCATATGAGATATGGATAATTTTTTTTACTTCCCAATTTTGACAACTATTGACTTCTAATTTTGGGATAAAGTTGAACTTTAATTCAACATATCATCCTAAAAAATATGTCGAAATGAAAATAATAAACCAATTAGTAAATTAAATTCTAATAATATATATAATAGATCAATAGTCTAAATGGGAGGATTACCTCCATTTGGTTAAATTTACATACAATAGTACTTATCATTATGTTATAAAAATGACACCTTTTGAAGCCTTATATGGGTGAAGGTGGAGAACTCATCTTGATTGGGATGGTTTGGGAAATCAAGTTATTATACTAGATACTTTACATGAATATGAGGAGAAAATATCTCTCATTCATTAAAGTCTTAAAGATACATTAATAAGAAAAAGAGCAATGCTAATATGAAAAGGTTTCTAAGGGAATTTGAAGTTTTAGATAAATTATTATTGAGGGTTAAACCATATAAGAGATCTATAAATTTTATTAAGGCATCTAAAATACCTCCATATTTTGTCAATCCACTTGTGTAAATTAAAAGTCTCATCCCCTACCACCTAGATCTTCCTCCTTATCTCTATAAAAGACATGATGTGTTCCTTGTGGCATTATTGATAAAGTATGTTTTAAAACCTTTTAATGTTATATATTGTAATAATATCTAGGTGATGGATGAGGAGATGATTCAATTGGACCTAATTAGGATCTTAGACATCACAATGTTGACTTGTGAAAGAGAAGCATTCAATAAGTTCTAGTCTAATAGGACTAGATAAGTGAAAACGGTGATACCTAGGAAGATGAAAATATTTTTAGGAAACATTATCCACACCCTTTTTAGGCCCCAATATGAAAACTCCATTAAGGGGAGTGGACTTTATCTTTCCCAAGTAGACTTTAAATAATTTGGTCACTGTACTTTTTCATATATCATTTTATTGTTAATGAGATTGAGCATGTGCAAAGAGTTTTACTTACCTTATGAGATTCATGCTTTAGATTAGTTTATGTTGTAGTTGGCTACATTGTTTTCAGTTATGATTTTTATGATTATTATTGGAACTGGTACTAATTATGTCACCTTGTGAATTCAAGTAATAGCTGATAGTTGAGTTAGGTATGAACCTAAAATAAATATGAAACTTCCACACTAACTTCATACAAGTAATTGAAAATAGAATGTAAATTATTGAGATTAGTTAGTTTTCCACCATGACCTTGTGATTTTTCATACTGTGTTAGACTAGTATTGTGCATGGCTCATTCATGATTATTATTTTTTTATGAATTGCCATTGACACTTGGTTAATTATATTTACTATTTTGAGATGCATTAATTAAGCTCAAAAGACCTTGGGGTATGTTCTTAAATAACAAGGTTGAAATTAATATTGATTCACAAGAATTTGTGGTAATGAATGCTTATGTTATTATCTTTTGTTAAAATCCCCCCCTCAGGGCTCCTAGAAAGAGGTCCCCCCTAAGCAATCCCCCATGTAGGATAAAGGAAAAAAAAAAACCCCTGAATGATCTTCCCAAGGGAAGCTACTAAAGGCCTTGGGAGCTACACTCGGGAAAAAATTTATAAGGAAAAACAAATCATTCCAACAAAGGACATTGAAGAAGCTAAAGACCCTCAGGAGGGACTTTCCTCCTAATTCTATTCTAGTTTCCTATTTTTTTCTCTCATTCTAGTATTGTAACTTTTTTGTTTTTGGCTCCTCAGCCCTATTTATGTCCTGTTAAAACTCTTGTACTACATGCTAGTGGATCTAACTCCCTATAAAACATATATTTTACCTCATCAAATAAAAAAACTATTGGTTTGTATTTTATTTTCTTTGAGCACTCTAGATCCATGTGCACACTCTATGAGAGTTAGCAGATCTATATGGAATTTTTGTAACCCTCTAAAAAAACATCCTTGAACTCCACCATGCATGCTATAAGTATCTTCTTATTGTCATATTTAGAAATGCATTTGAATCTAAGAATGATCTTAGTTGATTTTGTTGTATTGTGGAAAGGCCCTTGTGGGAAATTATCTAGGTAATATCACCCTTTGAAGGTGTAAAAATGAAGGATAGAGAACAAAACACATTCTTGAAGGCATTTTGTGTGAGTTTTGCTTATTATTTGTGCTCTTAAATTTTACCAAGATAAATGTTTTCATTTTAACTACTTCTATGAAACCTTATCTTGGTGGATAGTTGATCTCTTTTTGAAATCATGTTCTCATTTGATTTAGTGGATTATTACAATGCTAGACTGATGGATGGGGTGGGTATGGATACCATGATATGGAGAGGCTTATATTTCATAATTTTTTCAATCCTCATACATGAGAATTTTAGTAATGGAGGTTAGTGAATGTTTATGGGAAAGATAATGAAAAATAATTTGTGTCGATTACCCTTGAGACACATGGTTTACATTTTATCATTTTGAGATTTGCTATTATTGTAACCTAACACTATTTTAGTTATTTTTATAATCTTAGAACTTGAAGATTTCATGTCAACATAAAACTTAGGTTACTTTATATTTTTGTTGTAATCATTTACTAAAATTAAGATGTGTTTTTATGTTGTATAATCAAGATTGGATGCCATTTGTAAATGTTTTTATTTAAAAATGTAGAGTTATGATTATGTTGAATAAATAAAATCATCATATTATTTATTTATAGTAAATATATTGTTATTATAAATTAATCAAAGGGATTGATGATTTTTTTGGTATTTTTTTGTTGTAGAGGTAGTACTCTACTTAAGTTAATGTATGGTTATATACTATAATGTATTTGGAGTAAACATTGCTTATGAATTATTTTTATATAGTGTAATTACCTTTTTATAAATCTATGCTATCATGTTGAAATCAGACGTGTATTGAGGTTCAAGTGAATTCATCAATGATTGTTTGGTAAAACTAAACTCTTGGCATTCGAGTTTGGTAGTCTAAATTGGTTTCATATGATTCTCTAGTGTAATTTTGAGTTGGCATAGTAATCTACTCTAATGAATTTAATGGAATTTTATCTCATTTATTGGGATGAGGTAATAATATGAGTTTGTTTTCAAATATGTTTAACTCATATTAAAATAATACTTTTGGATGTAACATTCATTTTTAAGTCTTTTGATTAGATATGATGACATGGTAAATTGTGGATCACATTATTGATTAAGTATTTATAAATAATATGATTTCTTAATTATAATTTAACTTTGTTGCATGAGGTAATGTGAATTTGACAAGTTTATGGAGTAGTATAATTATTATTATATTAAACCTTATAATTTCATGTGGTATGAATGTACACTAATATTAACCCAACTTTATAGTATAACTATCAACTAGTGGCAAATTATTTTTGAGTATGGCATTCTATTAAAAAGTGGTTACATGTGGGTTAAGAATTAAAAATTAAATCTAAATATTTAATTAAATTTATTTTTACTAATTAATAGTTTATTATGAAATAATTAACAAAATAATCAAATGCTATAAACTAAACTCTCCAATATTTATGAAGGAATCATTAATCCTTAACTCATGAATTTATGTATTCTCTGCTTGAATTATTTTAGGGGTAAAAATCTAAGAAATGGGAACAAAGACAATGATCAATGGGTTAATAATAAAAATGCAATTGTTGAAATTTATGATTAATCCTAGAGACTAAGAAAGATTATAATTTTTAAAAATTAATAATTTAGGTACCAAACATTATTTTACTCTTAAGATGAAAGTAAGTTGATTATTACATCAAGTGGTTAACCTATCAAGTACTTAAGATTACATGGCATCAAGATTGATAGGAGTGGATGAAATATCCCACTTCATTATGGTAAGGTCTATCTTACCTAGATGTAGTTTAGGCATGGTGCAGAAATTGTCTTTAATGATTAATATAAAATTTGTACATATATTTTAGTATGGAAATTAAAACTAAATTTGTTAACTAGTTTTCATTAAGAATTATCTTGACTTAATGTCTAGTTCCTTGATGATTAATAATAGTTTAGTTGAACATTAATAAATAAATTGCATTATTATTTAGAACACAAAGATATCATTAATGTTTATTATGGATATTGTAACATCATTTTATGATCAAATTAAATATATTGATACATACATACATATATACATACATAAATACATACATACATACATACATACATACATACATACATATATATACATATATATATATATATATATATATATATAGATAGACACACACACACACACACACACACACACACACACACACACACACACACACACACACACACACACACACACACACACACACACACACACACATACATACATATATACTTACATACATACATACATACATATATACATACATACATACATGCATACATACATATATGCATACATACATATATATATATACATATATATATATATATATATATACATATATATACATATATATATATATATATACATATATATATACATATATATACATACATATATATATACATATATATATATATATACATATATATATATATATATGTATGTATATATATATATACATACATATATACATACATACATACATATATATATATATATATATATATATATATATATACATACATTTGAAGTCTTGCACCAAGGTGTTAAGCTTATAATGTGGATGTCAAACACTTAGTGTGGTGGGTCCTAGTTGATTCTACCTTAATACCAAAGTTAGTTGACTGAACCAATCTAGTGTTGAGTATGTAAATTTATTGGTAAGGACTTATGTACATGAGGTTGATTGTTGAAGTTAGATACTCACAACCCTAAAATTTGAAAAAAAATTAGGATGGTTTTTGGGGTTCACAACACAAAGTCCTTACACAACTATAAAAAACATATAGGAGACTATGGTTTGAGTTAGATATTAATTACAATGATATTTTAATGGATGTTATTGATGATGTGTGTAGAGATATTTCATATTTATTATGAGTATATACTTTATTATTTCATATAATTTATTTTTAATTTGGTACATGTTTTGGTCTCATATTATTATATTGATCATATGTGATGCTCATTATATATCTTACTTGTACCATGGTCTTTAATTTTATGCACTCTATTTTCAACATGATATTTAATTTACAACTTGATTTCACATTCTTATAGTCATCCTTAGTTTCACTTGTATCCTTTGGTAGGAAATGTAGACATTATTTATCAGTATTTTATTTTTCACTTGCAGTCAACCTTAGTTTCCCTTGTGGATCTTTGGCAACACTTTCAGGTTTTTCAGACTTCACTACCTTAATTTTTGGGGTGCTTGGGTATTTTATATTACATCTCTTCCTTTCTCACATCTTACATGTTATGGAATAGTTAGTGCTCATAGTAATTTGTATGTCATAATATGAATAATTATGTGATTAATAATTCATTATTACGTATATCTTGGTTTTTAGTTATATTTGATAGTAGTTAGTTATCAAAATATTGTTATAAATAATATTACAAAAATAAATTAGAATATAATATTGATTAGATATATTTTTATGGGTTATAACAATATATTGTATATAGGCGTTTATAGAATATTGTATAATCAGAGAGATTTTTGGGAGAGATATTGACAGAGGGAATATAGGAATGATGTTCTTATATATATGTAAAATCTCGTATGGTTTTATAATTAGAGTGTGTGAATGAAATAATATATTATGTTTGAAATTGTTATTTGTATTCAGCTCCTTGGTTTATTGTGCTCGGATTTGAGCTGGTTTCAATATCTAGTATTAGAGTAATGGAATCCTAAGGATGATATGGGGTATTTGCACCATAATTTATCCCTACGTATGGGAGACTATTTTTTAGATTGAGTAATTTGTAGTATAAACTAGATGTATGTATTGTTCTAAGAATGTGTTAACATAGATGAGGATATCTAACATCATAAATCTCAAGAATCATGATTTGTTAGTTTGTATCATTACCTTAAAGTTATTATGTTTCTACAAGTTACTTGTGTTTGATATGAGAGTTTGAATGATACAACCAGTTCAAAAGCTCTGAGTAAATTTTTTATATATGTCATATTCAGATCATTTAAAGTTTGGGAGGACATTGATTTGAAAAAAAGTGAAAGAGATAAGGTTTAATGCTAGGCATGATAATTAGATATACAACTTTGTGATATATTCATGTGATTCTGCAAATTTTTAGTGAGTGCAATTGTGATTAAAAAAATTTCCTATTTATATTCCACTACAAATTCATTAGCTAGATCATGTAGTGTAGCCAATCTATCATCATTTTTTATAATGACATCTCATTTTACTACACCCTCTTGATAAGTTTTCATGGTAAATTATGAAAATGTATTTAATAGACATCTTCATTTGCACCATGATAATATTAAATAGTTATTAAGTGTGCAAAATTCAAACATAGAGATATATTTGATTGAAAATATTACATTCCAAATAGATTTGTCATGGAATTTCTAGCTATTGTAGACTTAGCTCTGAGAGAAGTCTGTCGATGTCTAATTGCAAGTTCATGATAAAATCACATACAATGCCATCCACCTCACCATATCAATTTACCTTGGTCAACTATATTACATGGTCAGTTGTTATTAATTGTTCATATCAAGTATATTAATATGTATCTTATTTTTAGTCATATGAGTATAGAGTCTTATTGGCCAATATATAATTATAGGGTTTATAATTATTTAAGTTGATTTAATTTTAGCTATTTGATTTAGAGTTTCAAAGATTTATTTATCTTAGTATTAATAATTTTTTAAAAAATCATGTATTTTTACCCTAAAGAGAAGTCATGTCGTAATTTAGGTGAAAATAATTATAAAGTCTTTAGCTTTAGTCATTGTAAAATTTATGTCTTTTAGAATTAAAAATTCATTTTACATCAAAATATATTATCATTAGGTTTTTGGTCATCTATGTCAAAAATTCAAAAGTGTCAGTTTCAATATAGTCATTTTGTTGCTATTGTAAAGGATGCACTATTGATTGTATGTGACATCCTAATGTCGAATGTGTCAATATTATGGGGGGGCATTTTAGTCAAAGCAACATGTAATTGAGGTTCATGACTTCTTCAGCTGAGTAAGCAATAACCTGCTAGAGGTTAGAGGACACTAGAGGATGGAGGATTTCTATGCTTCTAATTAGCCACTAATGATGGGGTGCTTATTGTGATTGTGTGTGTGTGTGTGTGTGACCTAATATATATATATATATATTTTCAAGATTTGTTTGTGTGACAAATAAGAGGTGTGTTTCCAATTTTCTCACATAGGGAATTGCATAAAAATGTGTTTAGAAGAAACAAAAATGTGGTAACAATTAGGAGAGAAACTACGGTAGAGATCCCATGATTGCCTTAATTATGTATGGAGATGATCCGCTAGTGACATGTCTATTGTAGTCACATAAAGTAAAGGTGGGATACATTCATTCACATAGTAGTGGTCATGTGTAACAAGATTGAATTATTAGTATGTAGACCTAAGAGTATGCGGTGGCATACGATTTTGTTCATTCCAATTCTTGGAGGTAGGAGTGAAAGTTGAATAGATAGTGTTCCTATCATGTTTCCCACACTATTAGGTTGATGTGTTCCCTAAATGAATGGTTGATGGCATATTTTCCTATTATAAGTTGCCACACTAATTTGATTAATGTGTTCTCAATAGTGAATGGTAGATAAGAAGTTTATGTGTTCCTTCATTACTTTCATTAAGTCATGTGAAACACAAATTACCATGTAAGGCCTAAGGGTGGGAATGTTAGGGAATAGTTAGTCCTCACAATAATTTGTATGTTGTAATATGAATAATTACATGAGTAATAATTCATTATTACATATATCTTAGTTGTTAGTTATCGTAATATTCCTTTAAATAACATTACAATAATAGATTAGACTATGATATTGTTTAGATATATTGTTATGGGTTATAAGAATATATCGTATATAAGAGTTCATAGAAGATTGTATAATTAGAGAGATTGATGGAGATAATATAGGGACGATTTTACTATATATATGTAAAATCCTATATGGTTGTATAATCAGAGTGTATGAATTAAATAATACATTATGTTTGAGATTATTCTCTGTACTCAGTTCCTTGGTTTATTATGCTCAGATCTAAGCTAGTTTCAATATTATAGTTGGTCTTAGCTTCCATAGTGGTTATTTTGTGTTTTTTTGTTCTCTACCTATTTTGGGTTGATTCCTCCCATCATTGATTGTGATAGACCCTTTGTAGGTTTGTACAATTTCTTTAATGACATGATTACCATGTTTTATTGAATTTTCATTCTTAGTATTTCATTTTTTAGTGATTTTACTTACATTGTCATGTACTTTTAGATGCTTCTTTTTGTTTACTCACTTTTGAATAATAAATATCCCTTATCATGGTCAACTAATATCATATTCTCATTGTGTCATATTTCACACATGGATGGATAATCCATGATTCCCATCTTTTCCTTTACTTTAATTTAAGGGATACTTGGGTTGGTTTCAATATTACACTCTTTTATAAATTTAAAATATAAGCATCTTGAGTAATCTTTATATTTAAGTGATCTTTACTAGTGTTTAGGTGTAGGTTTTCTCATGTTAGTCATCTTTAGCATCCATGGTTGGTTTTTATGAGTCTATATGGAGGAGGAAAATAGAAAAAATAAATAAAACCAAAATACATATTTTAATAAAATTCAATGTTAAAAATAAAAATATATATTTAAATTTCACATCAAACAAAAATATGTGATATTATTCATTTGGCACACCCCATATCCTAGTCAACTATTAAACTCCACATTTGGCCTCATGATAAATCCAAGGTACATTAGGGTGTGATATTCTAATATAATAGGGTGGGAGGTATAATAATTTAACTATATTACATTTTGGTTCCACCTACTTTCTCAAACTAGTACCTATTATTCATAGTAGAGTACCAACTTTATAAAGGATCCTTAGAAGTAGGGAACACATTGCGGGAAGGTAGGCCCATTATAGTTTTTAATGCAATTAAACTTCATGGGATGATATTTATACTTCACTTTTTATCCCAAGCTTATGATTTTTAGGTGGATTTTTATAGGTTCTTGATGTTTCCAATTCTTAACCTTGCCCATTTGATTAAAGTGTCTTGTCTCCATTGATTATTTATACATCACCCTCATGGTACATTGATTCCTTATATCTCCATATTATCCTACCAAATATTCATTTGAAAGATAATTTTATTACCTAATCACATCCATATTTTTATACTAACACTTATTATCTATTTTATTTAGATTTGACTCTTAGCTCTCATTTCATAGTACTTCATGGGTTTTTAATTATGAGTTGCATTGTAAGAGCTTGGGGAATACAACAATTGCTTCCTCATAAATTCCCATCACATCCTCAATTTACACACTATATCTATCATCATTGTTGTCTTTAGATGGTTGTGTTTTCCTAAATTTTACTTTATCATATTATTTTATTTCAATTTTTCACTCATTAGTGTCTTTGCTTTCTTTTATTACACATCTTCATTTGGTTTTAGTTTTTACTTGTTTTAAATTGGATGCTTTTGCATCATCTAATTTTCCTCTTTGTTTGATTTAATTTTTTACTTATTTTACATTAGATTATTTTGTAGTTATCTCATATACTTGTTTGATTATATTTTACATTTTATGACATTAGATATATATTTTTAAAGTTGTCCTTTGCATATTATGCTTTAGATTATGTTTTATCTTACATTTTGATGTGATGTATGACTTTTTTATTACAATGTTTTAATATCTTATGTTTTCCCTCCAAAGTTTCATCTTGATAAAATTTAGTATGTTTTACATTTATTTATTTTCATATATTTCATTTGATGATTTTAAAATCTACTTAAGATGCCATTTTTATAATTTGGTTTTTGTTATGATTCACCATGAATTTTCTCACCTTTTCTATAAAATAATAAAAAAATGATAACATGATAACATATTCATATCATGATATAAAACCATAACACATGATAATGTCCAAATCAGTATAGGCCCATCTAAAAAACAAGGAATCAATGATATATAAATGAATGTGTAAAAGTTTTATATATCAATATATACAACATATATACATCTATTTATATTAACCAATTTCATCCTTAGGTGGTGGGT
Organism: Torreya grandis; assembly: GCA_037957365.1. Lineage (NCBI taxonomy): Eukaryota > Viridiplantae > Streptophyta > Pinopsida > Cupressales > Taxaceae > Torreya > Torreya grandis. The sequence goes on along the minus strand of JARHVA010001895.1, from coordinate 2,091,358 downwards.
GAAGTTACATGCTCCGTAAATAAGATATGGATCTATCTACCCTTAAATATCTCTCACTATATAAGTATGCAACCTAAATCCTATAATTTCACGTTGTGCCCTAGATAGTTCCATATTTATGTTGAGGATATGTTGTTTTAATTACATATTTCATTGTATGTTAACTAAAAAATAAACTAGTTGTGTATCTATATCCATAGATAAGTAAACATGTATTAAAACCATTTGTTTCCATGTCTTAGCCTCTCCTCCTACCAAGACTACCACTACACCAACACTAGTACCTAACATGTATATCTCTATGACTATAAATGAAAATGATAGTCAATACTTAATGAATTATTTTTACCTATATATGGGATCTCCTCTATGATCGTATCTTCATTTTATTTACCTCCAAGGAAATACTTGTTATCTGGACTCAAGCTTGATCAAACCCTTACGTATCTCTCCTACAATAAAAATAATACAAGATACCATAATGGCCACATTCATCTTTGAATGATCCATATATTTAATCTTATTTTCTCCACTTCTCTCATAGGTACATCAACATCATATATCACCTACTCCTTTCCCTTATTCTCCTACCATTGCCATTGTCACTATTATTCCTAATGTGAGACATAATGAGATATTAAAATGGGACATCATATGGAATTTCCTATCCTCCTAATCCCTCATAATTCCCTTGAATTTATCATATAGTGGGGTGGGATTACTAGTGGTGTTTTTAGGAGTGCTCATTTAAAATATAATTTGACTTGATCACATGAGCAACGATTTGACCATTCGGTATAATGTCATATGGCTTGAGCCCTCATCTATGCCCATATAGTGGATGGATATGATGGCCATATGTATATGATCCTTTGGTATCGTGTTTATAATATAATATAACTTGATATAGTCTCCATTGTTGATAGTTTAGGATTAGTCAAAACACATGATCTTAATTCATCTTCTTCACTTAAGCTATATGGCCCCTCATATAGTCTGGTAGTTATATTGGGTAGTACATGGGTAATATATCATATATCCAACATGAAAATAGTGTAATGATACCCATCATATATTATACATAGTAGAACATCCCCAAAAAATCATGTGTCATCTACACCCAAATCACATATACCATGTCATACATTATATTTTTCTCCAAGGTAGACTAGCACAAGGCTCTAATATACATTGACATCATGCCATCCAACTTGTGACAAAAAACTCACATGGGAGATAAGCCAAAAATGGACTTATAGATGTATATAATGCCCAATACATATATAGTGAAGAGTTTGATGATCATCTTGTGTTGATGATAATTTTTAGACCTTGTGGTCCACTAGGTTAACTCATATTGTTTCTAATATAAACATAAGAATGTATAAATAATGGGAGTTCCCTATATAGTCAATCCCAATATAGAATACATGTCTTCCAATTTTCTGAACACATCCACCATATTCTCATATACCACCTTCAAAATATATTAGTAATTGACTCCCAACACCTGAGAAACATTATGACTAGTTTTGCACTGAGAGGGACCCAAGATATATCCATTAGCATCCCAATATTAATATAATAAATCATGCATGGTATAACTCTGATAACATGGATAGTATATCTAGTAGATATATCACATCTACACTCCATTAAAGTCATCTCTTACTTTGAAAAATGTTAAATAATAGTACCTATTTAGATTTTTATAAAAAATTGAAATCAAATTAAAAAATAATTAAAATTGCAATCAACACAAAAAAATGGTCTAGTTATATTATATTAACTATTTTTTTTATTTCCCTACTACATTAGCCACCTAAAGTTTATAAATCACTAGCCATGTATTTCCTATTTTATTGTATCATTCATATACATACAATATCATCCATCTAATTCCTTTCTATAACATTGGTCACATGCATACTATATCAACCATGTTATTTGTTTTCCTACTGCATTGGCCATACTTAAATGATATTGATGTTGCAATGTTTGTTATAAGGTATTATCCATGGTTTTACTTAGCCTTTGATATTCTATCCTACTATATACTATACATCACCTATGGTACCACCCCCTACATAAAATTTTTAGATTTAATTCTATTAAACTAACTATACAATATAAATTATGGTTATGATTTTCCAACACTGAACTATATTAGCCAAGCTGATAAAGTTGCTTAGTGGCTTTAAGCTCTTATATTTTACCTCATAAATACCATTGGCCCTAAATTTGAGCCTCTATTTTCAATTTTTCTTTTTTTAAAAATTTATCTACATTTTGATGCTTGTTGGGGAAAATTATTTTACATTGATTTTCCCTAATGGTTAGATTTCCTAAATCTATTCAATTTATTATATTTTTCTAATTCAAACTTTAAATGGATTCTATACCTACATGAATCCTATGAAAACACCTAGGTGACCTCCCACATGTATGCCTTGTCATATTCTAGCCATTCATTGTACTAGAAATTGTGGTCTAAAGGTCTAGTTTTCCAAAAAGAGAAAATGACCAAATGATTTGCATTTTGACCTATTTATACCTCCTAATTCAAATTTCAAAACTTTTTATTATTTACATCTATATTTCATATTTTTATCATTTATTTATTTTCTATGCCATTTGGACAAACCAAAATAAGTATTAGGATCTTGGTGAATAAGGAGTTTTTATGTGCTAATGGGAAATATTTCTATAAATTTGGATTTTCCCTTATTTTTCAAGTCTATTCATCAAGCTTACAGATTGGCACCTTTTATTAGCTAAAATTAATGAATTATCATCTATATAGTTGGTAATGTAAGTGAAGGTACATATTTATATTTATTTATTTACTTTCATTTACTTCAACATTTCCTACTATACTCTTTCATATTGCTATGTATATTTCCTAAAGCATCATCCCATATTACACTATCATGAGTGTGATGAGGTTTGGGTGGGGCATATGTATGCACTAAATATTTTCCATATTATTCACCTTCCTAAAAACTAATACTATAGGTGATTGTTGGCATATAAATATACTTAAGTGCACATCCTATGGAGTGCACAAAAAATTGGGTGGGCTCAACTCATGGTACTTTGTGAGAGATGTTTTCATACTATTATATCATACCATCATTAATATTATTTTGACTTCCTCTAAATATATTTCAATCTTACATATCCATATACTTATGTCTATATTTTATATCCACATTAATTCTTACTTTATCTACCATACTGATATTATTTTGAGTTAATAAAAATCCTTTTCAACTATATCAGCCTAGTTGATACTATCATCCTAGATTTTAGGGTTAGTTATAGGTTTTAATCCATATATAAGGGTCATAATTATCATTTATCACAACATATAATACTCATATACTCTAATTTCATTTCATTTTTAATCTTAAGTAGTAAAATGAGGAGTTAGAGGGTAAAGTCTTATTCTCAGAGGTCTAGTCTTGCTTAAAGCTCTTTAAATATCAATAGGAAGAGTTGTGTTAAGGAGGTGTCCTAGTATTTATATTCCAGAAATAAGGATATATAGGTCTTGTAATTTACATTTGAGGTCTTCATCTTATAAAATATATTTCAAATTACTATAAGAGCTAGTGGAGATAGATGTATCAATGAGTCACCCCAAAGGTAAGTATCTCTATCCATTTTCTCTTTCATTCATTTACCTATTAGATAAATTTAGCATGTTTATTGATAAATTATATGCATGTTGTTTGTATTTGATTAATTATTACCTTTTTTGAATAAATTTTAGGGATAGAAAACAAAATACTTATCTTTATTTACCTCTTAATGGATTGGAAACAAGGAATGTAATAAATTCCCTCCAATTAGGACTTTGGAAACACATAGATCATCATTCAACCTATAACACCATGAAGATAAAAAATAAGACCCATGAGGAAATGTGAAAATGAATGTGCATGAAATGAGTTCTAGGATGAATGTATTATATATCCATGAACACCATGATGATAATAAATTACATTAAAATATATTGAATAATGCAAATGTCATAACCAAGTTAGAATAAGATAGATGGGGGAAACCTTATGATAAAGGAACTCAAGTGCATAAATTATTAAAGGAAAGACTAGATGCAAACTTGACACTATATGGTACATTGAGGATAGATTATAGGTTAGAAGGTAAGGTGTTGCAATGTTTTCTTCCCACTACCTCACTATAATCTTCATCAATGGACACCACTGGTTAGGTAAGGGGATCCTTTTTTACATCACATTTTTATTTAACACACATTCCTACCTATCCAAAAAATTTGGTTTATATCTGATGTAAGTTAATATAATGGCTAGTTCCCTTATTATCCATCCAACCACTCCTATGGGACCATCTACCAATCATTCCATTTTGATGTAACCACCAAGTTTTACTTATGTTTATAGTAGGCATCATATTGTATCATTTTTAATCCCAAGCCAACAAATTGATGTGGGTAATAATTTCCAAGTTCCATTGAGCCTAATTTGATTGATGATCCCATGAATTCAGCCCTATTAAACACCACATGGGCATCTCTTATGTCTATACCCAAAAATTTCAATTTAAATTTATTATTGATATACTCATTTACTATGTTGCCTAATCTCGTAGGGCCAATTCATCGTGAATTCACATAGGATAATAATAAATCAATTCATACTTGACATAATTTTTTACCATCACCATGCCACATTTTCCCCAAAGAATACATCCACCCATTTTCCTCCCATTTCCACCCCACTACAATAATCTCCCACAAAATCCACATCATATATTTATATAAAACATTCAACTTCCATGACCACTACTCAATAGGCATAAATTATTTAAGGTGACTACATTGATGATCTATATCCAACTAAGGCACAATGGTCTGAGATGATTTACCATGGATATCTAGAGGTAAAAATGATATGTAAAGAGTGCACTAGAAAAATAAAAAGGGTGACCACTATAAAGTTTAGTCATGATGGGATCCATTTATTACTACATACTAAAGAAGAATTGTTCTCTTTAACTATGAGTATAAAAATAAGAATTTATGGTGGTGTAGAGGAAACTGTAGAGTGTATGCAGTTTTTAGTAATGAATAATTACCAAATGACAATGCAATTGTTTAGGATAATGTCTAAGAAACATATTATTTAACTCAAAACTAAGACCACCTTCCCTAGTGACATGGTAGGTAGAAATGAGGATAGTATGAATTATTTAATGGATTCATTGAAATAATTATGTGAGTTCGTAGAGATAATTGATGTTATTTGGTTATAATTATGTAAATTGACTAATTAATTCTTATGGATGAATGAGTTTTTATCCAATGATTCATAGAGTAATTTATGTCATAAAATAAATATTGTGAAAATGGTTTTTGCAAGTAATTATTCATCATACTCTCTACCATGTTTGTTTTAGTTTATGTGTATCCTAGACCAAATAAACTTTGGTGATGTTATAGTGTAATTTTAGAAGGTGATCATTCATAGTAAGAGACATCTTTGTGATGTGTTCAACAAACTTTATTTTATTTCCTACCCCATCTCTATTTTATAAGTTTTTATTAAAGTCACACTTAGTTTAGATAAATATTTGAAAACACACATATATTTATCTAAGATTGATAGTATCTATGGTGAAGTACAAGAAATATTTATCTTAGTGTGTAATATCTTATAACTACTTAGGCATATTCCAAGAAGACTATGTATTAGTGTCATAGACTACAAATTATGACCTAATTTACTATTGGTATTCCTAAAATGAGAGGCATTTTATCCCATCACTCTCTATGTGTTTAAAAAACACATGATTTCACCTTGATGGTAACAAAGAGTAACCTTGTTACAATAATAAAGGTATACACCATATCTTATTAATGGAATTTTATGTTTGATCCATCTTAATACAATATTAAGATTTGAGATTTATATTTTATTTATATTGTTCCTAGTTGGGGTTCAAGTTATAACTATAAATTTTAGGCCAAATGTCAAAAAGAGGACCTACACTTCTAATCCAATGTACATTATGACACATTTATGATATTATCCTTGACTAGAGACTTATCATGTGAAAGTAAAATAAAATGATTGCATAGCTTTAAAAATATTTCAATAATTTATTAAAGTAGTTTACTTGGTAACAAGTTAAAGGGAAAGAAAATGATTTCAATTTTCTCATATGGAAGAAAAACTTAGAAAAGTTGAGTGTATCTAGGGAAATCTTGGCCTTGGATCCTCCCTCCATTCATCCTAGCCTTTATTTAAATTTTATTTTCAACCAAGACATAGTTGGGTAATGTGTGTAATTAAGGAGGAGGAGGATAAATTTGGAAAGGGACCATGATATTTTTATGAAGGAGAAGGAAGTAGATCATGTGGGTAAGGCTTTAACTAGTCATGGGATTAATTTTAATGACAATTACATTGTAATTTCAATCATTTAACCTATCCCTCTCCTAAACATAAAATCATCTTGAGTAAATTAATTAGTAGGTACATATTGTTATATTTTTTAGTCATGTAAGGGGGTTATGGACATTTTGCACATATAGATGATCTATGGTTGCTTAGTAAATTATTTTTATTTTTTAACATATTTGTGTGTGTGTGTGTGTGTGTGTGTGTGTGTGTGTGTGTGTGTGTGTGTGTGTGTGTGTGTGTGTGTGTGTGTGTGTGTGTGTGTGTGTGTGTGTGTGTGTGTGTGTGTGTGTGTGTGTGTGTGTGTGTGTGTGTGTGTGTGTGTGTGTGCGCGTGTGTGTGTGTGTGTGTGTATTCAATTTCATTTATATACACAGTTATATGTACCTATGGGGGAATTTACCCTATTTTTGGATTTGTGTTAATCATAATAGGCTGAACTTGTATAATTAATTCAAATTATAATATATGGAAATTAAGGATAAATCTAAATTCAAATTATTGAAATATATTTGATAATACAATTTAATATATTTTTAAATTAATAAGTATTTACATATCTCTGATGTTTTATTGATTGATTGTTATTATATTTTGATATAATAAATAGAATTAAAGTAGGCCTATGATTTTTATGAATCTATAACTAACTATTTGAGCACATAGGGCCACTAAATTCAATGTTGGAATGGATTACTTATATGTAGGTGACTTGAGGTTGACATTATTGTCTTAGAATATTTTTCTTCTCTATAATTGTATAATGTTGTATGCTTGTGTGATATGTCTTTATATGTGTGATATTTTACCCTTAACTATATATGTAGCTCTAAAAATTGGATTTCTTCTCCTTGAAACCTTGGTTCCTTTTTTTGAAAGATGAAAACCTATAAAAAGTGATGAAATTTAATTGGGATGAGTTGACCCCAACCACACATTTTAATGTTTTACCATTGCTTAGGTATCCAATACTCAAAATAGGTAAGTCAAGCCATGGGTAGTTCATTCCCTTAGTGTGATTGTAAAATTGTCTTATATCACTATATGGATGCACTTATAAATTTGGATTTGATCTTTGAAATGTTAGCATTTGACCTGGCTTGGTGTGCTTCAAACTTAGTTGATGATTACTCTTAGTGGTTGATTTTAAATTTAAGAATAATAGGGTAAATTTACTCAATGTGTAATAATGTATTTGATAGGTACTTTATAGTTCTAGATAAATAATAAGATTGACCTTGATTTATATTTATAGTGATAAATTGGGTAATTTCCCATGCTACCACCATGTTAGGTGAATGGGTTGACCTATATGAGTGATTTAATTTTAAAAAATAGTTGTTTATAACCAAAGGATGGTAAATTTAACTTGATGATAGTAATGTCAACATTACTATATGACTATTATGTTACTTTATAATATAAAAAATGCAAATGTGGTATTTCTAAAATGTTTGGGTAAGATATTTCACTAATTCAGAATAGACTAGAATGTTCATGTAGGTGACTAATAGAAAATTAGAATGGATTGAACTCATAATTAGATCATAAATAATAACTAGGTGTGTGGGAATGGTGAATGATATTTTTTTGGATATGTATGAATCTTGTAATATAATTGTAGATCAAGATTGATGTTTCCAAGGGTCAAATACTATTTTTAGTGTTTATAAATGCCTCCTATTTTAGTATTACAATGCAATGAAAATACCAAAGTAAACTGATAAAGATATACTTAATTGTGTATTATACACTTTTTATTTGGGATAAGGATCTAAACATGAAATTTGCTCCCAGATAAGCCTACAATTAAATTGTAGTATTCAATGTCCATAAAATGAATCTTGAAATATAAATTATACTAAAACTTGAAACATGAAAGAGAAAGGAAGGATTACTCTTATATGTGAGTAAATTGTGTTTTCCTATAACTAACTGGAGATGATGCTTCCTTATTTAAGCATTGGAGAATTGTGACTCCTTCCTGAAGAACATGGATAAAATCATGAAATTAAGGGTGATCAATCCCCAATTTTTAATTTTATTAAGGAAAGGGCCATGGATTGTAAGAAAAATTCCCTCAACCCATATGTAACTAATTCATCACTAATCACCTAACCCTAAAATTAGAAGGTGGAACCAAAAAATTGGTTAATTATGGGTAACTCTATGGTCATTGAGTATTAATGAACCTAAATGTACATTACCTAAAAAATCATAAACTAACCATTGTAGACAAACTTATAGATACAAGTTTTCCCCAAATGTGAAAATATTTAAAAATTCATGAAAATATTACACAAGGTGCAAATGTTTTAATGTGCATGGACTAATATCATGCCACACTAAATTTGTGATAATTGTGAACTATCATAATTTGTATGAACCAATATCATGTCCAACTAAATATAA
>JARHVA010001895.1:1952500-2077500 GCA_037957365.1 Torreya grandis | reverse complement strand
TTATAAGGTATGGGAATCAAATTGATGAATAGTTTGAGATGTACCTTTTTATAACTATAATACCTTTTATTACAAAGCTAAAATATTTTTCTCAAGGGAATGTGTAGTAGGTGAGTTAGATGATATAATATGAATATTCATCAAATGATGGGAATATGTATCCTTCATAATAATAAACATGGAAAATGTGGGAAGCCTTGTGTTACCCCCACACCTTGGGTATATATAAAAAATGTAATTAGAGGTTTAGATGTAGGAGTAATATTAATAGTAAAGGGTTCTTATGCCTTGGATGTGGTAATCTTAACATTGTGATTAACTTTGGAATTTAGGATTAGATTTAAGACTATTAAAATCATGAGGGTTTTGGATGATAAAAATTCAAAATTAAAATAATTCATGAAGTTTCTAAGGATTTACCCCATTAAGGTCATTATGGGTAATTCTATCTTGGTAAATTTGGTTATCTTGATTATATTAATTCTCATGTTCTAGATTAGACATGTGAACATTATCATCCATTTCAATGTAGTCATTAATAATTTTAACATAAAAATAAGATGAATAAAAAAGTATGTTTATTGTAATTTAATTATCCATTTTATTTTTATTAATATAAATATGATTGTGTTCAATTTGAAAACCAACCAGCCTAGCACTTTTCCTTATAGAAAGAAAGTAATTAACCTTTGTAGGTGGAATAGGATATAAACATGAAAGTAGGAAAAAGTCTAAGGCCAAAGGATGAACTATAATTATTGCTAAATAATAAAAAATTATATTTTAAAATCAATATTTGAATGAAAAATTAAAGTAAAAAATTTTAAAATATAGAAAAAAGGAATGAATCCCTAAAGGAAACCTAGGATTTTCCAATGTTCAAGCAATATAAAGGTTTAGTAATATGTTTACCATATTTTTGGATTTGTTTGAATCATAATTGGCTAAGATTGTATAATCAATTCATATTTTTTTTAGATATAGGTATAAAAAATGGGTTTTAAAGGATCCCATAACCTTAATAAAATAAACAAAAATAAACAAGGAATGCCTACAAGGATGAAACCAAAATTAGAATCCTACTAGGGAGCCTAACAAACCCACACATAACTATCATAGATATAACAAGGAACCCAACAAGAATTAGAAAAAATAAACAAAACATGATTAAACCAACCTAGGCCTAACAACCCTCCAAAAAATCAAGGGGAAATTGATTTGGTAATTTTGGCCTTTGTGATTCCAGAAACATCAATGTTATTGCATACCCCCTTCTTTATCATGTTACCTCTTGTTATTTTACTTGGGACCTCCATAATTTTAGCCTTTTGTGGATTCTTAGGGGCCTCATTATAATCAACCAATTTTTCCTTCTTTATGTTCTAAGCCACCTCTTTGCACTTCACTCAAGTTTCATTCTATTGTTTTTATAGCTCATATTCCTCTGTGAGTTATTCTTCAAGCTTGGGGTATGCCTTGTTAAAAATGTTTTTAAAAAACTCACCATCCCTACTACCAACACCTGATTTGGCTAGGATAATATCTATAAAAATCTAAATTCCTTTTTCATATCTATAATATGATTTTTAAGAGTATTTAGTCTCACCTCTAGATATTTCAAATTATCCTTCAAATTATTGCTAGGCCCCTTTTTCCCAACCAGTTCCTCTCCTTGCTCAGACACATTCCTTATATCTTTCCTTTAAATTTTTAGGGTACCTATAACTCTTTATTTAGAATCTATAGAAATAACATTTTCCCCTAACTTTGGATATGATAAATCTATGGGTTTATTTATGAGATCCAACAAGGCTTTAGCCTATAACTCATTTAGTTTGAGATATTCTTCATCTTATGAAAAAATATGTCTCCTTTTAACCCTATTGGATCCCTTTATATTCTTTATTTATAGAATTTGAGCTAATATATTCTTTGAATCCTTGAATTCCACCTTGGATTCATTAGCATAATCTATAAACTAAGCCTTCTCATTTTCCTTGGGACCAACCTCCTCATTTTTAACCCAATTATTGATCACTAGGTTAGACTCCTTAACTAATAATAGAATGAGATATTGGTGGATAATCACATCAAAAATGTCATTTTTATATGCCTCAACTATGTGTTATAATTAATATTTTGATATGTGGAAATCAAACATAAATCTAAGTGTAACTAATTATGACTCTGATAATTAAATTTAATATATCTAAGAAAGACAAAAGAGATCAAGACACTTATCTTTATTCTCTGATTGATATACTGCAACTATATTCTAAAAATGAAAATATATTGGTACTAGGCATGCCACTTATTTACATCTAGAATTTATTTTCTAAGTGCATTGGGTGCATTGGGTCATTAATGTTAGGCCTAGGTAAGATTCATCAAGTGTAGGTGACCTGAGGATCGCATTATTATCCCCAAAAAATCTACTTGTATGTGATATAGTGGTACACCTTCTTGATATGTCTTTGTATGTGTGATATTTAACCTTTGATAGTATGAAAAGCTCTATAAATAAACTTCATTCTTGTTGAAACCCTAGGTTTGATTATGAAAAATGAAAATTTCAAAAAGTTAAGAACACTAATTGGAAAAAGCTGACCCTAATGACCCCCATTGATGACTAACTGATGTGTACATATATAATACTTTGGAGAGGGAAGTCAAGCCATACATATTTATTCCCCTTGGTGCATTTATGAAATTTTATAATTTTTCTATATGGATGCACCTAAAAATATGGCTTTGATCTTGGAAATGTTAGAACTTGACATAGATTGGTGTGATTCAAACTTGGATAATGAATGTTCCTAGTGATTGATTTGTAATTTGGTAAGAGTAGGTCATATTTTCTAAATGTATTATAGTTTATTTAATAGATATTTTATAATTTAAGATATATAAAAGGATTGAATTTGATTTTCATTTATATGTGTTTAAATTGTAAAATTTCCCATGCCATCGACATGATAGGTGAATTGGATGACCTATAAGAATGATAGCATTTTTAAAAATAGTCTTCACTATTCGAGGGGTAATAACCTCAACCTAAAGATAATAAAATAATTGTTACATATCTAAGCATCACATATTTTCTAGGAGATAAAAATCTAATTGTGATATTTTATAAATTTTTAGGTAGGATATTTTAATAATTTGGAATAGACTTATATGTTCTTTTGGGTGATTGGTATCAAATTAAATGGATTTGGATAATAACCAACATGTAGGTATGTGGGAATGGTTAACGAGAGTTGTTTAGAGATGCACAATTCATATAGGATAAGTGTAGGTAAATATTGACATTGTCAATGGTCAAATACAAAATTTTAGTGTCTAAAAGGGGTATGTAAAATATGAAAATATTTATTCAATTATTATTTGTAAAAACCTATTTTAATGTAACAAAATATTAGGCTTGAGCCTGATAGTTACCCACTTGATGAATATATAGAATAAAACCCTAATCTGATGTGTTAGGAAATAATCAATGTTAATTGGTATACTTTTCCTAAAGGTTTTTTATTTTTATTTAATGGGTATAATTATATATATTTTTTAATGTTACATCTTACATTTCATACCTTTCAGTTGATGTATACTTGTTATAAGTGGTTCGACTAACTGTGTATTATTTATTTGATATTTTTAAATATTACTTACCTTACTATAAGTAGGGAACCTAAAGGGTTTTAAATAAGGGTAAAGATGCTTATATATATATTTAAAGATATGATATATTTGGCTTATGTGAAGTTATTAAATTTATCCTCTCATAGATCCCCACCTAGATTCTTCTCCTTGATTCTAAAATAGAAATAAACATTGATAATTTGGCCTCCTAAGCTAAATTTAACCCATTATAACCGAAAAAAATCCCATGACACCCAACCAAGATTTCACATGGTGATATTCATACATTGTGATGTCTTCTTTGGTCTCTTTTTAAGATTTATTAGCATTATTTGAGGTGTCATGGTATGGGCTAGACACTGCTTGAGAGATCCTCATGTAATAACATGTTTTGAGTCTTTAGATGGTGAACTAAGTTTTAATGATGGTCCTTGGGTGAGTGGAGAGGTGTAAAAGGTATTTTGAAGCATAAATAATGGAGTAAACATTATTTGATGAAGTTAAGGTTTCTTATCAGAGATTAAGGTAATTTGGAGAGTTTAAGGATGTTAGTTCTCATTGCATTTAGGCCTATTTATTTCTTAAGGAGAGACTTTTTTTATCATTATATAGTCATGAAAAAACCTTGTTTAAGTCATAATATGAATTCTAAAACCATATCCAAGGTTACCTCAATGGTCTACTCATCAAACCTATTTCATTCTTTAACTAGGCTTCCAAGTAATCAAATGACCCTTCAAACATATCATATGAGTAAAATTGCATTGAAAACCTTTGGAAAATGGTAAATTTTGGATGTAAAATTGTATTATGGGGTCTTTAAAAGGTTTCACTTCCATATTGTTATCATGATAATGTGCTCATATGCATAAAAGGTCTCCTTTTAAAAACTAAACCCATCTTTCATTTACCAAATGGGCCCCACATGTGTGAAAATGTGACTTCTCAACTTCCCCAACCATACCATAATTTTTAAAATGTTATTTTACCACCTCCCATCATCCAATGACATTTTAAGATATGAATCTTGAAAAATGCAAAAAATAAGTTATTTTACAGGTGTTTATAAGTTTGTACAGTCAAGTACATATAGAGGGAGGTTAGACACTTTAGGAGGGTTCATGGTAGGTATCTTAGAGATGTTTCACATCTAAAATATGAAAAAAAGGTCAATTTTTTTCCTTTCTCCATCAAGCTCTCTGGTAGCCTTAGATATTTAGGTTATTGATAGTATAGATAGGAGAGAGAAGATGGTGACTTAAGCTCTTGGCATGAGGAAGTGAGTATAATGGCCTTCCAATATTGGTAATTGGTTTACATATTTATCCCCTATTATTTAATAGCAAACTTTAAGAACTCAAAAAACCATATTTACATTTTTCATCCATATAGGGTTATCTTTGCAATGGTTTTAGTACAATTATGGTTTATTTGATGTAATCAATGTGTGTATGTGTCTTAGAGGTGTCATCATAATTAATCTATATCATCCACCAATATTATCTAAATGTGTGAACTCTAAAGAGAAAGGAAACCTCTAAGTTGTCACATTTATAGGTTACAGGTAGTGTCTCTTCATGTTGCAAAGTATTCAATGCATAAAAATGGAAGTGGATGATTTTTTAGGTTGTATGATGGTTTTTTGGAATCCATAAAAGTATTAATTTTCTTTCATAAATACTCAAATAAGTCATAAATGAGAATAACTCCTTCAATTACTATTCTAAGTTGACTTTCATGTATGTAATGTGATCTCCTTACAAATGGAATAGGGTGTCATTGTAGTGAATGTGGAGAATCATAAGGTTAGGTTAAAACATTAATTGGGTTTATATTATGGTCACAATATGTATTTTTATTATAATTCTCCTCACTTACCTATACTTATAACCACTCTCATCTTCACCCTTAAAAATACAAGCCCTCATAACCCTGACCATAGTGGCCTATTATGCAAAATATGCAAATGAAGGACTATTAGGATAGGGTCTTGATTATATTGAGGATATTGAGGATTAATAAGTACATATGAATAAATATGGGGATTAATATAGTAGTGTCATATATAGACCAACACCATCAACCCGCGCTCAATGATAAGCTTAGTCAAAACCCCCATTGAGTACACACAACACTATGACTATAGAGTAGGGGAACACTCAAAGTGTGATGAGAATGAGGAATTTTATAATGTTAAAATTATTATTGATAGGTCATATAAATTATTTTGGAACCTATGGAAATAATATAATATAAAATTATACCTCTCAAATGAAGCACTCAGTCAAAAGGCCTAGAACAACCACTTACATACTTGACTATAAAAATAGGATAGGTTGAGTATAGAAGCCCATTTTAATGAGCCTTGAATGTGTATGAGGTTAAAATTGGTTGAAAATATATGAAATAAATTATAAATATGTGAATAATAAATAATTTACCATAAAGAAGAGATCAACCACACTCACTCAACCAAGATACCAATTGCTACCTACAAGCAGAGTCATGAAGATCAAAGTGACTAAGTTTAGAATGGTTATAAAAGCATAAAAATTATGTGAGGATGATATAAATATGTTTACAACTATAAAATTTACTTCAAGTTTTATCAAATCAAAGGAACCCACACTTACACACAGTAAAGACACATGATTACCACCTATAGGCAGGGTCACATAAAAAAGTAAGATTATAAGTGACCCTACACATAGGTGAATTGATTAGAGAGTGAAAATATGGGACTAATACTAATTATATTAAATATATTAGTTTAAATTTAGTTTTATTATCCTTTGAGATAAGCAAATATGTAATAATATCATAATTAGGCCTATTAAGCCTAAAACTAACTTTTTAAGCCTATTCATAAAAAATTTAAGGCATATACAGGTTTGAAAAATATTAGAGGTATAGAAAAATTATAAATGTAAGGGATAAATATGTAACAAGAATTTATATGATGATTATAAACTCAAGTTAAGAAGATAAGGCACTAAACCAAGTCATTAGGGCTGCATAGGTCTAATTCACCATAAACCCTAGATAAGAACATGAGAGGTATACAGATAGCAAAATACATCAAGGCCTAATCCCAAATGTGTTATGAGGCTATAAAATTATGTCACATGAGTTTAAAAATCCATAAATAGTATAAAATAAGAGCATAGGTCCTACTCTAGGTCTCTAAATCCAATTGGTTCAAACACTTGGCATGAACAATGATGAACATGGTAGGCTTATATGAGAATGGGATAGAGATAGTGGTATGTATAGATGAGGGAAAGTGAAGGGTTTTAAAAGTATGATAAAATGGATATGTGGTGAAACTAAGGTTACCAATTCACCTAAAGGTAACTTTAGAATATGAAACTCAGACTAAGCTTATAAGGCCTAATTCCCTCCTTGTACCTTCAATACCCCATATCCATTTTGTTGAAAAAATCAAACCCATTAAATTATATTTAAGGCCATGATAATACATATGAGGATGGTTTTGGTCTTGAAGAAGATATTTTGGCTAGAGGAAGGCATGGAAGTGTCAAACTTAGTCCTAAGACATATCTCAAACTTCACTACCCTAGTCTAACATGTAAAGTTTCCAACTCTAATGCTCATATATTACATGTAAGGATGATTCATATCCAATTCTCTTAGTGGGAGTTATAAAACCATATGAACTCAATGTCCATAGAGGAAAGAATAGGATTTAGGAACCCAACTCTATGAATAATTACTAACACTACAACCCACCCAAAATTATTAGTAAGGGATCGAGGTCTACCAACTTTCACTTATTACTCACCATAATAAGTACATGGGAAAAATATTAATTTATGGGTTTTATATGGGTATATTGGATAAAAATATATGGCCATAAGTTTTGGGTTTTAGGCCTGTACTATATGAGTCATAGTTAAGATGGTAGGTCACTAAAACCCTATATAAAACCTAATAAAGACCCAATTGAATAAAAATTTAATAATTTTCACTAAAATTAATTGGATTGGATTATAAAACAATTTAATATTATATTAAACTTCAAGGAGGTCCTAGTTAGGCCATTGGTTGAATAGACAGCTTTACATATTCATAAAAAACTATACTTTTATAAGGTTTTGGTAATATAAAAAAGTTATTGACATGTTGAATAGTTTAATATAATTTATGAAGGTATTATTAAGAATATTTAACATTTTAAAACTGAAATTCACTATCAATTCATACTGGAAATACTTATATAAGTTTGCACCAAATAGGCAGTCTAGAAAAGCTAGTAAAAAGTGACCTAGTCACCTAAATGGGCAAAAGTGTAGGCATATACTACTAATAAATCACATATAATGATTTAAAATGTTAATTAATATATATTTAATTCTAATTTACCTATTATTAATTTTTTTTAGGTTTCATGACTACCTAAGCAACAAGCACTAGGTGACTAGGCCTAATTGCCTAGTAAGCCTGTTTTGATAATAAGAGAAGATGTTGGATGGCATGAAGAGATAATAAGGTAATAAATTAAGGTAATAAAATTAATATAAAAACATAATTAATTAAATAATTCACACTTATCATATCCATTATGGAGGATTCAATAACTTTCTTAAGCATAGTCAACATGCACAACGGGAAGGAAGCTACTTAATGATCCATGAAGGCTAATTGGAGCATAATGAACCTTTGTAAATATCATGAGGAGAGTGTATTTACCAATTTTGAATACACATGGTCATACTTTTGTCAAATAAGGTTTAATTATCCTCTATCACTTCATCTCTATGCCAGGACATCCACTAGCCAAAATAATGCATGAGAGAATTGAAGGTGTTGTAATTGATATTCATGCAGATTTTAACTATATGTTGGATGTAAATAAGGTCATAATAACCACATATAAAAACTTAAATTTAAATATTCCCTTATATCACCTCCTCTTTTTCTATAAATTAAGGTTAGAATTCCATTGTAATCATCCCTTAGCTCAATGTGAGGAAACATTGCCTAGATTTGTATCTTGTAGACCTATTAAACTAATAAAGGATTATTTTTAGATTATATAGGAATATTTTAGTGTGTTTACTATTGTTTTATTTGCATATGTGGCATGTTTATCTCGATTTTTAGGTCCTTTCCTCACTTATTTTTTAGTACATGGTTATATGCAAGTCACATAGTGTGTGAAGGTGTTAGTGGTAAGTGTCTTGAGTCAGACCTTCCCTTCATTACCCTCATGTTCTGATCATCTAGTATAGCCTCTATGTGAAAAACTCATACTTATAAGCCTTGAAGAGATTGTTTTAGTCAATGTATTATTCATTAGTGTTATTTAAGGTCAAATAGAGTGGATAAAGCATATTGGTGCTTCAACTCTCTTTAGAATAGGTTTCAATTTAATGAATTTATCTATCAATTTCAGCCCAACAAGTTGGTAGGCTTAGTATTTGAGCCTCAATTTATGCGCGAAGGGAGATATCCCCATAAACTAGAGGTTTATCCCATCCACAAGTCACCCATGGCCTTAGGCTAATCCCATGTTACTCAAAACTTGGAGAGGTCTAAACAATCCTTTCCTAAGGGTGCATTTTGGTGAGTTAATAGTTTTAGTATGCCTAGTGGGACTAGATTCAAGAATCATGGAGCACATGTTATCATCATTTGGTGATCTCAAGTAGTTATAAACATTTAAGAAGCAAATTTATAGTCAATATTTCATGATAAGTGGCATCATGAGGTCTTTATGCCAGGGTAGGGATAGTTTGTTGTTGATAGTTCACATTGTTTTTCATTGGACTTATAATGTCTAATGGATAGATATGAAATATATTTATATCCTACTCAACCTTATCAGTCTTACTATGAACCATACAAGCCTTATATTCTTTATCACTAGCAAAATGTTGACCCTTACTAGTCTTATGTTGAACCTCATCAAACTGATTATCAATTATATATGCTACTCCCCACCCTAAGTCCACCTCCTTGGTAACCCACCTATCCTCCTAATCATAATTGGAAAGATCAAAATACTCCTAGTTAGAAAAACCATGTTCCAAATTAGTCCCTCTTAGGCCTTAAATAAACTTTCATGGGTTATTATAAATACATGGTTGGGGTTGATACACAAAGGGTGTATGTCCAAGATGTCCCTAGACACATAATAAAGAAGGTGAGAAACTCATTACATAGAATCAAGATAGAATGAGCATCTATTATGAGGGAAAATTAGTGAAGGCCAACTAGTGACATGTTAGATGTAACTAGTCTGATTTCAAGCATAGAGGAGAGATTGGTGGTTCATGAGGGGTAGCATATCCAAATATGTCATCCTCATGTGTCCTCCTCCATTCCATATCAACCCTCTTTTGATCATCCCAAACCTCCTCAAATTAATAAGTCATACATGTGTCAAAACCTTCCAAGTTACCCATAAGCTCCTCAATCCTTCCCTACTTGGAAGTCTATCCAAGAAACTATGCAAAAAAAGAAGAATTATGTGTTGAGAGGGATAGATATTAGACTTGGTATGGCCATTCCCTTCCTAATAAACTTGAGGTAATTGGTGATTAGATCAGATTTGACTTTGAATCTCACCTAACTAATTAAGTTAAACTTATAAATGAACATATATCTCAGTTAATGGTAGTAGTAAGAGCAATACAATCCTAGAATATGGTTCCTTCATTAATTCCCAAAGGTTCAACACATATAATAGAATAAGCTCCTAAATCAAATGTTCTAATTTGGATATAATTAGTGGATTAATGGGGAAAGGATGATAAGTCAAGCCTACACCAATATGTTAAAGCTAAAAAGGAATTTGAAACCATTCAATCCCCATCATTCATTCCTTAATATTACAAAGCATTCGCATACTAGAGGTCCATTCAAGAGAATATGTAGAAGGATAATGAGGTGTTAGTTGTCAAAAGTGACTAGTTTAATGAGAAGAATGAAACATCTATGACATGACTAAATTTGTCCTATCTTTTAGAATTCATTCAAGGATATTCCATTGAACTTCTTTAAAAAGATCATATACCTGAGGAGGTAAGTGAAGAAGTTCAATTTGTGGTGGTAGTTGATGAAGGTGATTTAATTAAACTTGAGGAAATGATTTCCATTGGGACATGTCTTGGTGAATATAGATACAAATATATCTTCAACAATGCAAGAGATGTTGAATTTCAAGTACAAGATGAGCCCCAATAATAATGCATATCTACTGGCCAAGGAGAACAAGACCTTAAAGATCTCCTTGATGACATGGTATATACTCTCTTCCATGACAATATTGAGGAGTGTGAAAGTGTATCATTTGTCCAACTTGCAGTAGTTTTAGAATAAGAAGACACCCCTTAAGAAGTTTCAAGTGTCCAAAAAGATGCAAACTAGCTTGTGAAGTTGAAGAAGAAGGTGACCTTGATGTCATGTAAGTTTATCAAACTATGGTGATGGATAAAGGAGCTTCTAATGGTCTATAAAAAGAGGAAAAAAAATTCTTAGAGATCCATGAACATGGAAAATAAGGTATAGTTTCTAATTCTTTCTCAATTTATGTTATGAATAATCCTACATCAACTACTTTTAAGGAAAAAATCCCAATCAAACTAGAACCATGTGAAGATCAAACAAAAGATTTGTTTGACATCATAGGATTAGGTTAATATCTGTTTGAAGCATGTCATAATCCCATTTAGATTGAAGTAGATAATATTACCAAATAAGAATAATGCAACTATCCAACCATACTATTTTAAGAGGTTGTCTCGTGTGAAGATGACTTATTTAAGGTCTTAAAACAAGGATACAATCCACTCATCCTAGTTGCATATGTCTCTTCACTCTTGGAAAATGGAATTGAAATTTTTTGGCCTCAATATCTCATGAAACAAAATTCATCTCTCTTAAAATTCAACCTTGCAAGCATGAGATCTACCACAAAGTATTCAACTTGATCAAGAGAAACCCATGACTAATGTAGAAATGAAATTGTTCATGTAGAATAAGCAATTTTGGGATGAATATGACAAGGTGATCAATTCACATATCCAAACTATGTACCTAATAATGGATCAAGGATGTCCAATTACTATTCTATGAGGCCATGAGCATGCCAACATCTACAAATACAAGTGGAATTTCTCATTCAATGAGAAATACTTGATTAAAATCTAGTTAATACATGATAATATGACCTCATGGTGCCATGGTGATAAAATAAGATTCCCATTTGATCATTTAGGGGAAAGGATTTGGGTTAAAATTAGTTTTTTATAATAGGGTTTTTTTTTCTTATTTCCAATAAGTCTATCAGCATAAGTTTAGTGTGTAGCTACCTTAATTACTTTGTTGTCCTCCCTAATTGCTTCCTTAGATGCTTAGGTGTTGCTTTCTTGTTATGTGTCTTGTGTTTCCTTTGTTTCTTGTTGTGTCTTATGAACTATTATAGTCCCTAAGGTCTAAAATCTATTAATCATGAAGTGTTAACTTATTCAAAAAGCATCTTATTTTAACTATGACTATTTTGCAAGAAATTTTGAGTCTCTTTAACCAGTAATTTGGTCAACCTATCTGAATCACTAAATATGTTGATAATTTGGCCTTCTAGGCCAAATTTCAATCCTTGTAACCAAACAAAAATTTGTGATACCAAACTAAGACTGTAAATGGTGATCTTCATGCATATTTATGTCTTATTTGGTCTCTTTTTTAAGCCTTATAATCATTATTTGAGGTGTCATGGTATGGGCTAGACACTGCTTAAGAGATCCTCATGTCATAACCTATTTTGAGTATTTAGATGGTGTACTAAGTTATTATTTTCATTGGGTGAGTGAAGAGGTGTCAAAGGTTTTTTCAATCATATATAATAGCTTAGACATTATTTGATGAAGTTAAGGTTTCTTAGTATAAGTTAACGTAATTTGAAGAGTTTAAGGTTGCTAGTTCTCATTGTATTTAGGCTTTTTTAAATCCATATTTTAAGGAAAGACTTTGTTATCATGATATAGGGGTGACCAATCCTTATTTAAGTCATAATATAAAACTATATCCAAGGTTTCTTCCATGGTTTACTCATTTAAACATATTTCATGCTTTAACTATCCTTCCATGTCATCAAATGACCCTTCAAATATGTCATATGAGTCAAATTTCATTGAAATTTTTTGGAAAAGGGTAAATTCTGGATTTAAAATTGTATTATGGGTTCTTAAAAAGGTTTTATTTACATCATATTATCATGACAAGGTGTTCATATGCATAAAGGGTCTCCTTTTAGAAACCAAACCCATCTTTCATTCACCAAATGGGCCCCACAAATGTGAAAATGTGACTTCTCAACTTCCCCATCTATACCATATGTTTTGAAATGTTTTTTTACTTCTATTTTACTTTATCTCATCCTCAAATGACATTTAAAGATCTAAAACTTTAAAAAATGTAGAAAATAAGCTATTTTATAGGTGTTTGTAGGCTTGTATGGATTTGTATGGTCAAGTCCATATAGAGGGAGGTCATAAATTTAATGAGGATTAATGAAAGGTATATTATATAAGTTTTAAATCCAAAATATGTGAAATAATTAAAAAACCATTTCCCTTTCTCCATTGAGCTCTTTGGTAGCCTTGGACAACCAGTCAAGTTCTTGCTTAGTATGGATAGGAGAGAGAATATGGTGACTTGAGATCTTGGACAAAGGAAGGGAGTATAATAGCCTTATAATATTGGGAATATATTTCCAAACTTATCTCCTATGATTTATGAACAAATGTTAAGAATTCAAGCAACCAGATTAGCATTCTTCATACCATAGAGTTATCTTTGCAATGGTTTTAGTGCATTTATGGTTTGTTTGATAAAATTAATGTTTATGTGTATTATATGGGTCCTCATAGTCTATCTCCATCATACCCCACTAATTTTTCACATGTGTGAGCCCTAAATATAAAATAAACCTCTAGGTTGTCACATTTTTAGGTTACCAACAGTGTATCTTATGTTATAAAGCCTTGAATACATACAAATGGAAGTGGATTATGTTTTAGGTTGTATGATGGGTTATTAGAATACATAAAAGTATTAATTGTTATTCCTAAATACTTAGTTGATTCATTAGAGAAAATAACTCCCTCAAGTCCTATTCTAAGGTGATTGTCATGTATGTCATATGATCTCCTTGCAAGTGGAATATGGTGTCATTATAGTGACTATGAAGAGTCATCAAGTTAGGTTAAAAAATGAATTGGAATAATCTTATGTTCACAATTTTTATTTTTATCCTCATGATATTCACTACCCTATACTCATAACCACTCTCATCCTCATCCCTATAAAGACAAACCCTCACATCCCTAATTGTAGTAGCTTATTATGAAAACTAAATAAATGAAGGACTATTGGGATAGGATATTGAGGAAGTTTTGAAGCCTTGGTGAGTAATAATTACATATTAATAAATTATGGGTATGAAGATATTAGTTTAATAAATATACCAACACCATAAATCCACCCTAGATGATAAGCTCAGTTAAAACCCCCATTGAGTACACATAAGGTTCTGACTACATATTAGCATAATACTAAAAGTGTGATGAGAATGATGAGGTTTATAGGGTTAAATAGATTATTGATAGCTGATAAAAATTTTGGTGACACCCATGGAAATAATATAACATCAAATTCTAGCTCTCAAATGAAGCACTCACAGTTAAAAGGCCTAGAACGACCACCTATAGACTAGATTGTAGAAACAACACAAGTTGAGCATAAAAGCCCATTTTAAGGAACCTTAAAGGTGTATGAGGTGAAAATTGGTTGAAACTTCATGATATAAATTATAAATTTGTGAATGATAAATAATTTTCCATGAAGAAAATACTAACCACACTCACTTAGAGTATCCCATGACTGATGTAAAAATGAGATTGTTCACACAGAATATCCACACTTATAATATTTAAAAATAATGTATATTAACACAACATAAAAGATATAGGTGGACCAATATGTCCATATATTCAATATATATAGAAATATAATACCCTTAAGGTAGGGAAACACCATACAATACTCCTTTAGGAAGGAATAACTCCATAATGTCTCTTCAAGGGGATAACCTCCTATATCCTCTTATAATGTAAGACTCAGTTGTTACTTTATTATTTTAAAATGATAATAATATATTTTATATAGAAATATATCTAATTATAAATTTATGGGTAACCTCCTAATCCTAATGTATGCTTGACCATTACCCAATACACTAATTCCACAAGTTACTCCATTATACTAATATATTGGACCCATATAACTAACTAAGGGGGATGTGTGCCACATGTCATCATCTCTATCAAACCATATACATTAATAAATCATATCCATATACATTAATAAATCATTAATTACTTGACATTTTTCATCCCTAAAACATAAGAATAAACCAAATAATGAGTGTGTTTCAAATCAATGCACACTTGTCTCCAATCTCGATCATCTAGCCATACATATGTGATCCGAGTAGGTGATAGATCTCCAAGTTATTTCCAAATTCAATTATGCTCCTATTATTGTTTTCATGACCATAATTTTACATATTTGGTGTACATCCATAATTATTCCTCTTTTGATTTCATGTACAATATTACATTGTGTTACTCTGATTACATCCATGACTATAGTATGTATTATTCTATGCATAGTCATAGTGATTTCCCCATTTATTCCATTTTCCATGTGATATTGTGCTACTTTGATTCCATACCTAACTATAGTACTTATTTTTTGGCTTCTATGCATAGCCATAGTGATTAGAAATTTGATTTTTTTTATATCCAAAATGATCATTGTTGTGATGCTCCCTCACCTGGCTCCATGATTATTTCCTCTGATTATGATGTGGGTGTCTATATACCTCAATGTTTTCTAATGTTTTGACATTATTCACCTTTTATTATACCTCTTAAGTATATGAAGTGTTCATTTCTAATTGTAGTGTGTATATATCTATGTCATTTGAATCTTCCTCATGATCTTCATCATATGTTTCAATCTCATCCTCATGATCTACCTTAACAGTTATTGGTGCCTTTCCCACTATGATATCTTGTAAAGTGACCTTATTTTTCCTATACCAAAACTTCATGAACTTCTTCTGAACATTGATATTGATTTTTCCCAATATATCTAACCATGGATATATAAGAACCATGTCCACATCATCCATATCCAAAGCATAAAAATTATAATGCAAAACATACTTTTCCATAATGATCTTCAAATATTCAAACATTGGAATATTCTTACCATCTACTTGAACCTCCTTGATATTCTTTGCTTGAACATGTAGGTGCTTGGCCACATTCATGTTGATGAATTTATACTTGATGTTAGGGTTTATGGACACAATAAACTTCTTCTTTGGAATGCATCCATGAAATCAAAAAATTGACTCAAATTTCTTTAGATCAAAATTAGTTGGACCCTTATCATCAAATTCTTCTTTGAGATCCTCTACCTCTCCTTCTACACCATATATAATCTCCTCATTATCATTATTTTTTCCACTAATTTTTCCTCTTCATTATCTTCTTTCTCTTCTTCATTACCATAATTATTTTATTTCTCTTTTTCTTCCTATTTTTCTTATATATCCCATTCATCTAGGAAGACCTATTCCATTTCTTCCCATGAAGAATACCTTTGTATGAAGCTCAACTAATTAAACTAATGTTGTACAGGCCCAGAAAAAGAAAGAGACAAACATATTTGACACAAATTTGTTTGAGTATTATTTTCCTTAAAAAGGAGCCACCATTCTCTAGCATTAATATCATCCTCCCAAAAAAATACTTGAAACTTCACGATCCACAAAAAAAACTAGGGTTCATAAAACCCTAAAATGTCAATCACTCATTATAAACTAATTAAATCAGTCCCAAATTTTTACTATATCTTCACCTTATGATATTTGAACTTCAATAAAAATTTTGTGAAAAAATTCCACAAATTTCAGCCTATAGAGTGAATATATGAAAAAATATAAAATTGTAATCACTTACTCCAAACATATCAAAAAAATCTAAAAGTTTTTCCATATCTTTCTTGTATTATGATACAACATCAGTATAAAATTTCACAAAAAATTCCTTATATTTTGAAAGATATGATGAAATGAGTACAAACCCTAAAATATGAATAACTCCCTCAAAACTAATCATAAAGGCTCAAATTTTTTACTGAGATTTACTTGAAATATTATTCATATCTAGTTTTAAAAATTGGGTTACACTCCACACAAATTACCCAAATCAAAGATCTGATACCACTTGTTATGATCCACACTTAAAATATTCAAAAATAATGTAGATCAACACATCACAAAATATATAAGTGGAACAAGATGTCCAAATATGCAACATATGTAGAAATAGAATACCATTAAGGTATGGCAACACCATACAATAATCCTTTAGGAAGGAATAACTCCACAATGTCTCTTTGAGGGGATAACCTCCAATATACTCTTATAATAGAAGACTCAATGCTTACTTGCTTCTTTTACACTGATAACCATGTCCTTTATATATACCTCTATCTAATTAATAATGGATGTGTAAGATTCTAATCCCAATGTACGCTGACCATTACCCAATACACTAATTCCATATGTTACTCCATTATCCTAATATATTAGACCCATATAACTAAGGGGGATATGTGCCACATGTCAACATCTCCATCAACCCATACACATTAATATATCATATACCTATGTACATAGCAATATGATTGGGTGTTAGATTTATATAGCCAACCTATGCACCTGATAATGAATCAAGGATGTCTAATTACTATTTTAAGAGGCCATGAGCATGCCAATATGTCTAGATACAAGTGAAAGTTATCATTCAATGAGTAAGACCTACTTGGACTCCAATAAATATAAGACAATCTAACCTCATGGTGCCATGGTGATCAAAGAAGCTTATTATTTGATCATATAGAGGAAAGGAGTTGGGTTAAGTTTAGTTATTTATAATAGGTTGTTTTCTTGTTTCCAATAAGTGTGTCAACACAAGTTTACTATGTAGCTACCTTAGTTACTTTTCTGTCCTCCCTAATTGATTCCTTATATGTTTAGGTGTTACTTTCTTATTGTGTGTCTTATTGTGTTTCCTTTATTTCTTATTATGTCTTATGATATGCTATAGTACTTAATGTTTAAAATTTATTAGTCATGAAGTGGAATCTTAGTTAAATAAGCCTCTCATCTAAACTATGATTGTTATGCAAGAAATTTTGGGTCTATTTGACCAGTAGGATGGTCAACCCCTATGAGTTACCAAAGATGTTGATAATTTGGCCTTCCAAGCCAAATTAAAACCATTATAACCAAAAAATTTCTTGTGAAACCCATAAAATCTTGTACATAGTGATATTAATGTATTGTGATGTCTTCTTTGGTCTCTTTTGTAAGCCTTATTTGTATTGTTTGAGGTGTCATGGTATGGGATAGACACTGTTTAAGAGATCCTAATGTCATAATGTATTTTGAGTTTATAGATGGTGTAATAATTTATCATGATGGTTATTAGTTTATTTGAGTGGTTTTTAATGTGTTTTGAATCATAGATAATGACCTAAACATTATTTTATGAAGTTAAGGTTTTTTAGCAGAGGTTAAGGTAATTTGGAGAGTTTAAGGTTACTAGTTCTTATTGTATTTAGGCCTGCTTTAAGCCATTTCTTAAGGAGAGAATTTGTTATCATGATATAGTGGTGAATAATCCTTTTTTAAGTCATAATATTAATTATAAAACTCTATCCAAGGTTGTCTCCATGGTCTACTCATTCAAACTTATTGCATGCCTTAACTAGCATTCCAAGTCATCAAATGACCCTTCAAACATCTCATATGAGTCAAATTTCATATCAAAACTTTTGAAAATGGTAAATTTTAGATTTAAAATTATATTAAGGGTGTTAAAAGGGTTTCATTTCCATCTTATTATCATGATAAGGTGGTAATATGCATAAAAGGTCTCCTTTTAGAAACTAAACCCATGTTTCATTCACCAAATGGGCCCCACACAGGTGAAAATGTGACTTCTAAACTTCCCTAGACATACCATATGTTTTTAAATGTTTTTTTACCTCTATTTTCCCTCCTTTCATCCTCTAATGACATTTCAACATCAAAAACTTGAAAAATGTAGAAAACAAGCTTTTTTGTAGGTGTTTATAGGTTTGTATGGATCTGTATAGTTAGGTCCATATATAGGGAGGTTAGAAACTAAAAGAGGGTTAAAGATAATTATATAGAATACATCCAAAATGTGAAAAAAAAGTCAAAAAATGTTTCCCTTTATCCATCGATCTCTTTGGCAACCTTGGACAACTAGTTAGGTTCTTTCTCAGTACATATAGGAGAGAGAAGATGATGACTTGATATCTTAGCCAAAATAAGGGGATATAATGGAATTATAATCTTAGGATTTGGTTTATATATTAATCCCTTATTATTTATGAAATTTTTTTAATAACACAGGTAACTATATTTGCATTCTTCATCCACACAGGTTTATCTTTGTAAGAGTTTCAATGAAATTATAGTTTTTTTATGCAATTAGTGTGTGTATGTGTCTTCCAAGGGTCATAAAAATCCATCACCATCAGAACTTATTAATGTTTCACACTTTTTATCCCTAAAGATCAAGTAAACATCCAAGTTGTCATATTTGTAGGTTACAGATAGTGTCTCTTCATGTTGCAGATCCTTCAACACATAAAAATGGAAGTGGATGACATTTTAGGTTGTATTATGGGTTATTGGAATCCATATAAGTCTTCCTTTTCAATCCTAAATACCAAACTAAGTCATTAGGCCAAATAATTCCTTCAAGTCCTGTTATAAGGTGATTATCATGTATGTCATGTGATGTCCTTGAAAGTGGAATAGGGTGTCATTATAGTGACTATGAAGAATTACATAGTTAATTTAAAACATGAATTAGATTAATATTATGTTAACACTTTATATTTTTATCCTCATGATCCTCACTTATATATACTCAAAACCACTCTCATCCTCAACCCTAGAAAGACAAACCCTCATAGCCCTAACTATAGTGGCATATTATACAAACTAAGTAAATGAAGTAATATTGAGATAGGGTCTTAAGGAAATTGAGGAGCCTTGAATATTTATAATTAAATATTAATAAGTATTGGGATGAATATAATAGGGTTATATAGATACCAACACCATCAACCCACCCTAGATGATAAGTGCAATCATAACCTCTATTGAGTAAACACAAGACTATGACTGTAGAGTAGGGGAACACTAAAAGTGTGATGAGAATGCAGAGGTTTATAAGGTTAAAATGAGTAGTGATAGGTCATAAACATGTTGGTTAAACCCATGTAAATAATAAAACATCAAATTTCTAGCTCTCAAATGAAGCACTCACAATCAAAAGGTCTAGAACCACCACCTACAAACTTGACTATAGAAATGGGGTAAGTTGAGCATAGAAGCCCAATTTAAGGGTACATGAAGGTGTATGCGGTCAAAATGTGTTGAAACTCCATGAAAAAAATGATAAATGTGTGAATGATAAATAATTTTCCATGAAGAAGATATTAACCACACTCACTCAACTAAGATGGCAATTGTTACCTATAAGCAAAGTCATGAAGATCACAGTGACTAAGTTTAGAATGGATATAAAAGACTCAAAATTTTGTGAGGATGATAAAAGTTTATTTATAAAGATAAAAATTACTTAAAGTGATATCAAATCAAAAGAACCCACACTTACACATAGTTAAGACATAGGATTGCCACTTACAGGCAGGGTTACATAAGAAAGGTATAAGGAATCCTACACAAAGGTGAATTGATGATAAAGTGAAAATATATGCCTAATAATTTTTATCTTAAATCTCTTAGTTTAAATTTATTTCTATGATACTTTGAGATAATCAAAGATGGCATAATATCCTTATTAGTCCTAAAACTAACTTTTGAGATCTATTCATAAAAAATGAAGGCATATGTAGGTTTAAAAATTGTTAGAGGTCTTGAAAAATTAGAAAGGGAACTGATAAACATTTATCAAGGGTTATATGATTATGATAACCTCAATTTAATAATATAAGGCACTAAACTAAGTCATTGGGGCTGCACAAACCTAATTGCCCATAAAACCTAGGCAAGAACATAAGAGGTATATAGGCAATATAATACATGAAGGACTAATACCAAAGGTGTTAATATGATATAAAATCATGTCACATGATTTTATAAATCCATCAATAGTATAAAGTAATATGAAAGGTCCTACTCTAGATCTCTAACTCTAACTGGCTTAAACACTTAGCATGAATAGTGATGAACATGACAAGCTTACATGAGAAAGGGATAGAGATAGTGGTCTAGGTAAATGAGGTAAAGAAAAAGGGATAAAAATAGATGGGAAAATGGATATATGGTGACACAAATGTCACTAATTCATCTATAGGTAATTTGATGTTTTCAAACTCAGACTACGCTTGTAAGGCCTAAAGCCCTCCTTGAACCTTCAATACACCATCTCCATTTTGGTGACAAAATCTGACCCCCAAAAGTAGATTGAAGGTAATGAGAAGACATATGAGTATGTTTTAGGTCTGGAGTAAGATGTGTTGGATAGAGGAAGGTAGGGAAGTGTCAAACTTTATCATAAGACCTCTCTCAAACTGCATTACCCCAATTTTCGATGTCAAGTTTCCAAATCCAATGCTCATATCTTACATGGTAGGATGACTAAGACCCAATTATATTATAGGGAGTTGGAAAACACTATGCAATCAATTTCCATATAGGAAAGAGTGGAATTTAATAGACCAACTTTATGAACAATCAGTAACACTGCAAGTCACCCAGAATTCTTAGTAAGGGATCGAGGTCTACCAAATTTCACTCATTAGTTACAATATAAAGTGCATGGGACCAAGATTATTTTAATATTTTTATATGGGTCTATGGGCTCAACATCCATGGCCATAAGTTTTGGGTTTGTGACTTGTACTCTATAAACCATTGTTAAGATGGTAAGTCACTAAAACACTACATAAATCCTAATAAAGACCCAATTTAATAAAACTTAAATAATTTGCACTCAAATCCCATGGATTGGCCTAGGAAACACCTAGGTCTCATAGGACACTCTGAGGAGGTTCTAGTTAGGCCATTTATTGTATGGATACCTATATAGATTCATCAAAAATTATACCTTTATAAGGTTATGGGCATAAAATAGAGTTATTGACATGTTGAATAGTTTTAGATCATTTATGAATGTATTATGAAGCATATTTCACCTTTTAAAACTAAAATCCACTCTCAATTCATATTGAAAATACTCCTACAGGTTTGTACCAAACATGCAATCTATAAAAACAAGTAACAGGTGACCTAGTCACCTAGATGGGATAAATAATAGGTGTATACTATTGGGAAATCACATATCATGATGTAACATGTTCATTCAGATCAAAGTCTTTCTCATTTACCTATTCTAAAGGTTATATTTAGGTCTAATGACCACCTAAGCAACAAACACTAGGTGACTAGGCCTAATTGCATAGTAGGCATATTTTGACAAGAGAAGATGTTGGTTGGCATGAGAAGCTACTAAAAAAGTTAATTACATTAATAAAAATCATGTAACAACCCCATTAAGGTGATAATGAAAACTTCTCATAGCCATCATGGAGGATTGGGGTAGTTTCTTAAGCCTAGTCAACATGCACAAGGATAAGGAGGCTACCTAATGATCCATAAAGGCTAGCTATAGCATGATAAACCTTTGTAATTGTCATGATAAGAGTGAATTGACCAATTTGGTATAAAAATTCTCTTCATGGTGTCAAATAATGTTTGATTAGCCTCCATGACACCATATCTATGCTAAAAGGCTCATTGAAGAACATCTACTAGCTAAAGTAATGCATGGGAGACTTGAAGGAGCTATAACTGATCTTCATGCAGATTTTAACTATTTTTTGGAGTTAATGAAGGTAATCATGACACCTTATCCACATTTCAATTCTAATATTCCCTCCTCTCTCCTCCTCTTTTTCTATAAATTAGGGATGGAATGCCATTGTAATCATCCTTCAGCTAGGTGTTGGGGATCAACCAAAAATTTGATTACACTTATGAAAGCAATAAACCATGGAATTAAATCAGATAAATAAGTAACTATAATGATAAATAGCAAAGAACAAGAGATACAAGAAACCACCCTGAAAACTTGTATTAAACTCTTTACAGAAGGAATACAATTGAAGAAACTTATTTCTTCCACACCTCTCTCAGATGTACAGATCTCTCTCTAGATCTCTTTCCCTCAAGATCTCTCTCTCTCTCAAGTAAAATCAACTCCAACAACCTAGATTGATTCACCTATACAATTCTATACTATTTTTTCAACATTCATTACAATGAACTACAATAAGCTAAGAAGATCTATCCTATTATAATAATTAGGATACTTGAGCATGCACTTACAACCAACAGTTAAGCCTCTTGAACAAGGGCTCTAAAAATAGTCTTACTAATAATAGAGACACGGACTTAAGACTAAGACTTAAACTCATCATGCAAACACTCAGTTCTATCCATGGAAATAGCTCTCTGGACGCACAGGTAACCGACGCTGGTTCCTGCCTGCTTGCCTGTGACCGACGTCGGTCGATCTCTTGCCAACACCGGCATCTCTTAAACTACACCTGACCAATGTCAGTCACTCTTGACCAACATCGGTGACTGTGTAAACCTGAAAATTTTGTAATGCACTCCTTTGGTGAAGCTTTTAGGCTCCACACCTTAACACTAGGTATGAGGAAACTCTGCCTATATTTGTATCTTGTAGACCTCTTGAACTAATAAAGGATTATTTTTAGATTCTCAAGTACTATTACAGTGTGTTTGTTCTTGTTTTATTTTCATAAGTAGTAGGTTTCCCTCCCTTTATAGGTCCTTGCCTCACCTAGTTGCCAGTACATAGTTCTATGCAGGTCGCATAATGTGTGAAGGTATTGGTGGCTGAGCTTAGAGTGGAAGTTTGACTAGTAAGTGTCTTGTATTAGACCTTACCTTAATTACCCTCATGTTTTTATCATCTATTAAAATATATATGTGAAACACTGATGCTTAAAATCCTTAGAGAGAGTGGTTTACCTCATGTATTATTCATTATTGTTGTTTAAAGTCAAATAGTGTAGATAAAGCATATTGGTGCATCACCTCCCTTTACTTTAGGTTTTAATTTCATTTATTTCTCTATCCATTTTCACCACAACATGTTATTAGGTTTAGGATTTGAGCCTCAATTGATTCACCAGGGGAGCTATCCCCATAAACTAGAGGTTTATCCCATCCATAGGTCACCCACATCTTTGGGTTAATCTCATGTTACTCCAAACTTGGAGAGGTTTGAACAATCCTTTCCTAAGGGTGTAGTTTGGTGAGTTAAACATAACTAGAGTTGGATTTGGAGTGGTTATATTCCTTTTAATCTATTAATATAAGCAGAATGATAAAAAAAAAATTGAATTTTTATTTTCTTCCATTGAATAAGATGTTAAGAATTTATTATGTGAATATTATGTACATGATATAGTTATTTAAAATGATTTAAAATGGAATCCAAATTTTTTGGGTGATATTATCCTTATAGACTTTTGGTATTATATGAAAAATGAAATAAAATGTGACTCATAATGGGTTGAGTATAAGAATTTTGATTAATCTCACACTTTGTCATTGAGGAATTAACATCTATGGCCCTTGTAAAATTTAATATAGTATATAAACCTAGTGAAAAATGAAAAGATTAAGGGGAATGTTTTAATATCAATAAGGATATTATTTATATAGTTTAAAAATGGTTCTTGAAATGGGTTTTGAAGCATATATATACTAGAACAATTAATGGTTAAGTAGTATTATTTATGTACCCTTAATACATTAAATTACATTAGTTAAATAAAAATATATTTTATTATTTATCATGAATTTATCCTCATGTAAATAAATAATAAAATATATTAAATGACCTTTATATAGGTTGGAACCATTAATGTGGTGGTTGGAAAAATTCATTTATATGGGTAGATTACCTTGCCTATATAATAAAGAGTTTATATTGTAAGATTTAATGAAAAAAAAAGTGAGGGGAAGAAAGACTATATGAGGTACTTTTTAGTTTCTCGTAATATGAATAATATTTGTGATTTTCTTAACTCTTTGAATGTTTTTCTATGTATATTTGTGTTATGGTGTGTTCAATTTTGCTCTCATTGTTTCATGGTGAATGTCTTTGCTATTGGT
This sequence comes from Torreya grandis, assembly GCA_037957365.1. Classification (NCBI taxonomy): domain Eukaryota; kingdom Viridiplantae; phylum Streptophyta; class Pinopsida; order Cupressales; family Taxaceae; genus Torreya; species Torreya grandis. Next base: position 2,052,479 of record JARHVA010001895.1, on the reverse strand, counting down.
CTCACATCTAGATCTGGTGTTTGTATGCAATCATATTGCTTATTTTATCAATATAAACTATTGTGTTAGATGTTAATATATCCTAGAAGGGAGGTCACAGGTTCAAGAACATGTGCTCCTAGAAGGGAGGTCATAGGTTCAAATACTGTAAGGGGTAGGTATTGCATGCCTCGTATTCATAGCACAATAAGGTGCCTCCCCATGATGGGAGTATGAGGTGGTCTCATATGCTGGACATGCCTTGTAGACCATAAAAAAGGCATTAATTGGCATCGTGGACCTTAAAAACATTATTATTATTATTATTATTATTATTATTATTATTATTATTATTATTATTATTATTATTATTATTATTATTATTATTATTATTATTATTATTATTATTATTATTATTATTACAAGATGTAATGAAAAAAGAAGTGAGAGGAAGAAAGATTATTTGGGTACTTGTTAGTTTCTAATAATATGAATAATATTTTTGGGTTTTTTACCTCTTTAAATTTTTTCCCATGTATATGTATGTTATGGTGTGTTCAAATTTGCTCTCATTGTTTCATGGTGAATATCTTTGTTATTTGTCTCACATCTAGATCTGGTGTTCATATGCAATCGTATTGCTTGTTCTATCATGGTATCAGAGCTAGTTGATGTATGATCACATGGAAAAATCATATGTCAAAGTTTTTTAGCTTTTGTTGAAGCCTATATTCATCTATTTTTCAAGCCATGGTATGATCATAAAAATTTTCAATCTTTTATTTTTGTAGGAAGTAACTTATTCTACTTTTTCCTCTCTTAAAAGCCTACAAATCTCAGATCTATGCAATTTTTTCATATTTAAGCCTATTTTCATGTCATAGATCTAACTGAGAATCTTAAAATGGGATAAAAATGCTTTTAATCATTATTTTTTTAATATTTTCTTTTTTTTTGGACTAATAATCTGTATGAAGGTGGTTGCAGCTCTTTAGCTACAGATTTAACACTTACACGGAGTTGCAAACATTAAGAGAGCCAACAAGTGAGCGAATCAGTGCCTAAAAATTATTTTATGGCCTTATTTTACTATATATAGAGTCCAAATCAAGTGAAATAAAGGTCAAAAATGCTTGCAAATGGTCAAAGTAGGCCAATGGAGTGATCAAAATGGAGATTATATATATATATATATATATATATATATATATATATATATATATATATATATATAATCTCCATTTTGATCACTCCATTGGCCTACTTTGACCATTTGCAAGCATTTTTGACCTTTATTTCACTTGATTTGGACTCTTGTAGCTCATTTCAAATTTTTATATCTCCTCTCGAATGTCATTTTTTAGCATGTGTGAGATAAAAATTAGTGAAAGATCAGATTTTGGGTAGTAAATCTCAGTTTTTTTTTTTCATTTACTTAGTTTGGCCATTTCCAAGTAATTTAAATATTTACTTTATCTAATTTGGCCTCCTACAATTTTTTTTAAATTTTTTCTCTCTTCCCAAGCATCATGCTTCAACTTGTATGGCCATGGAATAAAAAAATATATAAATCATGTATTCTCAGTCATTTTTAAGATTTAAAGGTTGATTTTATGTTTTCTATAATATTTAAGCCTGTTAGAGTCATTTTAAGACTCTAAAGAGCATCAAAAGCAAATCTAGATTTTTTTTACTTCTACTTGGGTACCATAGTGTGCCATAACCATAGTAGAAGCATTAAAATATCATTTTATAGTCTAAAAATCATAGATCTAGGTCTATAGTAGTTTTGGATGGCAATTTGCAAGTGTTTTGAAGCTTTAGATCACTTAAAATAGATGTTTAAAGCTATTGCAATCCTTCCCTACTCTCCACCTATGTCATGCTTCTGTATAAAGCATGCTACAACAAGGAATTAATGGGTATATTAAAAATTTAATGCAAGTATTTTAAAAATAATACATTTATTTAATTAACTTTATACCACCCAAGCAGTCGACCCCACTTAAGTTTTTTATTTAAAATCTTTTTTTCCAAAATTTAAATAAATGCTTGAATTTTATTATGAAAGTATTTAATTATGATTTATTTAAAAAATAAAAATAAAAATTAGACTAGAAAAGGATTAAATATAAGACATAAGTTAGTGCTTAGTGGGTGAGTAATAATTGGCCAATTTTATATGCAAACACATGGTGGGCCCATGTGTGTTGACTCGTATTTTCCAAAAAAATATTTAAAAAATTATTTAATTTTTTTTATTTATAAAATTATGAGATATTTATTTTACATACATTTAATATTTTGATTTGAAAAAAAAATCAAAATTAATTAAATCATGTAGCTTGCATGTGAAGTCTTGTATTGGACAAAGGGAAGTTTACTAGTATTTTTTAGAAAATATTTATAAATCCAAGGTCATTAAGTTAAATATAAATACATATATTTATTTTATAAAAATTAATTAGTTTTTTTTAAAATAATTAGTTTAAAATTTTGGTTATTAGCCGTGCAAAATCTCACATGTGAAGCTTGCAACACTTTCGACACTTTTGACACCCTTAACTTATCATTTTTTTTTGTCAAAGATGATCATGTGATCAATTAATATTTAAGTTTTTCCACCTTCTGGACACATTGGGATGGTATTTTATTTTATTTTAAACCTCCTACTATTGATTTTACATCAATTTATTCAAATAGTGTGATTTGTGAGATTAGTTATGATACTTTCAATACTTGCAACTTTCACCCTTGTTATAATTATTTGTGTTTTTTCAATTGTTTTGTAATCAAATAAAGTGGATCATATTGTTTACACACTAGAATATGTGTATTTATTATAAAATCAAGTATAAATCACATTAAATTTTTTGTTTTTTAAAACCCTTTTTTTTCAATTTAGTATAAAATGTAAACATGTACTATCAACTTTAAAAGGAAGGAAAAATATTCATGACTCAAATTATAATATTAAATTATTAATAATAATATATGTAATGTTTGGTTAAATTATTATCAAATTATTAGTGAATTTATTTTATGTGCATCACATAACTTATTTGTTAAAATTAACATGCTTGATTGCAAGCTTACATATATTTCTATTGAAGGTTGTGCTAAAAAATTATGTGCAATAAAGCTAACCCATATTTACAAATATCTTTTTGGAATTTTTATTTATTTAACCATTATTAAGATATATATTTCATAATATGTGAGTGTTGCTTCCAGATTCATGTAAGATCTATACTTGAATCATTGGTAATTATCAAAGTGAATACTTTGGTATATAAAAAAAACTATAAACTTTGGTTTATATTATTTTTCTTTAATTATGATAATTTATTTAGTTATTTTTATTCTAACCATACTATTATGAGTGTACTTCTAGATATATGTTTATGTTTGGTGTAGGTGGTATCACTTGGAGCACTTCATGTGAAAGTTGCTAAAGAAGCCTTGTGGCTATGAAGGATGACAAAAGAACATCATGTGGAAGTTATTAATTATACCAACAATCTTGGTGATAGTCAAAATTTTATAACTTTGGTGAAAAACCCAATGTAGAACCAATAAATTAAAGCTTATGGAAGTTCTTTCAATGCTGGACTTATAGAAGTTGCCATTGAGGGGGAGTGTGCATGACAATGCCACTTCTTAACAGTTGTGTGGGTCATGTGTTTTCTTCTATTTCTCTATACTTATTATTATTTTAAATAATTATAATATATCACTTTATGTTATTTTATTAAACTTAATATATAAGTCTACATTATACCCAACACATAGTAGCATGGAGGTCTTTATGTTATAAAAGACTCCAATATGTTTGGGTAATTATTCATGAGAAATTGTGGGATGTATTCTCACTATGGGATATAGTCTCACAATCATGCTAGCCTAAAATAACTTTAAATGGTTTAGGATAACATATTGGAATTCCTTTAAATGTTCTTATGGGTACATAATGCAAAACCTTTAGGTGTCTATGGATGTATAGTGTAATTCCTTTAAAGGTGACTATGTAATTGTGGTTATAGTGTAATACCTTTGGGTATATATAGTTGTATAGTTTAATTCCTTTAAATTTGATTATGTGATTGTGGTTACATAGTTTAATACCTTTGGGTGTCTATAGTTAAATAGTGTAATACCTTTGGGTGACTATGTTTACATAGCATAATTCCTTTAAAGGTGACTATGGCATGATGAAGGATGTTTTATTCAATTATTACCTCTTAAAACTCATCATGTATGGTTCATGGAGTGTAAGTACATTATGTTTTTACCTTCTAAAAATAACCATGTATCTCCACTTAACATTAAGGGGGAGTATTGGAACAATTAATGGTTAAGTGGTATTATTTATGTACCCTTAATAAATTAAATTATATTGGTTAAATAATAATATATTTTATTATTTATCATGAGTTTATCCTTGTGTAAATAAATAATAAAATATATTAAATGACCTTTAGGTAGGTTGGACCATTAATGTGGTCATTGGAAAAAGTCATTTATAATGGGTAGATTACCTTGCTTATATAATAAAGAGTTTATATTGTAAGATTTAATGAAAAAAAGTGAGAGGAAGAAAGACTATATTAGGTACTTGTTAGTTTCTTATACTATGAATAATATTTGTGATTTTTTTACCTCTTTGTATGTTTTTCCAGGTATATCTATGTTATGGTGTGTTTAATTTTGCTCTCATTGTTTAATGGTGAATGTCTTTGCTATTGGTCTCACATCTAGATCTGGTATTCGTATGCAATCATATTGCTTATTTTATCAATATAAACTATTGTGTTAGATATTAATATCTCCTTAAAACCCTAAAAATGAAGGATTATTACTATCCACATAACTATATAGAGGTTTTAGGAAGGGAAAACCTATATTTGATCTCTATGTTGAAGAATGACACGTCAAGGGTTGGGATTAGATTTTAGTTTTGATTTGTCTAGATTACACTTATTGGTTAGAAAGATTACACTTATTGTGTTAGATGTTAATATCTCCTTAAAAACCTAAAAATGAAGGATTATTACTATCCACATAACTATAGAGAGGTTATAGGAAGGGAAAACCTATATTTGATCTCTATGTTGAAGAATGACACGTCAAGGGTTGGGATCAGATTTTAGTTTTGATTTGTCTAGATTACACTTATTAGTTGGGAAAACCTATTATTATATTGAGTGATTCTGAGTGATGTTGGGTATGCATTATACTAAGAGTAATATCATGAACAGAGATAAGTGCTCAATTCCTCGAGGGTGGCTCAAGAATATAAAAGCTGTCCCTTTAGCTCAATTATTTACCAATATGTTGTGAATTTATGTGATCATGCATGTGTTAATAAATTTTTGTACTTTGTGTCTAACACCTTTGATTAGGTGACTAAAGAATACAAAGGCTAGCTAGTCCTTTAGCTCCACCATTTCTTGCTAAGTGTGAACTATGAACTAATATCAGTATAAATGTGTGTCATATGAGATGGCTCATGAAGCCCATGAATGCTCTATAATCTAACAATGTGTCATGGATTATTGAATGTGTACTAAGAATTAAGCTAATCTTGGCCACTCTAAAATGTGGAGATTAGGATTATATGAAAGACACTCTAAAAATAAGAACTAACCTTATATGAAAGCCACTCTAAAATGATGCCAACCAACTATAGATGGAATAAGGCACATAACTACTAAGAATATTTAGGTAAAATAATTATTGGAAATAAAATAAGGCAAATGTGTCATGCACATTTCCCTTGATCACTAGTGTCTATAACATGGAATCTGACCTATAAGTTTTACCAACTACCGAATCTAAAAATGGAAGAGAGCGGCATCATGCCATGCATGATGCCCCCTATATCTAGATAATTTGAGTAAAACTATACTAAAACTACCCAATCTAAACTAGATTATATTTGGAAAAACTATAATTGACCTTACTTTTTTGTCTATTTCTAAAAAATGGGTTTTTGGCTATTTGGATATGAGCACCAAAAAGTGGACACTTTGGTGTCTGGTGCTGTAGTCCAAATGGGTTGCTCTTTTAATTTACTATGTTTGATGACTTTTTTATGTTCATCACTATTTTTTACTTTCTCCTACATGTTTTTAATTTTGATTATTGTTCTGTGTGTTTCTAAAAACTTATTTTGATTGGTAGGGGGGTCTAATCTCTATGACAAAACCCTTGTTTGTTTCCCCCTATTTTAAGGGTAGGAATAAGACCTTGTAATGATTACCCTCAAAACAAAAATCTTTGAAAGTGTGTTATGCTATGAAATAGATCATATAGTAATGATTATTGAAAATATGTTTGAAGATATAACATAGTTTGTGTTAGAGATTGTTATATCAACAAGGGTATGCCTAGAAAGATGTAACAATGTAATAGCATGTGTAGTATACTAAAGTAAAAACTAGAAATTTGGTTAGTTGGCAAGCATGGATGGATCATGATGTACATCATGGCATCCAAGAAGGCAAGATAATGCATGATGTGGATCATGGCATTGCAAAAAACTAATAAGTAAACAAGCAAACAAGCATGTAAGGTAAGAATCAATAAACACACAAAAGAGGCCAAGGGGCCAAGAAAATAAGGGACATGGGCACATGTCAATCAAAATATGAAAAATAAGCATACAATTTATGTTCAAATTCCCACATACACATATAATTGAAAATAAGCAAAATTGGCATGAGGACCATAAGCACATACAAGAGTACAAATAAAGGACATTGACAAATGTCCTAAGGAACACACAAGTAAAAAAATAGGAACTAAGAAATGTAACCACATATATCTACTCAAAGAAAGAAAGGAAGGCATGCAAATACTCAAAATACTATCACATCTAATTGATCAAAGCAAGAAGTGAAAGTATGCAAAACATGTAGTATAAGACTAGGTACATGCTAAGAAATACATAAGTGTTATAGATTAGTAAGTGTTAATAAATAATCTATGTAGGCTAGTAAGTAATGTACACCAACATGATAAATAGAGTGTGTGGTGTAGGAAGGACATAACCTGGATGGTATAGTCATGTAGAAGATGCCCTTGATGGGTAGATATGTAGATGTATGTCTCAAATGTAAAATTAGGATGCCTCATCAATTAGTAGAGTGAAGAAATCAAGGATCTAGGTGTCACTACACACACTCAAAGAAGATCAAGTGAAACATGGTAATTATTGACCAAATTTGACTTTTAGGTCAAATTTGAGCACCCCTAGTAAAAAACTTGACTTTATACGTCTAAAATGGTGTATAATATCATGTAATGAGGTGTTTCATAGGTCATTTGATGTCAACTAATGTTATATTAGCTTTGGTCAATTAGTTTCTATGTCCTTATATCATTTTTGGGTCATTTAAGGGGTTAAAAAGGTGAATTTAATGATTTGTATAGGTTTCTTAAGAAATGTAAAAGTGTAAAAACATGATGTCATGTCCCATGTGTCATTATAAGTCTTATATAACTGACATAACTAAAAATATGGTAAGTTGTTTAGAAAAAAGTTAGTTTTATTAAGGAACTTATATAACATCATTGGGAAGTGTGCCACTTGGAAAAGGTGTAAATATAACTAGTCATATTCCCTAAACTAATTTACATTCTTGAATTGATCTAGAAGTGTCAAAATTGGGCTAAAACCATTCTACTCGATTTTCACTCTTCTTGGCAGACTGAAGTGGCACTCAAGTTTCTTCTCCATATAAATAACACATGAAGTTTTATAAAAAATATTTTTGGGATGTTTTTGTACACTAATGGATCCCCATTTTCATATCAATAAGTTTTAAAATGATAAACTATGCTTTATGAGTCATTCATTTGAGCTTAACCTTCCAAAACTGGCTGCTAATCTATACACCTATCATTTTTCCCTTGGTTTGAGCAATTTTTTTTAAAATAGTGGTCCATGTCGGTTCCATATGAAGTTTAATTCCCCAAAATATGTCTACCATATTTGGTTTCATGTTTTATGTGGTTTGAATGAGAAATCTGACTCACTTTACAAGAGGATATCATCATTAGTAGTTTTAGTTGGAGTGCTTCTATATGTTGAGTGTATCTCTCCTATAGAGGTCTCATATAACTAGGAAAAGGTGTTACACAAGTATCTAAACCATTATATCACCTCCTCTCATGTTTGGGTTTCATCATGTTACCTCTTGGCTTACTCCTAAGCTTGTCTCTCTCCATTGTCAACTCTTTGCACACTTTGAGTTGTAATCATGAGTATGAGCTTATCCATCCTATCTATGAGGTTTTAATGAAGGTGCATCATATTTTTCAAGACATAAAGAGTTTAATATAGATAACATGGATGTTAGGAAAATATGAAATTGTAGTTATAAATCTCATACACCATGCTATGTCTATCATGAGATGCCCCTTCTACTATATTCAATGTATATGCAAGTGTTTTCCATGTTGGGAAATACTTTTTAAAGTTGGTTAAAAGTGTTTCTTGATGAATATTAAGATATAAAATTGAATTTGAGTTGTTTCTAGGGCTTTCACAAACATTTTTTCTCTAACTTCATACCCTACTTGTATAACAACCCTAATGCACACTTACATGGCCCTAATTATGTCATGCTAATGTGTGGAAGGTTTTATGTGTGATTCAACCTCTCATATTTGCTATAAATAAAATTAATATGCTTTATAAAATTATATGAATGTAATATACCTCTCAATTCATGCATAATTCTTATGTTTCTTCCACTACCATATGTATCATATTGTCCACCTATAGATGGCCTACACAAAGAGACTAAATCCATATATGGAGAGTGAAATATGTATTTACACAGTTATAAAGTTATTATCATAATTCAAGGACTATTATAAACTAATTTTAGTGTAATTTTGGAATTTTTAAGCAAATAAACCTTCAAAACATAAAAAGAATTGAGTTCAGGCCTACTTTCTCAAATTTACAAAAATAGTGATCCTTGAGGTTTTGATGGTACCTCAAAACATGGTTTAAATAATCCTTAAAACATATAGGTGAGTAAGACTTATATCCCTTATTATGGATATGTATTGTGAAAAAAATGGGGTCATTAAATGTGGGGAAGATAGAGTTTTGTAGTCTCAAAATTGGTCCTAAACACACTGAAGTCCTATAGTTATCTCTACAAGATGAAAGCTTGAATGGTTGTATCAATCTCTAAAAATTAAAAAACACACTATTATGATGAATATATTTTATTCATTAGTTTATTTACACAAAATTACATTAAGGACCATTTAAATAATGTAATATTCTTAACTTTAACTCCTATTCACACTTCTAGTCTGTACGGAGACTTTTTGTGTAACCTACAACCACTATGTAGATTGTCTCAAGCAGTGAAAGAGAAGGGTTATGGTTTTGATCATTGAAAGTAAACAAAGGAAATATAAAAAGTATTGATTATATGTTTAAATAACAACTCAAAATAGGTTATTACATGTTTCCCTAATATAAAACACACTTGAAACCTAAAGGTGACCCTCTCCAAGGCTCTCACATAGTCAACTGAAGGTGATTAGGTAGATAGTGGGAAATATGTTTGATGTGAAAGTGAATATAATTAAATTTAAAGATATAAAAAATTTATTATGTGTTAAATATATCCAAATAGGATTATAAATAATTGTTTCAATCTTAAACATGCAAAATAGTAACCTACAGTAGGGGTCAATCCAAATAGGGTTTCTTAGTCCTAGGCAAAAATGAGTCACTTGTAAACTATAGTATGATTTTTGCAAGAAGGAACTTGAATTTTTGTGGTCATAATCACATTTAGAGTATTTTTAAACTATATAATTATCCCCTAATGTTCATCAACATCTACAAAATCCATTGTTAGGGAGAAAACATAGTCAACTATATGGTTGGTGTTGAAGGCTTTAGAAACCTAAAAAGGAAGCTTGAAATAGGGAATAAAGGATAAAGACACATATATAAGGAACATGGAAGTTTTTTTAAACTTTTTATCATGGAAAAAAATTTAGAAACAATCAAATGAAGGGCTCAAAGTAGGTAAAACATACTTCACCCTTGGAACCTTGCATTTTCTTGCTTCTCTAGAAGTCTGTTTAGAATTTGGAAAGGTTATAAGGTCATATGACCTGGTTACAAGCTAAATTTTAGTAAAAATAATAACTTAAACTTTTATAACCCTCTCAAATGGATATTTCTTATTATAAATTAGGATAAGTTCCCCCTATTTTGTCTTAAATAGGGGACACTTCCCCCTCGCATAAATCCTATAAATTTAGGAGAAAATGATAAAAAGGTGAACCAAGAGTCAAGGAAACCTTTAAAGATGGTTTGTGAAGTTGAAAAATACATATAAAATCATGTTAAAATAAGTAGTAAGGGGTAAAACATAATAGGTCATTCCATGCTTCTAGGGTTGCAATCAGACCTAATGAGCAGAGTTAAGCCCTAGAGGTCAAACAGTGTGCCATTCCCATTTATAGCTCTTAGTGGGATTTATAAGTGATTTTATAATGTTATCAAGGTGAATTTAGATGTTTTTAATTATATATAATTCAATAAATCTTAGTTTTAAGGTCTTGACTCCCAAGTTGCAAGTAGGCTTGTTAGGTAAATTTCAATATTTGTATGCAAATGAGACATCATTTTCATGTCTAACATGAAAAAATATTTACCATGAATTTAGAATTTTTTGGGAGGTAAAAATTGATGTTTATAAGCTTTTATATTATAGATAAAACCAAATAATTTCATTTTTTATCCCAAAACCTATTCAAACATGTAGGAAGAGAGGAAAAGAGAGTAATAGGATAGTTGTGGATGCTCATATATTTCTTGAGGATATTAATGGGAGAAATATTATTTTAGGAAAGTTATAAGAGGTATTTAATAATTAATTTGAGTAATTTATTATCAACTTGGACTTTAGGGTTTTATGAACCAAGCTTAAGACCAAAAATAGACCTAAAACCCTACTAAACCGTCAATCAAGATGAGCTTGGAGAAATGGAGTTGAAGATGAAATAAAATGGCATATTTGGAATATTAAACCTATTTGATGTTTAATATGACTTACTAAATATCCTTCCCATGCAAATTAGTTGCATGGACTTGTATAGATGAGGGAAAAAACATGTTTTTTCTCACTATTTTATGTGTTTTGTAGGTTGTAGGAAGTTTCAAGAGATGAAAATAACATGTATTTAAATATTTAAACTTAATATAACTCAAAATTTAATTTTAATACATTTAAAAGTTTCCTATTAATCTCAAATAGGTCATTCAACTTAGGTAATCAAAACTGACCTAATGCACAAACTAGTGAGAGGCATGACAAGCTTCACTTGAACTAATTTTAAAACCTGATTGTTACTTACAAGGAAATTGAGGGTCTTGAAAATTATAATTAAAAATTTCCCATGGATTTTATTGTTAAAATAATTCTAAAGTTGAGGCTAATTGTGCAGGGTGCATGGAAGAGTAGTTTTCTAGAAAATAGATGATGATGGCTCACTTTTAAAGGTTTCTAGAGGATCACGCATGTAACCAATGAATGGAGAGACATGTATGAGAGTCTAAAATTAAATTATAATAATTTTATGTTCTTACCATCAATTATAGGACTTTAAAATAGGCCCAATCATGAAGGTAATTTTTTTGTGCAAAATGATGGGTTTTGTGCCACTTTGCAAGACTTTGATGACTTGGATTGACATTTGTACTTCATAAACTTGTATGTTTTGACCCATATACTCTTATAATGCATATATAACTAATTTTATAATTTTTAAAAGTTTCATTTTGACCCTTGGAATTCTCTTCTCTCTCTCTTGAGCTCTATATGAATTAGCCATTTTGGCCATTGTATTTGATTCTCTACCTAAGTATGGAAAATCCCTGCTTATTTGTATACATTTTTATTAATAAAATGATTAAGTGTTACCTTTTCCATGAATTTAATTTTTTATTAACTTGAATTGTGGATTTTATTAGTGAAGACTATATATTCCTTAGCATTGTGTCTCATTCTTTCACCTATTTGTAGATTTTTTCTCACAAGGCATGAGAAGTGTTCCAAGAGATGTCCATGGTTTAAGTGAGTTTTTATTTTCATCAATGCCATTCAAGGTCTCTTTCTTATTCCTCCTAACCCAAGGTATTATTCCATAACCTCATAACGTAGCATTGATGCAAGAAGACTTAGATTGAAAATGTGTATGTTTTGGTTAGTTTCTTGGTCTAAAGTGTAAGATACATATGGTTGGATGTCATCAACATATCTAGTGTATCACCACCATTAGGTTGGTTTTTTTTTCTCTCTCCCTTTTCACCCACTAAATCTTAGTTGTAGGTTCAATCTTAAGTGGTACATCAAGGGAGCTAGCCCTATCTAGAGACTCACCTCATTCCTTAGGATTCCCATAAGCCTATAGGTGATTACATTGTTCCATTTAGATGAGTAGAGATTTTCATCTCATCAAAGGGTTCAAATCTAAGTGACAAAATTTTTTGACATTCTTAGTGGGACTCTTGTCCCAAGAGAATGAGACATTTTGTGTTATCTCTCAACAATCAGCCTTTGGAGGCATCTATCAAAGAATAAATGGTAATTCATAAGATATATCAACTAGTAAATCAGCCTAGGTTGTCCTTTTAAGATATATGTTAACATGTTTCCTTTTTTTTCTTGCTTTCAATGAAGATCTATGGCTGGCTTTGGTGTTGAGTTTTATTCCCTACAAGTTGGTGAGACATTTCAAGCTTATACCATTCCATATCAATATGAGTGAGTCCTTGGTCAATCTTGTCATGATCCTTATCAACATAAATATGACCTTAATTAGCTCCAATATTATCCTTGTTAGCCCATACATGAAGTATATTAGTCCTATAACCAGCCTTCTCAATGTTTTGCTCCTCTTAGTCAACGTAGCCACTTCTCAAGGCAACCCATTTCCACCTTCAATAAGACGCTCTTGGGATATGAGAGACATATGTTGGATCTTGATACTAAAATGGGATTTGGTATAGATGTTCCTAATCATGTTATTCATAATGTGGGATAAGCATTAGATTTGATTAAAAGAGAGTAGGTACCTTTTGAGAAAGCCAATTGGTAAAGGATCACTAGTGAAATGCTTAATGTGCGTGGTTTAGTCTCTTTCCTATAGGATAGGCTAGAAGTTCATGAAAGTAAAACCTAGAATACCTATTATCCTTCATATCCACTTCCCCAAGTTTCATACTATCCATACAAGACCCCTACTCATGAGTTCAATCGAGCCTATCAAAGTCAATCTTTTCCTAATCAGTTGGAGGGGAGAGTTGAAAGAAGAAATCTTGTGCTTGAAGCTAATCTTGATAGGAAAATTGAGTTGGTAAATATGCATATGCAATATTCCATGTTTTTAGTAAAGGAAGTGGTTTAAAACCATAATTTCACTCTCACATTTAACCCCCACCACCTCAAAAGGAGACTCGTAATTATAATGTCGTAAGTTGGAATAAAATAGTGGAGTCATGGGGAAAGAAAGAGGAGAAAATTCTTGACAAAGAATGTGAAGTTGATAATATTATTGATCCTATAAAAATTCATCCTATCATTCCTCAAGATTTTTTTTTTAATCCTAACATCCTCAAATAGAGTAAGATAGTAGAGTCATGGAGAAAGAAGGAAGATAGAAGCATTGTCCAAGAGTGTGAAGTGGATAATGGAGTTGATCCTTTGCAAGTCCCTCATACTCTTCCTCAAGAATTTTATTTTGTTCCATGGAAGCCAAAATTAACTCCATTTGCTAATTATTATTCCTATGACCTCCAAGAGAACCTAGCCAAACAAATTGAAGAGTTAAAGGCAAAGATGAGATTGTTAAGTCAAGGTGAGATGGAATGTTTAAACCCAAAAGAAGATTATATGCTTAGACACACCCCATATAATGTCCTTCAAGATATTTCCCAAGTTGAATCAGATTTTAATGAATTTAAGGTCAAATGGAAGTAAGAAAGTCAAGTTGTTTTAACCCAAGGCCTACCTATCCTGCCTCAAGAGCTCCCAAAAGAACCTCTTATCTTACATTCTCAATCTAATTTTGAGCCCTATATCCCACCTCCACAAATTAATTCATTTTATCATCATCTAATACCATTTTCATTAATGTACCTATGGTGTGGGAACCTAAAAAAGAGCATCTAGTTTAAGAAAAATTATAACTCTTAGTTGAAGATAATACAACTCCTTAGCAACCTTCTTGGGCTAGGTTACCAGATTTCAAGATGCCTAGTCTTGACATCACTAGGAGGGAGATTGAAGATATTGAAGCCATTTACAAAAAATATAAGTTATGATATCTAAGGTAAAACTTGAAAAATCTCAATAGGTCCTAAGTGATGAATAAGATAGATTTTAAGACACTTGCAAAGAGTTTGAATCTCTCATGGGGTCTACAACTCCTTTAAGGTTGGTTACAAGTGATGGTAAGAAAGATGACATTATCAAAGGTGTCATAAATGATAAATATGAAATTTTACAACATGTCATATGTGATAAATATCAAAATCCACATTAGAATTTATTATTTAATGAAAACCTCTATTGGCCTCAATCTTTCAAAGATCAAGAGATCATTCTTTTTGAGACCATGCCTACAAAGAAGATGAAAGTTGATCATAAAAAAGAGAGTGGGTACCAACATGAAATGTGTGAAAAAGATTAAGTGGAATATGTATACATTTGAGACCTATTTAAATATGATCTATTTAAAAATAAGTCAAGTGAAGTGCTAAGGAATAGGTCTGGTCCATTAAATGTTCAATCTCATAAACAACATGCTTGGCATCCTCATCCATCTCATGCAAAAGGAGATTCAAGAAACTTTCCATTTGATATTATAAAGGGAGGTATGATTGAATTTTAGTTGTATATAATATATTTTGTTTATTCTTTAAGTGCCTTGAGCATATGTGTGTCTTGTGTGTTTCTTTTCTTTGTTGTGTGTGTCCTTTTCTTTGTGTGGTTGAGGTAGTCTTAGTGTCTTGTCTTGATCAAAGGTTTATGGTCAATGGTCAAAATTTTCTTATTTTTATGAATCCTTAGATGAATCCGTAATCCCAATGGACTAATAAGGCTACTAGTCAAGTTAGTATAGTAGGCATACTACCCTTATGAGTCACCAATTTGTTGACCAAATTTGACTTTTAGGTCAAATTGGGGCACCCATAGTAAAAAAATTGGATTTATAAGTATATAATGGGGTATAATATCATTTAATGAGGTTCTTAATAGGTCATTTGATGTTAACTAATGTTATATTAGCTTTGGTAAATTAGTTTTTATGTCCTTATATCATTTTTGGGTCATTTAAGGGGTAAAAAGGTGCATTTAATGCTTTATACAGGTTTATTAGGAAAATTTCAAGTTTGAAAACATTATTTCATGCCCCATGTGTCATTATAAGTCTTAGATAATTGGCATAATTGAAAACATGGTAGGTTGTTCAAAGAAAAGTTGATTTTCTTAAGGAAAAAGAAGACATTGACACTTTTACAACCTCCTTGAGAAGTGTGCCACTTGGGAAGTGTAAATGTGACTCTTAATCTTCCATACACTCATATCCATTCTTTAATTTATTTATAAGTGTCAAAATTGGGGAAAAAACTATTCTACTCCATTTTCACCCTTCTTGGCAGATTGAAGTGGCACTTAGGTTTCTACTCGGTATGAATAGCAAAAGAAGATACAGGAAAAATGATTTTGTGAGGTTGTTTTACACTAAATGATATCCATTTTAATTTCAATAAGTTTTAAAATTATCAATGGTGCTTTTATGAATCATGCATTTAAAGTTAACCTTCTAAAATTGCCTGCAAATTTGTACATCCTATTAGTTTTCCCTTGGTTTGATTAATTCCATATGAACCAGTGATCCATCTTGGTTCCAGATGAATTTTAATTCTCCCTTAGATTTTTCCCATTCTTGGTTATGTTTTATGGGGTTTATATGAGCAATCTAACACACTTTTCAAGAGGATGTCATCATAAGAAGTTTCAGTTGGAGTACTTTTATTTATTGAGTCTCTCTCTCCTGTAGAGGTCACATATAACTAGGAAATTGTGTTTAAAAAGTATCTAAACAATACCATCACCTCCTATAATGTTTGGGTTTTATCATGTTACCTCTTTGCTTGCTCCCAAGCTTGTTTCACTCTATTGTCAACTCTTTGGATAGTTTGAGTTTCACTCATGAGTATGAGCTTGTTTATCCTATCTATGAGCTTGTATTGAAGGTGTATCATCTTGTTAAATACATCAAGATTTGAATATATTCCACATGGATGTTATGAAAAGATGTAATTGTAGTCACAAAGCTAATACACCATGCTACCTCATTCATGAGATGCCTTGTCTACTATATCCAATGTATATGCAAGTGTTTCCCATGTTAGGGAATATTTTTTGAAGCTGGTTATAAGTTTTTCCTGGTGAATATCATGAATAATAAGGTTTAAAATTGTATTTTAGGTGTTTTTAGGTATTTTCACAAACATGTTTTGCTCTAACTTCATACCCTACCTGTATAACAACCCCAGTGCACACATACATGGCCCTAATAATGTCATGCTAATGTGTGGAATGTTTGATGTTTATGCTAAACTCTCATCCTTCCTATAAAGTGAATTAATAAACTTTATAAAAGTATATTAATTTTAAAAATATCTCCATTCATACATAATGTCTATGTTTCTTCCACTACCATATGCATCATATTATTTGCCTATAAATGGCATGAATAGAGATACTTAATCCATATATGGAGAGTGAAATATGTATTAACACCATTATAAATGGCTTATAATTATTAAATGACTATTATAAACTCATTTGGAGTGTCATTTTGGTAGGTTAAATAAAAAACCTTCAAAACAAAAAAATGACTGAGTTTGGGCCTACTTTCCCAAATTTCCAAAAATAGTGATCCTTGAGGTTTTGATTGTACCTCACAACATGGTTAAAATAATCCATAAAATATCTATGTGAGTAAGAATTGTATCCCTTAGTATGGAGAGGAAATGTGCCAAAAATGGGGGTCAAAAAGTGTGGGGAAGATAGAGTTTTAAAGTCTCAAAGTTACTCTTAAACACATTGAAGTCCTATAGTTATCTCTACAAGATGAAAGTTTGAATGGTTTTCAATCTCTCAAAATAAAAAAAAACACTCTTATGATGACTAGAGTGTCTTAATTGGTTGATTGAAATAAAATGACATGAAAGACAATTTCAAGAAGGTATATTCTTAAATTCAACTCCTATTCACACTTCCAATCCGTATGAAGACCTTTTGTGCAACCTACAACCACTATGTAGACTATCTTAGGCAGTGAAAGAGAAGGGATGTGGTTATGAGTATTGAAATCACACAAATTAATAAGAAAAAATAGGAAAAATATGGTTAAATCACACTCATAAGAGGTTATCAGATGCTTCCCTAAGATAAAACACATTTGAAACCTACAAGTGACCCTCTCCAAGACTCTCACATAGTCAGTTGAAGGTGACTAGGCAAATAGTGGAAAATATATTTTATGTGAAAGTGTATAAAATAAAATTAAAAGTTCTAAACAAATGTAATATGTGTTTAAGAGATCCAAATAGGCTTCTAAACAATAGTTTCAAGCTTAAACATATAAAATAGCAACCTACAGTAAGGGTCAATCCAAACAAGGTTTCTTAGTCTCAGGCAGAAATGAGTCACTTGTAATCTATAATATTATTTTTGAGAGTATGAAATTGAATTTTTGTGGTCATAAACACCTTTAGTGTATTTCCAAACACTATCATTAGCCCCTAGGGTTCATCAACATCTACAAAATCTGAAATCAACTATATGACTAGTAATAAAGGTTTTGGAAACCAAAAAAGGAAGCTTGAAATAGGTTATAGAGGGTGGAGACACATATATAAGGACCATGGAAGTAATAATAAACTTTTTATCATGGAAAAAAATGGATAAAAAATCAAAGGAAGAGTTTTAAGTAGGAAAAACATAGTTCACTTTTGGAACCCTGCACTTTCTTGCTTCTCTAGAAGTCTATTTAGAATTTGGAAAGGTTATAAGCATATATGACGTTATTAGGAGATATTTTTTTGTAAAATAATCATTTAGACTTGGATAACCCTCTCCAATGGATATTTTTGATGAGAAAATATGAGAATTTACTTTTGTTTTATCTCAGATAGTGGGCACTTCCCCCTTGCATAAACCCTATAGATTTAGGAGAAAATGATAAAAAGGTAAACCAAAACACAAGGAAACCTTGAAAGATGGTTTGTGAAGTTGAAAAGTACATATAAAAACAAGGTAATCTAAATAGGAAGGGGTAAAATATAACATGTCATTACATGCTCCTAGGGTTGTAGTCAGACCTAATAAGCAGAGTTAAGGACTAAAGGTCAAACATTGTACCATTCCCATTTCTATCTCTTAATGAGATTTCTAAATGATTATATAATGTTAGCAAGGTCAATTTAGACGTTTTTTAGTCTATAAAATGCAATAAATATTAGTTTATAGGTCTTGACTCACAAGCTACAAGTAGGCCTATTAGGTAGAGTTTAAGCTTGGTACCCAAATGATACTTCATTTTCATGTCGAACATGAAAAAAAATTTATGATGAATTGAGAATTGTTTTGGAGGTCAAAATGCAGGTTTATAAGCTTTGATATTGTAGATAAGGCCAAATAATGTCATTTTTGAGCCCAAAACCTATTCAGACATGTAAGAAGAGAGGAAAATAGAGTGATAGGATAGTTTTGTATGCTCATATCTTTATTTAAGATATACATGGGAGAGTAAGAGTTTATGAAAGTTATAAGAGTTATTTAATAACTAATTTTTAGAATTGGTTATCAACTTGGATGTTAGGGTTTTATGAACCAAGCTTAAGACCAAAAACATACCTAAAACCCTATTAAATCCTCATCTAGGACCAGCTTGGAGAAATAGAGTTGGAGATGAAATAAAATGGAATATTTGGACTATGAAATCTATTTTAGGTTATATATTCCTCACTAAATCTCATTCCCATGCCAACTAGTTATATGGACTTGTACGGATAAAGGTAGAAACAAGCTTTTTCTCACTATTTTATGTATTTTTTAGGTTGTATAAAGTTTCAAGAGATTAAAAGAACATGGATGGAAATATTTATCTTAAGATAACTCCCCATGTAATTATAATTCCTCTAAAATGTTCCTATGTGTCTCAATAGGTCCTTAAACTCAGTGAGTCAAAACTAACCTAATGCACAAGCTAGTGAGAGGGGTGAAAAGCTTCACTTGAACTAATTTTAAAGATTTCCTAATGATTCCAATGACATGGAGGGTCTTTAAACTTATCATTAAACCTCTTCCATGTATTTTAATGGTAAAATTATTCTAAATTTGATGTTAAGTGTGTAGGGTGCATGGAAGAGTAGTTTTCTGGATAAAAGATGATGATGGCTCACTTTCAGAGGTTTCTAGAGGATCAAGCATGAAACCAATGAATGGAGAGGTATGTATTATATATTTAACTTCCATTACAATCATTATACCTACTCCCCATTAATTATAATATGTGAAAATATGCCCAATCATGAAGGCAATTTTTTTGTACAGAAGGATGAGTTTTATGCCACTTTACAAAACTTTGATGACTTGGATTGACATTTGTACTTCATGACCTTCCATGTTTAAACCCATATATTCTTATAATTCATGTATAACTTATTTTATTAGCTTGACATGTGTCTTTTTGACCATTAGACTTCTCTTCTCTTCTCTCTCTTGAGCTCTATAAGAGTTAGCCATTTTGGCCATTATATTTGATGCTCCACCTGAGTATTGAAAATCCATACTCATTTGTATACATTTTTATAAATAAAATGACTAATTTTACCTCTTTCATGATTTTAATTAATGTGTTTTACTTGAATTTTAGATTTGCTTAGTGCGGATTATGTATTCCTAAGCATTTTATCTCATTCTTTCACCTATTTGTAGCTTTCTTCTTGTATGGCATGTGAAGTGTTCCAGGAGATGTCCATGGTTTAAGTGAGTTTGTATTTTCATCAATTCCATTCAAGGTCTCTTTTCTATTCCTCCTAGCCCAAGTCATTCTTCCATAACCTCATAATGTAACATTGATGAAAGAAGACTTAGAATGGAAATGTGTATGTTTTGGTTAGTTTATTGGTCTCAAGTGTAAGATACATATGGTTGGATGTCATCAACATATCTGGTGTATCAGCTCCATTATGTTAGTTTTGGTTTTATTTTCTCTCCCTTTTCACCCTCCCACCCCCAAATCTTAGTTGTAGGTTCAATCTTAAGTGGTACATCAAGGGAGCTAGCCCTATCTAAAGACTCACCTCATTCCTTAGGCTTCCCACAAGCCTAGAGGTGATTTCATTGTGCCACTTGGATGAGGAGATATTTTCATCTCCTTAAGGGGTTCAAATCCAAGTGACAACATTAATGTATATAAATTGATAAACAATAGCATAAAACAACAAAATGTAAGTCTAACATGGTAGTAAAAATGTAAAGCATGGATAATGTGTATAATTGAATTTTTTTTGGTGTTTTAATTTATTTTAATGTTTTTTTTTAAATTTTGACATGTTATATTTTTATTTGGTATTTTTAAATATTATATTTTTTTTGGTATTTGAAATAAGCTATGTGAAAGTAAGCAAAAAGACACAATGTACAAGTAGGATAAGAAATTATGTACAAGAAAACAAAGAGAAAATATGTACAAATAAGTTGAGAAATTATGTACAAGGAAGACTAATAAGAAATGATACTAACTGATGAGTCTCATAATTGACTCCCTATCATGTTGTCCTATATCAAGGAGAGGGATCATGTTTGATCATGAAGTAGGATGGAAGGGTTGAGACTGTGACTCTAAAAGTTATGTATGTTATAAGAGCTATAAAATCTCTATAGTGGAAACTAACTATGGGGTCCCCATATAAATTTAAGAAGTGGATGAAACTATGGGGATTTTAGGGACCCATCTATTATTAAAAGAAGCTATCTAAAAATGTACTTCATGTGTAGAGGCATGATACCTCAATTATACTACCCTAGGTTTGAGTAATATAGCAAAAAAATATCTAGAATCCTAAAACTATTGCTAATGTTGTGGTAAATCTAAAAGAAGCCTCCATGGATGTATATAAAATCTCTATGATAGCAAGGGATGCCTTGACTATGTCTGAGTCTCAACTAGAGCAAGAACTGTAACTAATGAAAGAGATAAAACTGTATCGAAAGGGGTGTTAACCTTAGTGACAAAGATATATCCATGGGTGTAATAAACCTACCTATCTTCATAAAATTGGGTGATATCGTGTACTGTATGATTTACTATAGGCATAGAGCTAGTAGTAGGTGTAGGATAATAGCAAGGTGAACCAAGGTTTAAGGAAGGAGGAATAGATACAATTTCTAGTGTTTTTTTGTGTCTAGTAATGATAAGGAAATACTCAAAAGTATCCAAAGAGTTAGATACATCTAGGTAGAAACCATGTATGTGGGATGAAATGCATGTAATTGGAATTATAAGTTATATATCCATATGATTATAGAAAATATTCCACATGAGAGATAGCAAATAAGGGATAGAGAACATGAAAATTTTCACTAATACATAAATAACTTTGACTTGTAACATGCCACTTATAACATGTTTAGAAACATAGAGTTGAAAATTATTCTGCATGAGAGAGAGAGAGAGAGAGAGAGAGAGAGAGAGAGAGAGAGAGAGAGGAGAGAGAGAGAGAGAGAGAGAGAGAGAGAGAGAGAGAGAGAGAGAGAGAGAGAGAGAGAGAGAGAGAGAGAGAGGTTATGTAAAATAAATAATGAAAACTTGTATTAAATAAAAGTGAGTATTGCTTTGAAGGAAAGGAACCTGAACATGTTTAGAAATACATTTTTTAATATCATCCCATATTATAAAAAGTAAGAATGAAAGGGAAAGAATGAAGCTTTGCATTAACATATAATAAACTTCATCATTCATATACATGATAGGACTAAGTATGGACTCCTTATTATTTTAAATAAATGTTTTGAAATAGGTGAGATCCATTTTTGATTTTATGTGAAATCTAATTTAATTAAAACAACAAACTAGAATATGCATAAAAAGGATACAAAGCTCACTAACATGGAAAGTGATAAGTCAAAATCATATGGACCTAGTATATTGAAAGGGTTTGAAAGAAATTATTATTAAAATTACTATGGTGAATTTTAAAAATTTAATTTGAAATTATGATTTATATATGCATGAAAAATCAGAAGAATATTTCTAAAATTAGCAAACAAATTAAGTCACAAACAAAGTAAGTCATGTTCACCAAATGATTTAACTTGTTTGGGAATAATGGAGTTTTATTCCTATTTTAGTTAAGGGTATAGATTAATATATCAATATAGAATATAGAAATAAATATAGTCTAATTTGTGCAACTATTTGTCTTTTTCACCTTTCTAAAAATAGTAATAAATAATAATAAATTAACTTAGCTAGAAAATAGACACAGACGGCTGATACATATGTTGAAAATGGCTATACAAGACTAGGAAGGTGTCCAAAACTTGAATCTAGATTTCATTCAATGAAAGGATAGGAATGCCAAAAAGTGGGTGATTTAGTGTTTGGCATTGTTTTTCATTCCTATCGCTATTTCCCAAACTAATCATAGAGACTTAAAACTTTCTAGGTAGTTACATTGTGCCTGTGTGAGCATGCTTATGAAAAATCTAGTGTTGATCATCAATGGAACTCATTTTGGAGCTGATTTTGTCTTCAAACTCTAACCCTCCATTATGCTTGATAAAATAACATTTGAGTCACTTGAGAAAGGGGGGAAGGTTATTGTGTAAGATGTATTGAATGTGAAATCCACACCCATTATGTGGGTATGCTACCTACATACCAATACTCTGAAGAGGGATCAATCCATATATAGTTCTCCCAACTAGTGTGCTTTGTGTAATAGTGTGATGCAAATACAAATGAAAATTTAAAAATGTTTGAGGTGGTGAATGAGGATTTAAGTAGGTTTTCAATTGTTTTGGGTGACTATGTGCAAATAATAGGGAAGTTTACCTTAGTAATTTTTTGTATTCTTGTTTTCTTTGTAAGTTTTGTCACCTCCTTTATAAATGAGCTTTTAGTGGGATTTTATAGGGAAAAATTGGTCATGGGTCAGATGTATTCATGCTAGGCTAACCTAAGTAAGGATAATGACTAGATTAAAATGATCATTAGGGCTCAAAGGGCAAATGGGTAGGACCACCAAAAATGGGACACTTCTCTATTGGGTACTATATTCGAAATGGGGTGATATTTTCCTATAGGCTTGGGACCTAGGGGAACAAGTTTGGCATGGGGAATACTATCTAGCTGAAAAATACACACCACTAGTGCTTCTTCTATCATCCACACTTCCTACCCAATCATCATCTGTATATGTTGTCAAAGTGAAATATTCACTTATAGGGTACGCTATGCCATGGTCAATTATTTTCACTAAATTAACATGTGACTCCTTAGGATAAACTTAAAATATAGCAACCATGCACATTGCTTGCATGATATATGGTCTTTATTAAATTAGGTATAGTATGTTTCCTATCATTAATCTATACATAGTCTAATTTGCATCAAGGGACTCATCTTCTTTACTCAAGTTGCATCCAGTTATCATGAGAGTATTAACTATTTTTCTATCTTCCATTTCAAAAAATTTAAGAATCTCATTTGCATACTTAATTTGGGATATGAATATCCCTTCATCAAATTATGTTATTTGTAGACCAAGGAAGAAGGAAAGTTCTCCTAACATAAACATCTCAAAATCACTTCATATTTAAGTAGAAAATTCTTTGCCCATTTGGTTATTGCTACCACCAAAGATGATGTCATATACATAAATGACAACTATCAACATATGTTCACCATCTGATTTGAAGTATAGATTACTATCTACACATCTTTTGTTGAAACCTTATTGTTATAGGTACTAGTCCAATCTTGAATACCATGCCTTAGGTGAATGTTTTAGACCATACAATGATTTATTCAGTATTCACACATAATATTCTTGATCTAAAAAATAAAAACCTTATAATTTTTCAATATAGACTTCTTACTCTAGGTTCTCATTTAATAAAGTAGACTTTACATCCATTTGATAGACTTTAAACTTATTGTAAATAGAGAATGCTAGAAACATTCTTATAGCTTCCAATCTAGAAACTGAAACAAATGTTTCCTCAAAGTCTATGCCTTCTACTTGTGCATATCCCTTACACACCAATCTTGCTTTATTTCTTATAACAGATCCATCCTCATTGATCTTATTTCTATAGACCCATTTTGTTCCTATCACATTCTTATTTGAGGGTCTTGGAACTAATTACCAATTTTTGTTCTTTTCTATTTGGCTCAGTTCTTCTTCCATGGATTTTGGCCAATTATCATCCTTACTAGCTTTAACATATCTCTTAGGCTTAATTTAAGACATTAGATCAAAACTTACTTGTTCTTTGTTCATTATAGCTCTTTTCCTTGTCTGAACTCCTTCATTCTTATTGCCAATTATCTAATTTTTATGATGATCCTTTTGAGCAAATCTTGGAGGTGATTTTTTCATTCTTTTCCTTATCATCTTCACTATCTAATTCTTCTTCAAGATCTACCTATTTATTACTAGTTTCCTTGTTAGGTTCAACATGTTTTATGCCTTCTTCAACCTTGACATTTATGCTCTCCACCATCTTGTGTAGCCTCTTATTGTAACATACATAGGATTTTATTTAAGTGGAATAACCAAGAAATATTCCTTCATCACATCTTGATTAAAAGCTTTCAATTTTATCCTCCTTTGTTTTGATGTAGTATTTTCTTCCAAACACTTTGAAGTACTTAACAGAGGAAAGCTTTCCATACCATAGTTCATAAGGATTATTATCACTATTTACCCTCAATTAGACTTTGTTTAAGATGTATACTATTGTTTGGACTACTTCTCTACAATATCCATTAGGTAACTTGGCCTCCTTTAGCATTATTTGTGCCATTTCCTTGACTATTTTATTCTTTCTCTCAATAACTCCATTTTAATATGGAGTCCTTACTACAAAGTAATGCCTTTTGATCCCATGCTTCTTATAATACTCTATGAATTCATTTGAGGTGAATTATCCACCTTTATCATATCTTAAGCATTTGATTTTTCTTCCAATCTCATTTTCAACCATGGCTCTAAATATCTTGAATCTTTCAAAGGCTTGAGATTTGTCCTTCAAAAAGGTTACCCATGTAATTCTTGAGTAGTAATATACAAATAACATGAAGTAATACTCTCCTTTAGACCCTCTTATCTTGGTAGGACCATAAAGATCAATATGAACTAATTATAAAGGCTTTGTAGTTACATACTCCTTTATTTGAAATCTGGCCCTTATCTACTTGCCTAATTGGCATTCCTTAAAAGTAGTATCTGTAGGTTTGGTTATATTGGTCATGTGTCTTACAGACTGATTTGAGCTTACTTTGACTATATTATCAAAATTGACATGACCCATTCTCCTATCCCATAACCAAATCTCATCAATCTTTCCCATAAAGTAGTTATTAACATTCACTTCAACAAGATTCTAGATATTGTTCTCAATCCTTTTCCCTTTTATAACTATTTTTCTAGATCTCTTTAGCTTGAAACCTTCTATCTCAAATGCGACCTTATATCCATTGTCACACATTTGGTTGACACTTAGTAGATTATGCTTCAATCCTTCAACATAAAGGACATTATGTGTAGGCAATTTACCATCTATGTTCAAGGTTCATTTACGTTTGATATGTACTATTGTGTTGTCTCACAAGCAGATAAATCTTTCCTTACATTTTCTTAATTTGGTGAAATTTATATTTTCACCAGTCATATGCTTTGAGTAGCCACTATATATCACCCACAAATTCTAATCCTTGTAATGAAGTGTAGTTTGAGCAATTATGGATTGATTTTTTACTCTCCACACATCCCTAGGTTTCTTATTTAGTTTCTTTTTATAAAATTATGAACCTTTATTCACATTAGGAGGCATGTCTTTCTTTACATTGTGTACTTTTGATCTTAAAAATATATTTATACAATGTTTAGCTATGTGACCAAAGTTATTGCAATTATAACACATTACATTTGTATCTACCAAGGGTGGAAATGAATTTTTTCTTACAAAATTGATTTTCCTTGTAGTTACAACTCTACAATCAAGATACCTATGACCAAACTAATTACAAATATAATAATAACCATTAAAATATGAGGAATTTCTAGTCATAGAATTTCATGGTGTAGCATGAGGAGCTCTTCTAAGATTTGCTTCTTCAATTCTCTCACTTTGGTGTATCCATATGCATTATCTATATTTGTATTATTATTTTCTTCAAGCTTCTTTTCAACTTGTACTTTATTTACAATAGTTGTGTTTAAGGGATCTCTCTCTTTCTTTACTTTTGATTCTCCTTTTACTTTAAAGTTTTCATATAGGTTAGAATATGTACTAGTTGAGGAACTTTTTCTGTTCTCATGACCAAGACCTGATCTCTCTTTTGAGGGATTTTGAGAGTTGACTTGTTCATCAAGAATGTTTGATCCTCCTCTCATCTTTAAAATTTTATTTAGTTGACCTTTGAATTTTCAAAGTTCTTTTATTAATGTCACTAGTTATACCTCAAGCTTCACACATTCATTTTATTTAGATTGTAGTTCCATTTTGACTACATCTATTCTTTTAGCCTCTTCAACTTGTGTCTTTAGGCTAATTACCATCTGATCATATTTCTCAAGACTTTTCTTTTGTCCAAGCTTCTTTTTTTTTGAGTTCTCTTTTCTCAGCTTGTCAATCTCATCTAGAGCATATATGAGCTCACATTTTAGATCCACTTCTCCTTCTTTTTCTTCTTCATTTGAGTCTTCAACTTCATATTGATATAGATTTATAAAATTTGATCCTATTTTCATGAATAGGCATTCATTTCCCTTAGCCACCTAATCACATTCATGATCATTATTTGAACTATCACTATCTTCCATTGAGTCATTGTATTCTTTTATGTATATACCTTTCTTATTTTTGATGAATTTCTTCTTGGGATACTAGGGTTTTACCTTATAACTACTCTCTACTTGTTCAGAGTAATCATTTTTATTATGAGGAAATTTAGCAAAAAAATATCTTACTTTACCATAGTTAAAGCATTTGAAGGGTAGCTTACCTTTGTACTTTCTATATTATTTTTTTAGTCTTCTAACAAAGCTATCTTATTCTTCATTAGTCTCCTTATATTCAGATGTATATGTTTCATCCTTTACTTTTTTGGCTACTTTGAATGGATCTTCTCTCTTGAAGATGTTTTTCTCTCCCATTCTCATCGCATAGGCTATGAAGGTCCCATGCAACTCATCAATAATGATTTTATATAGATCTCTTGATTATTCTATTAAATATATTTTAGAATCATATCTTGATGGCAAATATACTAAAAACTTATTGATAATGATTAACTCTTTCATATCTTCTCTAAGGCCTTTGATTGCATTTACTATTTCATCTATCTTAAGGAGGTAGTCTACAATATTCTCCTCTTCATTCATCTTAAGGCTATCAAACTTGCCTTTGAGAGTTTTTAGCTTGGACTTATTTACCTTGTCATATATTTTATAGATGCCCTTAAACTTGTTCTAGATTTCTTGTTCATAACTTTGGCAAACTATGAGTTTGACAATCCACAAAGAATAACATTCTTTACCTTGACATTGATCTCATATGACTTATTGGTAGCATAATCAGTAGGAGTTGTATTAGGGGTTGTATATCCATTTCCCATAGACATCCATACATCAAACCATAATGAGGATAGATATGTTTATTCTCTTATGCTCTAAAATGTATAGTTAGATCCATCAAAGAGAGGTGCCTTGTTTGATGAAGATCCTTCTTAACTAGACATTATGTTCAATATTCCAAGATCTACCTAAAATGATTAATATTCTTTCAAAGGAACCCTAGGATCTAATACTAATTGATGGAACACAACTAGATATTGAGAGGGGGTGACTCAATATATCAATTAAAACTAATCTTTTAATCCTTTTAAAGCAAATTAAAAAACATATGTGGATTACAAGATAAATGAAAAGATCAAATAAAAGAACAAATTCTCATGACAAAAAAATTATACATGGAAAACCCAAAGGGAAAAACCATGGTGATAATAGCTATTAGAATTTACTATTCTAATCCAATCTTATAGTTTAAAGCCTCACTGGTAAACCTCACTAGTTACAACGTTCAAGGACACAAATCCTAAGGAGATACCAATCCCTTGATTTAAGATCACTAACTCTAAGGAAGCACCCACCCCCTACTCTTAGCACCCACTTAGCTTATCTAATGTAATAAACCTATTAAAATTTTCTATGTAGCTACAAATCCATAAAAAAACTAATATTCATACATGAATCTAGATCTTTATTCTATGTTACAAGTCTATTATACAACTGATCATTCTCTACACATTCTCTTTTTGCCTTTCTACCTCTCTGATCCTCTTAGTTCCTCTGGTCCTATGTTTGGATATTTATTTATTTGACATAATTCATTTCCTTCACCAACAACTCTGATCTACATTCAATTTGGCTCAATAGCAAATGCAATTATTGAGCTAACTTTTTTATTTATCCTAAATATCGTATATATAAACAAATGATCTAGGGTTTACTTCTCTCTATGTTCACACATAGAATATAACACATCATTCCAATCTTTGAATTTAATTCATTATGAATTGAATTTTAAGTTCCGACATCTCAATTCTATTGGCCCACAAATTGATGTTACACCAAAGGATTGCCTTGTTAGTGCCCTACATAATAGATAGAGCTAATGGATCCTTGGGAGGTAGTTAAACCATGACACCTTGCAATATATTCCATGTATCATTCCATAATTATATGTCTCTTCATTATCTATAGAATTTTTTAGACTCAAGCTTTGATGTACATGCTCTTTAATGGAGATTTGATCAATTAGACCAATCAATCTCATTATATTGTTGAGATAGGGAGCTTATACACAAGCTCCTACATGTTCTTGTAACTAACCATTTGTCTAGATATGATAAAGTCAATAATTGATCTTTCATTTGGTACCATGATCCAACAGTCTCTATTTAAATAGCTTAAACTTTAAAATTCATAAATTTGATCATTCTCTGATAGGCTCACACATGTTATTCAATCTCCAAAGCTGATTTTTTTTATCTCTAATGTGATGTTAAACATTTATCACTTTATTAAATCTAAGTCCACTCACTCCATTGTATCTCTCTCATCCAATATTCTGCATGTCATTTGATCTCTAAAGATGTATGACCTTTAATTTGACATTTTGAACTCATCTCATATCTTCCTATATATTTGGATTTCTTCCACTCCATCAATATTTTCAAACTTGATTATTATTTAACTTTCCACTATGTTGATAAACATTGAGAAATTTATTGCATTTGAGTCCATTCACTCTGTTATACCTCCTTTGGATTATTACCCGTGCATTGTCAAATCTTTTGAAAAGCTCAACATTTATATCTAAGTGACCCTTGAGGATATGAAACTTGGTCTAAGTGTGTGCCTTATGTACATTGTTGTCACTTCCTACTATTGAGACACTTTTTATATCATTTTATTTCTTATTGACCTTTTGACTTTAACCCACACCATAGATTAACTATCTAGGCTCTCTGATTGTGATACTTATCACTTATGTGTTAACTTGGAGCAATCTTTGACATTTTGACTTCACCACACTCTGTTGGATCTCCAATGTCTGATTAAGTGAAAATCATTGATCTTTCAACTATCTCAAACTTTACCTTGTGTATATTTTTCTAAGTATGGAGACCATTTCATTTCACTTGGAAGGCTAACTTTATACCTACATAAATTTTTCTTCGCTCAACCATCTAGTATTAAATTTAGACCATATAAACTAGGAAAAAAAGTTAACAAACCGATATGCTCAATTATTTATGAATCCTTTGTACATGCAATATATAGTACCATTAATCTACTTACTGGGCTTATTCTTTCATAGAGCTAACTATGCCTCAAACTTTCCTAGAAGGCCAACTTTATCCTTGCATAACTCTTGTTGTGCTTAGTTATATGACCTAAAAATTAGTGCATATGATACTCTTACATAGGTTATTCCATACATATATCCATTCTCTCTTGACCCCTTCATATGTGCAATATATGAAATTATAAAAGTATCTACTGATCTTTATCTTTAAACTCACAAATTTGACTGTGTTGAAAACATTGTCAAAATGCCTTGAAGTCCTACTTTTCTCAAGCATATATTTTATCATGCTATGTCACTTGACCTGATATTTAGAACATATAAACTAGGAATAAAATGAATATACCCATGTGATTATTTTATCATAACACCTCCATGTTTGTAAATGCTAACCTCATTAATATGCTTATTTACCTTTTCCTATCTAGACCCAAAATGTCTAGATGATCATTATAAAGAACTTGATGAATTCCATTCATGCACACAAGAATTCCAATCATCCTTGAGAATTCATGGCATGCTCATAATATCCCTTTTAACATCAATGACAATCATATTTCCAACAAAGTTATAGAATCTAGAGTCAACATAAATAAAAGAGTAATGGGAAGAAATAAATAATATAAAATAATTTATAGATTAAAATAATAGGTGAATATTTACCTATGGTCAAGTCATCTTTCTTCCAATCATAGGAAGAAATTTTTTGAGACACATTCACATAGATTCTTTGGCCTTGGATACTATGTAAATCATAACATATAAAAATATTTTAGAGACCAAATTAATAAACCAATAAATTAGATTATATAAAATTTTAATATACTCAAACATCTTGATACACATATAACTTGGGTTATTGATTATTGGTTCAACTATACACTTGACTAATTTCTCATAATTTGGGCTATATAAGATTTTACAAGATTTGACTCAATCAAAGTCAAGTTGTTGAAGGATCCATACAACATTTATTAAATAAGGTACTAATACTCATCTAAAATATATTTATGGATCACAGGTTGGTAAGAGATGGTAGATAATTCATTTAGGGGACATGCACCTAAGGGATAGAAGACAAAAATATGGGGGTCCTCAAAAGTTGTGACCATCCAAAATAGCTAGTTTAAATGGTTCAGGAAGATTAAATAAGATGTATATGGAAATGAAAGTAAGTAGTAAGTTAAGAATAAGTTAATTAAAAAATAAGAAGATATTAGTAAAAGGATAAATTAACATAGGTTAAAATGGTGAATGAAGAGATGAGAAAATAGATAGAAGATAAGAAAATTAAGTTTTAAAATAGGAAAGTGATGGAAAAGAAATAAAGAGATTAAATAATGTTAAGAATAAATAAGATAATACATGAAACTAATCTAGCCTTTCTTAGTGGAAGTACTCACATTAACAACCTAGATATTATCCCTCTACCACAAGTAGATGAGTTAGTATTCAAATTATTGGAAGGTGTAGATGAGTCTAGTGAGATAATTAGAATATAAAACATCTTATATCATACATTGAAAAATTCATGAATGACATGAAGTATGATTTTTTTTTTAGTCACATTTTTTAGAACATCCAAAGTATTCAAAACCTTAGGTGTAGAAGACCAACAGATGGAGATTAGTTTGTCCTATAGTGGACGAGGCCTAAAGAGTAATAGAGGAGATGATGAGAATATTATTAAAAGAAGAGAGTTAGTTATATAGTTAAACCAAGGGAAGAAACTTTAAAAATTGAAGGAAGTTTGATAGTAAGTAATCAGGAGGAATGCTATATAGATAATAAAAATGAGTGAATAGATGTTGAAAGAGATATTGACCTTCATGAGAATGGTGATTTATAAATAAGTGTTATTACTCATACTATAAATATATAAAATAGGGATAAGGAGGATGATAAATTAATATAAGAGAGATTACTTAATGAAAATATCAAAGAAAAAACTTTAGAGATATAAGATAATGAAGAAGAAAATTGAAGTGACATAACCCCCACAGGCCCCAACCACAAGAGCTCCCAAGAGGAAACTAACCCTTTGGATAAATATACATCCCCTATACCACTTCACAATAGAAATGAAAATATATATCTTAGATGAAGAAACATATATATTAGATAAAAAAGAGTAGATATGTAAAAATGTTTTAGTGAAGAGATTCGAAATAACATAGAATTAGTAATAAATCACATAGAAGTGTTAAGAAGAAAGAAGAATCTTCCAAGATGAATTAAATAAAGATAAGGGATGTAAACATAATTTGGTTAAATGGAAGAAAGATAAATAATAGAAATTTTTAATAGTAAAACAAGATCAAGTACATCAAAAAATATGATTAATAGAAGTAACAATATTACTAACAAAACCAAAATTGCATCCAAAATAAAAAAATCTGATTAATATGAATATTAATCTTTAGGATAAAATGAGGTAAGCCTAGAATCACTTAAACATAATGGGAGATGGTTCTATCCTTCCTATGTTCTTTGGGGATCAAGTTCCTCCTAGGTTATTCTTAGTTCTTAGCACATTTCCTTCTTTTTTGGGTTTGGTGCTACCATATTTTTTTGATGAGTTGTGATGGGTTTGGGCCTGACAGGGGCCCCACTAGTTTCTTTTTTTATTATTTTAGAATTATATTTAGATATTGATACTACCATATTAAATTTTGGAGACCTAGGCCTCCCTATTTGTGAGCACAAGCTGGTATTCACACCAATCTAAAAAATAATTTTATGGGTTGGTGATTAACTTATTTGGGAATAATGGAGTTTTATTCCTATTTTAGTTAACGGTCTAGATTAAAAAATTAATATATAATATATCAATAAATACAATCCTATTTTATGTAACCATTTATCTTTTTCACCTTTCTAAAGATAGTAATAAATAATAAGAAATTAACTTAACTAGAAATTAGACTAAGACAACTGATACAGATGTTAAAAATAACTATGCAAGACTGGGAAGGTATTGTAAACCTAAATCTATATTTTGTTTAGCAAAAGGATAGGAGAATTTAAAATTGGATGCATTAGTGTTTGGTATTATTGTCCATTCTTTCCACTATTATCCCAAATAATCATAGAGACCAAAAACTTTCTAGGTAGTTACACTATGCTTGTGTAAGTGTGCCTTGAAAATTGAGCATTTATCATCGATGGAACTCTCTGTAGGGCTGATTTGTCTTTAAAACCCTAACCCTCCATCATGCTTGATAACATGACATTTGAATCACTTGAGAAAGGGGGAGGGTTAGTGTATAAGATGTACTAAACGTGTAATCCACACCCCTTATGTGGGCATGCTACCTACATACCAATACTCTAAAGAGAGATCAAGCCATATGTAGTTCTCCAACCTAGTGTGTTTTATTCAATAGTGTGATATGGATGAAAATGCCAAATTGATAGTGTTTGATGTGGATAGGGACTGGTATCAATATTTGAGTAGGTTTGAATTTATGTTTGGTGATTTTGTGAAAATAATAGGGAAGTTTACGATAGTGATTTTTTTGTATACTTGTTTGCTTTATAAGTTTTGTCACCTCCTTTGTAAATGAGCTTTGAGTGGTATTTTATAGGGAAAAATTGGTCATGGGTTAGATTTATTCATGCTAGGCCAACCTAATTAAGGATAAGGACTAGATGAAAATGACCATTGGAGCTCAAAGTGCTAATGGATAGGACTGCTAAAAATGAGAGACTTCTCTATTGGGTGTTATAGTCCAAATGGGGTGCTCATATCTTACAAGCTTAAGACCTAGGGGAATAGGTTTAGAATGGGGAATACCATCTGGCTAAGGTGGAATGATTGTTGAGAACGTTTTAGATGACTAGAAATGAGCAAAAAGGTGTCTAGAAGGGTCATAAGAGCATGGAAAAAGGACTTATGGATGGGGTCTCATAATCCACACTTAAACTACTAATTTAGACATTTTATATGACTACATTTTCCCCTCCTTTATTCTAGTGATGTAGCAAAGAGAAATACTAGGATAAAAGAAAAACAAAAAACTTACCTATAAAGGTGAAGCCCTTGAATATGTGTGTAGAGAGAGCACAATATGAAACATAAATCTTCAAGAAAAAACAAGGAGTAGATCAGTTATTACTAAACATGTTATGTCTAAATTAATAATTTACAAGGGCTAGTTAAAATAGAGAGGAAGAGAAAGGAATGAATACACCTCATCAGGTATACAAACTAATAAAAAACCTATTATGATATTGAGTGATGCTAAGTGATGTTGGGTATGCATTATACTATGAGTAATATCACGAACAGAGCTGAGTGCTCAATTCCTCGAGCATGGCTCAAGAATACAAAGGATATCCCTTTAGCTCTATTATTTCCCAATATGTAATGAATTTATGTGATCATCCATGTGTTAATCAATGTTTTTACTTTGTGTCCAAAACCTTTGATTAGGTGGCTAATGAATACAAAGGCTAGCTAGTCCTTTAGCTCCACCAAATACAAAGGCTAGCTAGTCCTTTAGCTCCACCATTTCTCACTAAGTGTGAACTATGAACTAATACCAATATGAATGTGTGTCATATGAGATGGCTCATTGATCCCATGAATGCTCTATAATCTAACAATGTGTCATGGATTATTGAATGTGTACTAATAATTAAGCTAATCTTGGTAACTCTAAAATGTGGAGATTAGGATTGTATGAAAGACACTCTAAAACTAAGAACTAACCTTATATGAAAGCCACTCTAAAATGATGCCAACAACCTATAGATGGAATAAGGCACATAACTACTAAGAATACTTAGGTAAAATAGTGATTGGAAAGAAAATAAGGCAAATGTGTCATGCACATTGCCCCCAATCACTAGTGTCTATAACATGGATTTTGATCTGGAAGTTGTACCAACTACCAAGTCTAAAAATGGAAGAGAGAGCCATCATGCCATGCATGATGCCCCCTATATCTAGATAATTTGAGTAAAACTATACTAAAACTACCCAATCTAAACTAGATTATATTTGGAAAAGCTATAATTGACCTTACCTTTTTGTCTATTTCTAAAAAAATGGGATTTTGGTTGTTTGGATATGAGCACCAAAAAGTGGACACTTTGGTGTCTAGTGCTGTAGTCCAAATGGGTTTCTCTTGTCATTTACTATTTTTGATGACTTTTTTATGTTCATCACTATTTTTAACTTTGTCCTACATGTTTTTAATTTTGATTATTGTTCTGCATGTTTCTTAAAACTTATTTTGATTGTTAGGGGGGTCTGATCTCTATGACAAAACCCTTGATTGTTTCCCCCTCTTTCAAGGGTAGGAATAAGACCTTGTAATGATTACCCTAAAAACAAAAATCCTTGAAAAGTGTGTTATGATATGAAATACATGATATAGAAATGATTATTGAAAATATGTCTCAAGATATAACATAGTTTGTTTTAGAGATTGTTATATCAACAAGGGTATGCCTAGAAAGATGTAACAATGTAATATCATGTGTAGTATACTAAAGTAAAAACTAGATATTTGGTTAGTTGGAAAGCATAGATGGATCATGATTTAAATCATGGCATCCAAGAAGGCAAGATAATGCATCATGTGGATCATGGCATTCCAAAAAAATGATAAGTAAACAAGTAAACAAGCATGCAAGATAAGAATCAATAAACACACAAAAGAGGCCAAGGGGCCAAGAAAATAAGGGACATGGGCACATGTCAATCAAAATATGAAAAGCAAGCATACAAGTCATGTTCAAATTCCCACATACACATATAATTGAAAATAAGAAAAATTGGCATGAGGACCATAAGCACATACAAGAGTACAAGTAAAGGACATTGAAAAATGTCCTAAGGAACACACAAGTAACAAAATAGGAACTAATAAATGTAACCACATCTAACTACTCAAAGCAAGAAAGGAAGGCATGTAAATACTCAAAATACTTTCACATCTAATTGATCAAAGCAAGAAGTGAAAGTATGCAAAACATGTAGTATAAGACTAGGTACATTCTAAGACATACATAAGTGTTATATACTAGTAAGTGTTAAAAAATAATCTATGTAGGCTGGTAAGTAATGTACACGAACATGATAACTAGAGTGTGTGGTGTAGGAAGGACATAACCTAGATGGTATAGTCATGTAGAAGATGCCCTCAATGGGTAGATATGTAGATATATGTCTCAAATGTAAAATTAGGATGCCTCATCAATGGGTAGAGTGAAGCAATCAAGGATCTAGGTGTCACTACACACACTCAGAGAAGATCAAGTGAAACATGGTAATTATTGACCAAATCTGACTTTTAGGTAAAATTTGAGCACCCATAGTAAAAAACATGACTTTATATGTATACAATGGGGTATAATATCATGTAATGATGTGTTTTATAGGTCATTTGATGTCAACTAATGTTTTATTAGCTTTGGTCAATTAGCTTTTATGTCTTTATATCATTTTTGGGTCATTTGAGGGGTTAAAAAGGTGAATTTAATGATTTGTATAGGTTTATTGAGAAATGTACAAGTATAAAAACATGATGTCATGTCCCATGTGTCATTATAAGTCTTATATAACTGACATAACTAAAAATATGGTAGGTTGTTAAAAACAAAGTTAGTTTTCTTAAGGAAAAAGGAGAGGTTGGCACTTGTACAACATCATTGGGAAGTGTGCCATTTGGAAAAGGTGTAAATATAACTAATAATCTTTCCTAAACTAATTTAAATTTTTGAATTGATCTAGAAGTGTTGAAATTGGGCTAAAACCATTCTACTCCATTTTCACCCTTCTTGGCAGACTGAAGTGGCACTCAAGTTTTTTCTCGATATAAATAAAACATGAAGTTTTAGGAAAAAGTTTTTGGAATGTTTTTATACACTTATGGATCCCCATTTTCATATCAATAAGTTTTAAAATGAACAACTATGCTTTATGAGTCATTCATTTGAACTTAAGCTTCCAAAACTACCTACTAATATATACGCCCTATCATTTTTCCCTTGGTTTGAGCAATGTTTTTTCAAATAGTGGTCCATGTTGGTTCCATATGAAGTTTAATTCCCCAAAATATTTCTCCCATACTTGGTTTCAAGTTTTATGTGGTTTGAATGAGCAATCTGACTCACTTTACAAGAGGATATTATCATTAGTTGTTTTAGTTGGAGTGCTTTTGTATGTTGAGTGTATCTCTCCTATAGAGGTCTCATATAACTAGGAAAAGGTGTTACACAAGTATCTAAACCATTATATCACCTACTCTCATGTTTTAGTTTCATCATGTTACCTCTTGGCTTACTCCTAAGCTTGTCTCTCTCCATTGAAAACTATTTGCACGCTTTGAGTTATAATCATGAGTATGAGCTTAATCCATCCTATCTATGAGGTTTTAATGAAGGTGTATCATATTTTTCAAGACATAAAGAGTTTAATAGAGATAACATGGATGTTATGAAAATATGAAACTGTATTCATAAATCTCGTACACCATGCAATGTTTATCATGAGATGCCCCTTCTACTATATTCAATGTATATGCAAGTGTTTTCCATGTTGGGAAATACTTTTTGAATTTGGTTACAAGTGTTTCTTGATGAATATTAAGGCATAAAAGTGAATTTGAGTAGTTTATAGGGATTTCACAAACATGTTTTTCTCTAACTTCATACCCTACTTGTATAACAACGCTAATGCACACTTACATGGCCCTAATTATGTCATGCTAATGTGTTGAAGGTTTTATGTGTGATCCAACCTCTCATACTTGCTATAAATAAAATTAATATGATTTATAAAATTATATTAATGTAATATACCTCTCAATTCATGCATAATTCTTATGTTTCTTCCACTACCATATGTATCATATTGTCCACCTATAAATGGCCTAAACAAAGAGACTAAATCCATATATGGAGAGTGAAATATGTATTTACACAATTATAAAGTTCTTATCATGATTCAGGGACTGTTATAAAATAATTTGGAGTGTAATTTTGGAATTTTGAAGCAAAGAAACCTTCAAAACATAAAAAGGACTGAGTTCAGGCCTACTTTCTCAAAGTTACAAAAATAGTGATCCTTGAGGTTTTGATGGTACCTCAAAACATGGTTCAAATAATACTTAAAACATATAGGTGAGTAAGCCTTATATCCCTTATTATGGATATGTATTTTGAGAAAAACTGGGTAATAAAATATGGGGAAGATAGAGTTTTGCAGTCTCAAAACTGCTCCTAAACACATTGAAGTCCTACAGTTATCTCTACAAGATGAAAGCTTGAATGGTTGTTGATCTCTCAAAAGAAAAAAAATAACTATTATGATGAATATAGTTTTTTCATTAGTTTATTTACAAAAAATTACATTAATGAACATTTAAATATGCTTAACTTTAACTCCTATTAACACTTCCAGTCTGTACGGAGACCTTTTGTGTAACCTACAACCATTATGTAAATTGTCTCAAGTAGTGAAAGAGAAGGATTATGGTTTTGATAATTTAAAGTACACAAAGGAAAAATAAAAAAATATTGATTATGTGTTTAAATAACACTCAAAAGAGGTTATTATATGATTCCCTAATATAAAACACACTTGAAACCTACAGGTGACCCTCTCCAAGGCTCTCACATAGTCAACTGAAGGTGATTGGGTAGATAGTGGGAAATATGTTTGATGTGAAAGTGAATATAATTAAATTAAATATATAAAAAAATTAATTGTGTTAAATATATCTAAATAATATTATAAATAATTGTTTCAATCTTAAACATGAAAAATAGTAACCTACAGTAGGGGTCAATCCAAATAGGGTTTCTCAGTCCTAGGCAAAAATGAGTCACTTGTAAACTATAATATGATTTTTTTAAGAAGGAACTTGAATTTTTGTGGTAATAATCACAATTAGATTATTTTAAAACTATATAATTATCCCCTAATGTTCATCAACATCTACAAAATCCATTGTTAGGGAGAAAACATAGTCAACTATATGGCTAGTGTTGAAGGCTTTAGAAACCTAAAAAGGAAGCTTGAAATAGGGAATAAAGGATGGAGACACATATATAAGGACCATGGAAGTATTTATAAACTTTTTATCATGGAAAAAAATTGAGAAACAATCAAATGAAGGGATCAATGTAGGTAAAACATACTTCACTCTTGGAACCTTGCATTTTCTTGCTTCTCTAGAAGTTTGTTTAGAATTTGGAAAGATTATAAGGTCATATGACCTAGTTAGGAGCTCAATTTTAGTAAAAATGATAAATTAAACTTTTATAACCCTCTCAAATGTATATTTTTGATTATAAATTAGGATAAGTTCCCCCTATTTTGTCTTAAATAGGGGACACTTCCCCCTTGCATAAACCTTATAGATTTAGGAGAAAATGATAAAAAGGTGAACCAAGAGTCAAGGAAACCTTGAAAGATGGTTTTTGAAGTTGAAAAACACATATAAAAACATGTTAAAATAATTAGGAAGGGGTAAAACATAATAGGTCATTCCATACTTTTAGGGTTGTAATCAGACCTAATGAGCAGAGTTAAGGCCTAGAGGTTAAACAGTGTGTCATTCCCATTTATAGCTCTTAGTGAGATTTATAAGTGATTTTATAATGTTATAAAGGTGAATTTATATGTTTTTAATTATATATAATTCAATAAATCTTAGTTTTAAGGTCTTGACTCCCAAGTTGCAAGTAGGCTTGTTAGGCAAATTTCAAACTTGGTATGCAAATGATACATCATTTTCAAGTCTAACATGAAAAAATATTTACCATGAATTTAGAATTTTTTGGGAGGTAAAAATTTATGTTTATAAGCTTTTATATTATATATAAAGCCAAATAAGTTCATTTTTTATCCCAAAACCTATTCAAACATGTAGGAATAGAGGAAAAGAGAGCAATAGGATAGTTGTGGATGCTCATATATATTTTTTATGATATTCATGGGAGAAAGAATATTTTAGGAAATTTATAAGAGGTATTTAATAACGAATTTGTGTAATTTATTGCCAACTTGGACTTTAGGGTTTTATGAACCAAGCTTAAGACCAAAAATAGACCTAAAACCCTGCTAAACCCTCAACCAGGATGAGCTTGGAGAAATGGAGTTGGAGATGAAATAAAATGGCATATTTGGACTATGAAACCTATTTGAGGTTTAATATGACTCAGTAAATATCCTTCCCATGCCAGCTAGTTGTATGGACTTGTATAGATGAGGGCAAAAACATGTTTTTTCTCACTATTTTATGTGTTTATAGGTTGTAGGAAGTTTCAAGAGATGAAAATAACAAGTATTTAAATATTGAGACTTAATATAAATCAAAATTTAATTTTAATACCTTTAAAATTTTCTTATTAATCTCAAATAGGTCATTCAACTTAGCTAATCAAAACTAGCCTAATGCACAAGCTAGTGATAGGCATGACAAGCTTCACTTGAACTAATTTTAAATATTGATTGTTAATTAAAATGAAATGGAGGGTCTTGAAACTTATAATTAAACCTATCCCATGGATTTTAATGTGAAAATAATTCTAAAGTTGAGGCTAATTGTGCAGGGTGCATGGAAGAGTAGTTTTCAAGACAATAGATGATGATGTCTCACTTTTAGAGGTTTCTAGAGGATTAGGCATGTAACCAATGAATGGAGATACATGCATGAGAGTCTCCAATTCAATTATAATAATTTTACATTCTTCCCATAAATTATAGGACGTTAAAATAGGCCCAATCATGAAGGTAATTTTTTTGTGCAAAATGATGGGTTTTGTGGCACTTTGCAAGACTTTGATGACTTGGATTGACATTTGTACTTCATAAAATTGTATGTTTCGACCCATATACTATTATAATGCATATATAACTTATTTTATAATTATTAAAAGTTTCCTTTTGACCCTTGGACTTCTCTTCTCTCTCTCTTGAGCTCTCTAAGAATTAGCCATTTTGGCCATTGTATTCGATGTTCCACTTGAGTATGAAAAATACCTTCTTATTTGTATACATTTTTATTAATAAAATGATTAAATGTTACCTTTTCCATGACAATAATTTTTCTTAACTTGAATTGTGGATTTGCTTAGTGAATATTATATATTCCTTAGCATTGTGTCTCGTTCTTTTACCTATTTGTAGATTTTTTCTCAGAAGGCATGAGAAGTGTTCCAAGAGATGTCTATGGTTTAATTGAGTTTTTATTTTCATCATTTCCATTCAAGGTCTCTTTTCTATTCCTCCTAACCCAAGGTATTCTTCCATAACCTCATAACGTAGCATTGATGCAAGAAGACTTAGATTGGAAATGTGTATGTTTTGGTTAGTTTCTTGGGCTATGAGAGACATATGTTGGATCTTGATACTAAAATGGGACTTGGTATAGATGTTCCTAATCATGTTATTCATAATGTGAGATAAGCATTAGAATTGATTAAAAGAGAGTAGGCACCTTTTGAGAAATCCAATTGGTATAGGATCACTAGTGAGATGCTTAATGAGAGTGGTTAGGTATCTTCCTTAGAGGGTAGGCTAGAAGTTCATGAAAGGAAACCCTAGAATACCTATTATCCTTCATATCCACTTCCCCAAGTTTCATACTATCCATAAAATACCCCTAATCATGAGTCAAATCAAGCCTATCAAAGTCATCCTTTTCCTAATCAGTTGGAGGGGAGAGTTGAAAGAAGAAATCTTATGTTTGAAGCTAATATTGATAGGAAAATTGAGTTGTAAATATGCATATGCAATAGTCCATGTTTTTAGTAAAGGAAGTGGTTTAAAACCCTAATTTCCCTCTCACATTTAACCCCCACCACCTCAAAAGGAGACTCATAATTATAATGTTGTAAGTTGGAATAAAATAGTGGAGTCATGGGGAAAGAAAGAGGAGAAAATTCTTGACAAAGAATGTGAAGTTGAGAATATTATTGATCCTATAAAAATTCATCCTACCATTCCTCAAGAATTTTTTTTTAATCCTAACATCCTTAGATAGAGTAAGATAGTAGAGTCATGGAGACATAAGGAAGATAGAAGCATTATCCAAGAGTGTGAAGTGGAGAATGGAGTTGATCCTTTGCAATTCCCTCCCACTCTTCCTCAAGAATTTTATTTTATTTCATGAAAGCCAAAATTTACTCCATGTGCTCATTATTATTCCTATGAACTCCAAGAGAATCTTTTCCAAGAGAACCTAGCCAAACAAATTGAAGAGTTAAAGGCAAAGATGAGATTGCTAAGTCAAGGTGCGATGGAAGGTTTAAACCCAAAAGAAGATCATATGCTTAGACACACCCATATAATGTCCTTCAAGAGATTTCCCAAGTTGAATTATATTAGAATGAATTAAATTTCAAATGGAAGAAATAAACTCAAGTTGTTTTAACCCAAGGCCTACCTATCCTGCCTCAGGAGCTCCCAAAAGAACCTCTTATCTTACATTCTCAATCTAATTTTGAGCCCTATATCCCACCTCTACAAATTAATTCCTTTTGTCATAATCCAATACCCTTTTCCTTGATGTACCTATGGTGTGGGAACCTAAAAAAGAGAATCTAGTTTAATAAAATTTATAACTCTTACTTGAATATAATGCAACTCCTTAGCAACCTGATTGGGCTAGGTTACCAGATTTCAAGATGCCTAATCTTGACATCACTAAGAGTGAGATTGATGATCTTGAATAAATTTACAAAAAAGATAATTTATGATAGATAAGGTGAAACTTGAAAAATCTCAATAGGTCCTAATTTATGAATAAGAGAGATTTTAGGACACTTGCAAAGAGTTTGAATCTCTCACGAGGTCTACAACTCCTTTAAGGTTAGTTACAAGTGATGGTAAGAAAGATGACATCATCCAAGGTGTCATAAATGATAAATATGACATTTTACAACATTTCATATGTGATAAATGTCAAAATACACATCAGCATTTATTGGTCAAGGAAAACCTCTATTGGCCTCAATCTTTCAAAGATCAAGAGATCATTCTTTTTGAGACTATGCATACAAAGAAGAAGAAAGTTGATCATAAGAAAAAGAGTGGGTAGAAACTTGAAATGTGTGAACAAGGTTAAGGGTAATATGTATACATTTGAGACCTATTTAAATATGATCTATTTAAAAATAAGTCAAGTGAAGTGCCAAGGAATAGGTCTGGTCCATCAAATGTTCAATCTCATAAGCAACATGCTTGGCATCCTCATCCATCTCATGCAAAAGGAGATTCAAGAAAATTTCCATTTGATATTATAAAGGGAGGTATGATTGAATTTTAGTTGTATATAATATATTTTTTTATTCTTTAAGTTCCTTGAGCATATATGTGTGTCTTGTGTGTTTATTTTCTTTGTTGGGTGTGTCCTTTGCTTTGTGCAGTTGAGGTAGTCTTAGTGTCTTGTCTTGATCAAAGGTTTATGGTCAATGGTCAAAATTTTCTTATTTGTATCAATCCTTAGATGACTCCATAATCCAAATGGACTAATAAGGCTACTAGTCAATTTAATATATAAGGGGGTATAATATCATGTCATGAGGTGTTTCATAGGTCATTTGATGTTAAATAATGTTATATTAGATTTGGTCAATTAGTTTTTATGTCCTTATATCATTTTTGGGTCATTTAAGGGGTGAAAAAGGTGAATTTAATGCTTTTTATAGGTTTATTAGGAAAATTTCAAGTTTAAAAACATTATTTCATGCCCCATGTGTCATTATAAGTCTTATATAATTGGAATAACTGAAAATATGGTAGGTTGTTCAAAGAAAAGTTTATTTTCTTAAGGAAAAATGAGAGATTGACACTTATACAACCTCTTTGATAAGTGTGCCACTTGGAAAGGGTGTAAATGTGACTCTTAATCTTCCATACACTCATACCCATTATTTAATTGATCTATAAGTGTCAAAATTGGGAAAAAACTATTCTACTCCATTTTCACCCTTCTTGGCAGATTAAAGTGGCACTTAGGTTTCTACTCGGTATGAATTGCAAAAGTAGTTATAGGTAAAATGATTTTTTGAGTTTGTTTTACACTAAATGAGGTCCATTTTAATTTTAATAAGTTTTAAAATTATCAATTGTACTTTTATGAATCATCCATTTGAAGTTAACCTTCTAAAATTGCCTGCTAATTTGTACACCCTATTAGTTCTCCCTTGGTTTGATAATTCCATATGAACCAGTGGTCCATCTTGGTTCCAAATGAATTTTAATTCCCCCTTAGATTTATACCATTTTTGGTTATGTTTTATGGGGTTTGAATGAGCAATCTAACACACTTTTCAAGATGATGTCATCATGAGAAGTTTCAGTTGGAGTACTTCTATTTATTGAGTGTCTCTCTCCTATAGAGGTCTCATA
Source organism: Torreya grandis (assembly GCA_037957365.1). Taxonomy (NCBI): domain Eukaryota; kingdom Viridiplantae; phylum Streptophyta; class Pinopsida; order Cupressales; family Taxaceae; genus Torreya; species Torreya grandis. The sequence continues at coordinate 2,007,896 of JARHVA010001895.1, read as the reverse complement.
TAACTAGGAAATTGTGTTTAACAAGTCTCTAAACCATACCATCACCTCCTATAATGTTTGGGTTTTATCATGTTACCCCTTGGCTTGCTCCCAAACTTGTTTCACTCTATTGTCAACTCTTTGGATAATTTGAGTTACAATCATGAGTATGAGCTTGTCTATCCTATCTATGAGGCTGTATTAAAGGTGTATCATCTTATTAAATACATCAAGATTTGAATATATTTCACATGGATGTTATGAAAGATGTAATTTTAGTCACAAAGCTAATACACCATGTTACCTCAGTCATGAGATGCCTTGTCTACTGTATCCAATGTATATGCAAGTGTTTCCCATGTCAGGGAATATTATTTGAAGTTGGTTATAAGTTTTTCCTGGTGAATATCATGAATAATAAGGTTTAAAATTGTATTTGATGTGTTTTTAGGTATTTTCACAAACATGTTTTTCTTTAACTTCATACCCTACTTGTATAACAACCCCAGTGCACACATACATGGCCCTAATAATGTCATGCTAATGTGTGGAATGTTTGATGTTTATGCTAACCTCTCATCCTTACTATAAAAAGAATTAATAAACTTTATAAAATTATATTAATTTCATAAATATATCCATTCATACATAATGTCTATGTTTCTTCCACTACCATATGCATCATATTATTTGCCTATAAGTGGCCTGAATAGAGATAATCCATATATGGAGAGTGAAATATGTATTAACACCATTATAAAGGGCTTATCATTATTAAATAAATATTATAAACTCATTTGGAGTGTCATTTTGGTAGGTTAAAGAAAAAAAAACCTTTAAAACACAAAAAGGACTGAGTTTGGGCCTCCTTTCCCGAATTATCCAAAAATAGTGATCCTTGAGGTTTTGATGGTACCTCACAACATGGTTGAAATAATCCATAAAATATCTAGGTGATTAAGCCTTGTATCCATTATTTTGGATAGGACTTGTGCCAAAAATGGGGGTCAAAAAGTGTGGGGAAGATAGAGTTTTGAAATCTCAAAGTTACTCTTAAACACATTGAAGTCCTATAGTTATCTCTACAAGATGAAAGGTTGAATGGTTTTTGATCTATCAAAATAAAATAAAAAAATCTTGTGATGAATAGAGTGTCTTAATTGTTTGATTGAAAAAAAATGACATGAGAGACAATTTAAAGAAGGTATATGATTAAATTCAACTCATATTCACACTTCCAATTCGTATGAAGACCTTTTGTGCAACCTATAACCACTATGTAGATTGTCTTAGGCAGTGAAAGAGAAGGGATGTGGTTATGAGTATTGAAATTACACAAATTAAAAAGAAAAAATAGGGAAAATATGGTTAAATCACACTCATAAGAGGTTAGTAGATGCTTCCCTAAGATAAAACACACTTGAAACCTACAAGTGACCCTCTTCAAGGCTCTCACATAGTCAGTTAAAGGTGACTAGGCAAACAATGGGAAATATATTTGATGTGAAAGTGTATAAAATGAAATTATAAGGTCTAATCAAATGTAATATGTGTTTAATAGATCCAAATAGGCTTCTTCTAAATAATAGTTTCAAGCTTAAACATATAAAAGAGCAACCTACAATAAGGGTCAATCCAAACAAGGTTTCTTAGTCTCATGCAGAAAGGAGTCATTTGTAATCTATAATATGATTTTTGAGACTATGAAATTGAATTTTTGTGGTCATAAATACCTTTAGTGTATTTCCAAACACTATCATTAGCCCCCAGGGTTCATCAACATCTATAAAATCTAAAATCAATTATATGACTAGTGATAAAGGCTTTGGAAACCTAAAAGGGAAGCTTGAAATAGATTATAGAGGGTGGAGACACATATATAAGGACCATGGAAGTTTCAATAAAATTTTTATCATGGAAAAAAATGGATGAAAAAACAAAGGAAGAGTTTTAAGTAGGAAAAACATAGTTCACTTTTGGAACCTTGCACTTTCTTGCTTCTCTAGAAGTCTATTTGGAATTTGGAAAGGTTATAAGGATATATGACCTAGTTAGGAGATAATTTTTTGTAAAAATCATCATTTACACTTGGATAACCCTCTCCAATGGATAGTTTTGATGAGAAAATATGGGAATTTCCTTTTGTTTTATCTCAGATAGGGGGCACTTCCCCCTTACATAAACCCTATAGATTTAGGAAAAAATGATAAAAAGGTAAACCAAGACACAAGGAAACCTTGAAATATGGTTTGTGAAGTTGAAAAATAAATAGACAAACAAGGTAATCTAAATAGGAAGGGGTAAAATATAACATGTCATTCCATGCTCCTAGGGTTGTAGTCAGACCTAATAAGTAGAGTTAAGGCCTAAAGGTCAAACATTGTACCATTCCCATTTCTATCTCTTAATGATCTTTCTAAATGATTATAGAATGTTAGAAAGGTCAATTTAGACGTTTTTTAGTCTAGAAAATGCAATCAATATTAGTTTATAGGTCTTGACTCCTAATATACAAGTAGGAATATTAGGTAGAGTTTAAGCTTGGTACCCAAATGATACATCATTTTCATGTCTAATATGAAAAAAATTATGATGAATTGAGACTTGTTTTGGAGGTCAAAATGGAGGTTTTTAAGCTTGGATATTGTAGATAAGGCCAAATAATGTAATTTTTGAGCCCAAAACCTATTCAGACATGTAAAAAGAGAGGAAAATAGAGTGATAGGATAGTTTTGTCTACTCATATATTTATTTAAGATATACATGGGAGAATAAGAGTTTATGAAATTTATAATAGGTATTTAATAACCAATTTTTATAATTGGTTATCAACTTGGATGTTAGGGTTTTATGAACGAAGCTAAAGACCAAAAACATACCTAAAACCCTACTAAACCCTCATCTAGGACCAGCTTGGAGAAATAGAGTTGGAGATGAAATAAAATGGCATATTTGGACTATGAAACCTATTTTAGGTTATATATTCCTCACTCAATCTCATTCCCATGCCAACTAGTTATATGGACTTATACGGATAAGGGTAGAAACAAGCTTTTTCTCACTATTTTATGTATTTTTCAGGTTGTAGAAAGTTTCAAGAGATTAAAATAACATGGATGGAAATATTTATACTTAATATAATTCCCCATGTAATTATAATTCCTTTAAAATTTTCCTATGTGTCTCAAATAGGTCCTTAAACTCTGCGAGTCAAAACTAACCTAATGCACAAGCTAGTGAGAGGGGTGAAAAGCTTCACTTGAACTAATTTTAAATATTTATTAATTATTCCAATGATATGGAGGTTATTTAAACTTATCATTAAATCTATTCCATTTATTTTAATGGTAAAATTATTCTAAATTTGATGTTAAGTGTGTAGGGTGCATGGAAGAGTAGTTTTTTGGATAACAGATGATGATGGCTCACTTTCAGATGTTTCTAGAGAATCAAGCATGAAACCAATGAATGGAGAGGTATGTATTATATTTTTAACTTCCATTAAAATCATTATACCTACTCCCCATTAATTATAATATGTTAAAATATGCCCAATCATGAAGGCAATTTTTTTGTACAAAAGGATGAGTTTTATGCCACTTTACAAAACATTGATGAGTTGGATTGACATTTTTACTTCATGGCCTTGCATATTTAAACCCATTTATTCTTATAATTCATGTATAACTTATTTTCTTAGCTTGACATGTGTCTTTTTGACCATTGGACTTCTCTTCTCTTCTCTCTCTCGAGCTCTATAAGAGTTAGCCATTTTGACCATTGTATTTGATGCTCCACCTGAGTATTGAAAATCCATACTCATTGGTATACATTTTGATAAATAAAATGACTAACTATTACCTCTATCATGATTTTAATTAATGTGTTTTACTTGAATTTTAGATTTTCTTAGTGAGGACGATGTATTCCTTAGCATCGTGTCTCATTCTTTCACCTATTTGTAGCTTTCTTCTTGTATGGCATGTGAAGTGTTCTAGGAGATGTCCATGGTTTAAGTGAGTTTTTATTTTCATCAATTCCATTCAAGGTCTCTTTTCTATTCCTCCTAGCCCAAGTCATTCTTCCATAACCTCATAATGTAACATTGATTAAAGAAGACTTAGATTGGAAATGTGTATGTTTTGGTTAGTTTATTGGTCTCAAGTGTAAGATACATATGGTTGGATGTCATCAACATATTTGGTGTATAAGCTCCATTATGTTATTTTTGGTTTTATTTTATCTCTCCCTTTTCACACCCCCCCAAATCTTAGTTGTAGGTTCAATCCTAAGTGGTACATCAAGGGAGCTAGCCCTATCTAAAGACTCACCTCATTCCTTAGGTTTCCCACAAGCCTAGAGGTGATTTCATTGTGCCACTTGGATGAGGAGATATTTTCATCTCCTTAAGGGGTTCAAATCCAAGTGACAACATTACTGTATATAAATTGATAAACAAGTAGCATAAAACAACAAAATGTAAGTCTAGCATGGTAGTAAAAATGTAAAGCATGGATAATGTGTATATTTGAAATTTTTTTGGTGTTTTAAGTTATTTTAATGTTTTTTTATTTTGACATGTTATATATATTTTTTGGTATTTTTTAATATTATATTTTTTTTGGTATTTTGAAATAAGCTATGTACAAGTAAGCAAAAAGACACAATGTACAAGTAGGATAAGAAATTATGTACAAGAAAACAAAGAGAAACTATGTACAAATAAGTTGAGAAATTATGTACAAGTCAGACTAATATGAAATGATACTAACTGATGAGTCTCATAATTGACTCCCTATCATGTTGTCATATATCAAGGAGAGGGATCATGTGTGATCATGAAGCAGGATGGAAGGTTTGAGACTGTGACTCTAAAAGTTGTGTATGTTATAAGAGATATAAAATCTCTATAGTGGAAACTAACTATGGGGTCCCCATATAAATCTAAGAAGTGGATGAAACTATGGGGATTTTAGGGACCCATCTATTAGTAAAAGAAGCTATCTAAAAATGTACTTCAGAGGCATGATACCTCAATTATACTACCCTAGGTTTGAGTAATATAGCTAAAAAATATCTATAATCCTAAAACTATTGTTAATGTAGTGGTAACTCTAAAAGAGGCCTCCATAGAAGTGTATAAAATCTCTTTGATAGCAAGGGATGCCTTGACTATGTCTGAATCTCAACTAGAGGAAGAACTGTAACTAGTGGAAGAGATAAAACTGTATCAAAAGGGGTGTTAACCTGAGTGACAAATCTATAGCCATGGGTGTAATAAACCTACCTATCTTCATAAAATTGGGTGATATCATGTACTGTATGATCTATAATAGGCATAGAGTTAGTATTAGGTGCAGGATAATAGCAAGGTGAACCAAGTTTTAAGGGAGGAGGAATAGATATAACTTATAGTGTTTTCTTGTGTCTAGTAATGATAGGGAAATACTCAAAAGTATCCAAAGAGTTAGATACATCTAGGTAGAAACCATGTATTTGGGATTAAATGCATGTAATTGGAATTATAAGTTATATATCCATATGATTATAAAAAATATTCCACATGAGAGATAGCAAATAAGGGATAGAGAGCATGAAAATTTTCACTAATACATAAATAACTTTGACTTGTAACATGACATTTATAACATGTTTAGAAAGATAGAGTTGAAAATTATTCTGCATGAGAGAGAGAGAGAGAGAGAGAGAGAGAGAGAGAGAGAGAGAGAGAGAGAGAGGAGAGAGAGAGAGAGAGAGAGAGAGAGAGAGAGAGAGAGAGAGAGAGAGAGAGGTTATGTAAAATAAATAATGAAACCTTGTATTAAATAAAAGTAAGTATTGCTTTGAAGGAAAGGAATCTTAACGTGTTTAGAAATACATTTTTTAATATCATCCCATATTATAAAAAGTAAGCATGAAAGGGAAAGAATGAAGCTTTGCATTAACATATAATAAACTTCATCATTCATATACATGATAGGACTAAGTATGGACTCCTTATTATTTGAAATAAATGTTTTGAAATAGGTGAGATCCATTTTTGATTTTATGTGAAATCTAATTTAATTAAAACAACAAACTAGAATATGCATAAAAAGGATACAAAGCTCACTAACATGGAAAGTGATAAGTCAAAATCATATGGACCTAGTATATTCAACTAGGGTTTAAAAGAAATTATTATTAAAATTACTATGGTGAATTTTAAAAATTTAATTTGAAATTATGATTTATATATGCATGAAAAATTAGAAGAATATTTCTAAAATCAGCAAACAAATTAAGTCACAAACAAATTAAGTCATGTTCACCAAATGATTTAACTTGTTTGGGAATAGTGGAATTTTATTCCTATTTTAGTTAAGGGTATAGATTAATAAATCAATATAGAATATAGAAATAAATATAGTCCTAATTTGTGAAACTATTTATCTTTTTAACCTTTCTAAAAATAGTAATAAATAATAATAGATTAACTTAGCTAGAAAATAGATGCAGATGACTGATACATATGTTGAAAATGGCTATACAAGACTAGGAAGGTGTCCTAAACTTGAATCGAGATTTCATTCAATGAAAGGATAGGAGTGCCAAAAATTTGGTGATTTGGTGTTTGGCATTGTTGTTCATTCTTATCGCTATTGTCCAAACTAATCATAGAGACTTAAAACTTTATAGGTAGTTACATTGTGCCTGTGTGAGCATGCTTATGAAAAAACTAGTGTTGATCATCAATAAAACTCATTATGGAGCTGATTTTGTCTTCAAACTCTAACCCTCCATTATGCTTGATAAAATAACATTTGAGTCACTTGAGAAAGGGGGGAAGGTTATTGTGTAAGAGGTATTAAATGTGAAATCCACACCCATTATGTGGGTATGCTACCTAAATACCAATACTCTGAAGAGGGATCAATCCATATATATTTCTCCCAACTAGTGTGCTCTGTGTAATAGTGTGATGCAAATACAAATGATAAATTTAAAAAGTTTGAGGTGGTGAATGAGGATTTAAGTAGGTTTTCAATTGTGTTGGGTGACTATGTGCACATAATAGGGAAGTTTACCTTAGTACTTTGTTTGTATTCTTGCTTACTTTGTAAGTTTTGTCACCTCCTTTATAAATGAGCTTTGAGTGGGATTTTATAGGGAACAATTGGTCATGGGTCAGATGTATTCATGCTAAGATAACCTAATTAAGGATAAGGACTATATTAAAATGATCATTAGGGCTCAAAGTGCAGATGGATAGGACCATCAAAAATGGGAAACTTCTCTATTGGGTACTATATTTGAAATGGGGCAATCTTTTACTATAGGCTTGGGACCTAGGGGAACAAGTTTGGCATGGGGAATACTATCTAGATGAGGTGGAATGATTGTTCAAAAGGTTCTAGATGAATGACAATGAGCAAAAATGTATCTATAAGGGTTGCATGAGCATGCAAAAAAGAGCTATGGATGGGGTGTCATAAGCCACACCCAAACTACCAATTTGGACATTTTATATGACTAAAGTTGGGTTCCTTCCTAAATCCTTGTTGGTTCCTTATCATCTTTTTCTTTATTTTTTATTTCTACTTTCCTTGAATTTTGTTTCTCTATTGCCTTAGTGTGTTTGCTAGCAGGGAGATTAGGGCTTCCTATTATGTCTAGGATTATATTCCACACTAGAAAAAGGTGGGTTTATCTTAATCTAAATAATATTACAAGTGGTACTTATACACCACCTTAAAAAACCAAAATTTCTTGAAATAGGGTGAATTTCTACTATGTGTAAAACATGCTAAGGATGTGCAAGAACATTTGTTTATTTTGGACTCATATTCGAGGATTCATAGTATTATTGATGAGAGGGTGATTCTATTTAACTTCATCAAAACATTGAGTGATGATTTACTTAAATGGTATATGAAAAATTATTCCAGCCATGCAACTGCATGGTTTGATGTGCATAAATCCATTAAAAGGTATTTTTTTCTTTCCTAACATTCCATCTAAAAGTTTTAGTAAAATGAGATAGTTGATACAAAAGGAGATAGTAAAATACTATGTTCAATGTTTCAAATTGATAGTGAATAAATTAGAGGAACCATTAAATTTAAAAGTAAAGAATTGAATGGTTTATTTTTGGATTGATCTCATGCCTTTGAGCTAGAATGGATGGATAAAAATTTAATATATTTTTGAAAATGCTAGAGGTGGTGTCATAGTTAGAAGTATGATCATGGAGAAGTGAGACATACACATCATTAAAATATAATGTATAAATGACACAACTGAAACTATAAAAAGTATGGTTAAAATAATAAATATAGATTAAATGTGATGAGTCTCACTATAAAATAAGAATAAACCACCATGGGAAAGAATATGGTTTACTAATTTCTATGTAGAAGGTCACTTTAGGATATAATTCCCCATAGTGATATGACAAAAAGAGTGACAACCATAAGATAAATGTAGATACATGTGGGAATGTATCCTTCCATTCAATAAGTGATATATGGTGACATGATGTACTATGTAATTTGTTGAATATATGATCAACATCCTAAACACTTATGCCCAATAATGGAAGTGGATCCACCCACTAATCAAATGATGTATTACATTAATTATGGGTGTTTTGATCACTATAATCATACTTGACTTACCATAAATTCAATAATAAATGTATAAGATACTAATTAGATAAGAGTGGTAATAGTTCAACAAATTCCACCATTGAAATTACCTATGGTTAACCCTTATATACCACACCTTGGTCAAAAATACCAAACACATCACATAAATAGGATTTTCAATCCTAGAACACCCAACCATAATATTAAAATAACAAATAAGGAGGGTATAGGGAAAGTGGACAAGGAGGCTATAGGGGAGGATACTACATAGGATGGGAAAACTACCAAGGGGGAGAGGATATAATAAAAATTATAATCATGGGTATATTTAGAAGAGACCCCTACCAACATACTAAAAATGTGGAAAAGTTGGAAATATTTATATAAAATGTGTTGAATAACAATATATGGAGTGTGGATTCTATCATAAAAAAGAATGCATGATTCATTACCATTCCATAAGGTGACATTATTCTGTAAGAATGGCTAATCAAAGATTAAGGAATTATTAGAATCTCCCCTAATTAAAAGGGGTAAAACATTTTAAAATTTTACCAAAGGTACATGATGCAAAAGAGTAGTGTAATGAAGCTCATCACAATGTATGATATGAGAATATTTTAGATGAATAATGAGGAAATCAAAATGTACATCTCTTTATAAAAACAATAAAATAATGTTAGTACATAATAAAAGAACATAAATAGGATGTGGAAGAAGGCTATAAATATTAGAAATGATGTATTAGAAACATGACTGGCGATAACAACTCATATTGGAGTGAAAAAAATGAAATGAAAAGAGTTAGCTATTTATTCAGAAGATGAATCAAGAATAGATACCAATAGGTAAAAACCTAATATACATGAACATATTTACATGGTGGATAAAAATAGAAAAACATATAATAAAAACAAGATAAAGATCAACTAAAACTAGCCTATTTTGATGAGGATGACATTTTAAATCTAAAACAAATGACTAAATTGACATAGTTATATAAATAATAGAATAAGCAAAAGAGATAAAATAGAGTACAAATGATTTATAAAAACCAAAAGAGAAATAAAAATAATCTATTTATAATGAACATGAAGTGGAAGAAAAGTATCATTTTATTTAATATCAAAAATAAATGTTTATGAGGTAAGAAAGACATTACTATGTCTTGGTATAGATAGTAATGTCTTACCACATAACACATGAGAGTTATTTATAAAAACACAACTACATGCCACAACTTATGATATTTAAATGGTTGAGGGTATATGACACTTACTAATTGGAACCTTAAGATATATTCAAGTTAACTTAATAGGGATAAAACAAAAAGTATATTTTTAATTGATTGATATTTAAGATAAATGCTACCCAACCTTTATAAACTTATGATTGTTCATTGATTGTAATAGTACATTAAAATCTAAGGAGGAATAGATTACATTCAAAATAAATGGCTTGGTAGTCCATTTTCCCTTAGAAATAGGAATGGGAACAACATGGTCTAAATAATTATGGTAAAATGAGGAGGAAATTAACTTTGATGACCTCATTGATGTATATAATCTCAATAAATTACAAAAAAAAAAAATGACCATGAACCATATGATGATGAGGAGATAATGATGGAACATAGAAATAACCTTGAATGATGAGATTGGAGCATGGGTGTATGGGGATTTTAAAAAAACAAAAAAAAAGGTATGGTACATGACGAAAATACCATATAGGGGAAATACTATTACCACATTACATGGTATAATACAATAAAGGAGAAGGGATTACTACATTGATTGATCTTCCCATTCTGAATTACCAAAATTTATCAAAATTAGGATTGCTAAAAATTACTTACATCAGATTATAAGAGTATGAGTAAAGATGAAATAAGGATAAATTCAATTAATGACACACAAAATATAATTTCCAAAAGGTGGTGAAACACCCATTAAACCACCATTTGAAATTGGAAAAGCTTTAGAATATTACTTAAGACAAAGTCTATAAAATCATAGATTTTATTTTGGAAATATTGAACTATGAAAGAACAAAAAGTTCAAGGTTTAAAACTGAGAAGTGTGATAAGGTTTGGACTAAAAAAGGAGTAATTGATATATGTCTATGGTTTTAGTTATTTTACAAGACCCTAAATGGTTATCTAAAGACATGGTATATGCATAAGGGGGTGTGAAAAATAAATGGTCAATGGGAGGACATAAAAATATATTTTATTGTAAAATTCAACTTTTGAGATTCAAATACTAAGATATGTTGAGAATTTATAAAGATAAAAACATTAATATTCATCCAAGACTCCACAAAATAATAATTTACTCAAATAAAATCATAGGAAATAGTGTTAGGTCATATGGACAATTGGGAAAATTTGGTATAATTAAAAGAGAGTTACCAAAGAGTGTGGAAAGAAACAATAAAATAAAAGAACTTGAGCATTTCATAAAAACTATGATAAAAATCAATAAAAATTAAAGTATAAACTAGGGAAGGAGAAAGACAAATCATGGATACCTCAGAAGATAAAACATAATATTTTTACTAATTACTCAAAATCAGAGAGGGGAATATAGCTATAAAGGGTAATCCAAAATTTTACAAAGTAATAAATTATTGAGGGGAATAAGTATAAAATATATATTATAATTGTTAAGGGAATATGAAGATTTATTCCCATGAAATTCCATAGAGCTAAAATAAATAAAATATGAATTTGGGACTATGAAAATATATATAAAGAGGATATAATACCTTTGTGGAAATGACCATACAAAATCAATCTAAATTTAAATTCTAAGGTTAAAAATTAATTATATATGTTATATATGGTAATAATAACCCCTATAGAGGACATAAAATGGATAAGTACTATGGTGATTCAAAATAAGAAAACTAACAAAATATGCATCCGTGTTGACTATAGACAGTTGAATAAGGCCTATTTTCATGATCCTTTCCGAATACCATTTACTAAAGATATATTATAAATTGTTATGGGAAGATATATATATATTCCTTAAATAATGGATTATATGAATATAATTAGGTATGAATAATTATTGAAGATTGGTTGAAATACTAGTAAACATTTTCCATGGAATGGGGATCCTTTATGAATATAGTTATGCCATTAGCATTTAAAAATTGACGAGTTATGTTTAGAAAATTAATGGTGAATGCATTAAAATATTTTATATATGAATTCTTATAAGTTTATCTTGATGATTATACATTGTATGGATTAATTAAATACCATATCTAGGAACTGCAACTAATGTTCCAAATATTTTGAAAATATCAACATTTATTGTAATATAAAGATATGAAATTTTGCCACACCCTTTTATACTTTACTAGGGAATATAATATGAAAATAAGGACTAATGGTATATCCACTAAAAAATTTAACTATCATCAACCTAAAAATACCCAAGACACAAAATAAGGTTAGTAATATATTAAGTTATAATAGATATCACCACCAGTTTATAATAATCTATGAAACCATAAGTGCACCAATAGAAGAATTACTAGAGAAGTGACATAACTAACCTCTAGATTAGTCAAAATAATATTATGAATCCTTTAAAATTTTGAAAAATAAATTTTTAAACACCCCAATACTTATGTTCCCTAATTAGAAGATTCATTACCATGTTCATGTAGATTAATTTGGAATAATAATAGGAGCGGTGTTGGAAAAATACCATAGAAAAATAAATAATCCCATTTCATTTGTGAGAATAAAATTTAAAAAGGTGAAATAAATTAATCTATTTTATAATGATATACACTTGTTATGGTGTATGTAGTGCATAAATTTAGACATTAACTATTTTCAACCCCATTTGTATTATTTAAAAATCATAAACCACTCAAATAATTTATTAACAAACTAATTATACAAGGCATAACTTTCCATTGGTTAATGTTATTCCAACAATTTGACTTTATGATTGTGGTAAAACCTAGAAAAGTAAAGAAAAAAACCATTTTTATTATATATCTAGAATCACTATAGAAGAAGACATAGGACCAATTGAGGATGTGTTTCCTAAATCTCACCTCTCCCACGTGGAAGAAATTCCTAAATATATGGAAATAATTTCATAATTTTTTTTCCAACATATAGTTTGTATAATAGTATAATTTATTATAAATAAATATATTAATGATCCAATCTTTCCCATTTAGTTTAATTGAGTGATAATTGTATAATAAATAAATATGTGAAGTTTTGTCAAGAGTAGCATTACCACATGAGTTAAATAACATACTAAGATAAGCCCATTATGGATTTGTAGGAGGAAATAACTTTAGAGAGAGAAATAGTAATAAAATAATGCTTTGAGTCCTCTGGTGGCCAATTCTCTTCAAATATTCACATCATTGTTTAAATAATTATGGTATATGTCAAATAGTGGTAAAAAAAAATGGTAGAGATGAGATGCCACTTTTCCTTGTGTTAGTTTTATACCCATTTAAGAAATAAAAAATTGATTTTATTGGTTCACTTAAATACATGGAAAGAAAGAACAATGCTAGATTCATTTCACTAGAACAAAATACTTAACAAGATGGGAAGAATCAATTCCCACAAAGGATTTTAAAACCAAGACTTCCACAAAATTATTATATGATAATATAATCACATGGTTTATAATCCCATTAAGAATAAAAATTGATCAAGGTAAGCATGTCATCAAAATTTCAATTCTAGAATTGCTTAAACACTTTTTGACCCAACATAACAAGAGTAATCCTTACCACCATCAAGAAAATGGCGCTACTAAGGTGTTTAATAAGTTATTATAGAATTTTTTGACAAAAAAACAAATAAATATATTGGAGATGGAATACTAAGATATCAGTAGTACTATGGTCTTACCTCACTACCTATAAAAGGTTAATTAGTATTGTCCCTTTCAGTTAGTATATGGTTTAGAATAAATAGTAACAATGGAGTACATACTGCAGAGTTTGAGAATTTAAGTGACATTTATAATGAATGATAAGGATTATCTTCATGATATATTGATATAACTATAAAAATGGATGAGAAAATATTTTTGGCAGCATATAACCAAACTTAATAAAAACTACTCCAAAAATCTTGGCACTATAAACATTATTATCAAACTAAATTTCACCCTTTATGAGGTTGTTAAATATTTTTATACATCATTACCATATTGATATCCTCAAGTCATGCTTTTGAAAACTAGACCAAGAGATGTTTTGTTAACCTATAGGTCTGTAGACTTGAAGGTTAACATTTAGACCAAAATAACTTTTAGTGAAGTGTATATGGGCTTGTGAAGATATTTTATTATGATATCATCCTTAATACAAGCCATACATTCTCCTTGAAGTTAATTTTTCAAGTTATAAGTGATGAGATGGAACATTTGTTAATACTAGGTATGCAGTCAAGGTATAGTTTTATGTTTCTATAGGTGAACAACTCACAAGAGGATCATCAGTAAGTTTCCAAACATATGCATGATCCAAAAAGGTGTCCAAAAAATTTCCATATTTCCATATATAATAATCCAAATACATTTAAGAAATGGTTTCATCATATGATAGGTGAAGTAGGTATTAGGCCTAAGATAAACACCTACATGTTTATATGCACTATATGAGTTAAAGGGTGATCTTTTTTGTTTAATGATTATGTTGGAAGGTAGTCCAAGGTATCTTAAATTTGAATAAAAATAATAATATAAAATATAAACCATATTCATACCTCTGTAGGGCATCTAGCCTCAAGTAAGACCAAACATGATTATATGGGCAAGACTTGGTGATTAAAGACAATTTAGATGTTTTGAAGAGTTTCAACCTTGCCAAAAGGTGAGATGTATATAATAACAAATTATAGGTCATTGAATATTTATATTTTTTGAAAATTATATAAATAAATGTGAATGTAGACTTACAGGTCTGTAAACCTATAGGTCCACATTCTTGATCAAAATATGAAGCCTTACATGAAAAGAATTGTCATAAAGTTTCCTAGGGTATTCATTGCCTCATAGAAGTGTGAAAGATGAAATAATACACTTGAGACATTTATATAAAGTGGAATAGAGTAAAAAATGATCTGATCAAAAATGATATATAGTGGAAAGGACTAAAAGACCCAAATAGGCTTAAACCTCACTTAGACACCTACATGCATAAAAGTTAGATTTAAGAAATATGAAGCCTTAAGTAATATAAAGGAGTATATTAAATAATAATAGGGAAACTAGTAGACCTATTGGAGAGAATTATAACCAATAATATACATTTTAAAGGCTTTCAATCCTAAAAACTTTTCCTCAGTCTCCACACACAAGTTTGACAACCCAAGAAGGTCTAAACTTTGCTTGGAACTCCACGAAGAAGATATATAGGAATTAATTTATCTTGGAGATGTTAAATAGGTTTTAAAACTTAAAATCCATGGCATTGGTTACTCTCAAGAGATATTTCATAGTATGAGGAATCACCAAGAAAGGAGACAACTCAAAACCCTCTTGTCAACTTGTGAAGAGCTCGAGAAGGCATGATATTTTGCTTATAACTTCAAGCAGGTTTTTAATGGTTTAAAATAGATATTTGAGGTTTTAATAGAGTATAATTAATCAAAATTAGATTCATTATTTCATATGTTTAGGTTCTCAACTTTATGAATAAATGTTAACAAGGTAGGACACTCTAAAGCCTCCTAAAATCTTGAAATGAACCTGATGACTATGTAAGTGTCTTTAAGTAAATCTAATGCATTTAATTAACCATAAAAACATATAATTATCAAATTTACCTCTACTATGTAACTTTTAGGCTAATTAATTAGCATGTGTGGTAAGGAAAAAATATAGAAAATGGCTTAGAAAAGCTTATTGTAGGCCTATTTATGGTGTGTAACTATGTGCAAGTCTCTAAACCAATTGGGAATTATTTGTAAGCTTGGTAAAAGGTATTAATATGTATATAAATACATTATAAATACTATCGTGGTGTCTATATATATTCTTAAACAAATTTTTAGGAAACAAGCTAGGTCAAATGAAGTAACTCTTCCTTGCATTGATGGAGTTTATGTTTCAAGCACTTATTCTATGTTTTAAATCCTCGCTAAGGAAAGTAAAATTATTTTATAGATTTTTCAAGCTTATTGTAGGCCTATTTACGAGGTGTAACTATGTGCAAGTCTTTAAACCAATTGGGAATGCTTTGTAAGTTGGGTAAAAGGTATGATGATGCATATAATTACATTATAAATACTCTCATGGTGTCTATATATGTTCTAAAACAAGTTTTTAGGCAACAAGCTAGGTCAGATGAAGTAACTCTTCCTTGCATTGATGGAGTTTATGTTTCAAGCACTTTTTTTTTGTTTTAAAGCCTCTCTAAGGAAAATACAATTATTTTATAGTCTTTTCAAGCTTATTCCAAGTTGAAAATGTTCTTCATATCTCCTAAGAATATTTTAACATTAATTTTGGTATGTCCAAATGAGAAAACATGTGTCAAGATATTCTTAGTAGTTGTGTATATTCTTAGCATAATCCTAATCAAAATAGGAGTTTCTCAAGCATAAATAAGGTGTCATAAATATAGAGGACATGTATGGTACATATCCAAGAGGATTTAAAATCATCATGAGATAGTTTCGAATGTGTCAAATGACCTTGAAGGATCTAGATACAAGTGTGGAATTGTAACTCAAAGAATCACCAAGAAAGGGCAATTTTAAATAAAGAGAGAGGAGTCATGGGGAGGTCAAAAGTCACTCTACAACACATTATTAAAGAGGAATATTAGACCAAGATGACACATGTTAAAGAGAGTTCATAGGCATGTCTACTTTTATGATTTCCTGTATATAACTTACTTCATCATAAGATGATAGTCATCATTGATTCTATGCATCCACTTTATCTTATCATCTATTATTTTATATATATGTATGGCCTTGTAAGGCTCATAAAAGTATCTTTAACCTAGGTATGGTGAATCCCTACTCATAAAAACATTTGTAATTATCCTTTGAAAGTGAATATATGTTGATTTTTATCCTTCTTAATGTTACACTTAGTGTATGCTTCATGATTAGTTGATGAATGTTAGTAACAATGTCATATATCTCTTTAATTTGTCCTATCTCATTACCTACTTATAGGTTATTAGTTATCTTATCTAGGTCATATGGAGTGTGATACAAGATTTTTCATTGGCTAAGTATGGAGATTATTTCATTAATTTCCTTTATGATATCTCTTTATCATCCCCTCTTATTTATTGTCTTGATCTTCACCTTCAAATTTAAGTACTAATGCTTAGAGACTCATGTTGAGTTAGTGCAATATATTTTAGTCCTTGTTCATGTTCTTAATGAAGTATAGGCAAGTGGAGGGTGTCAAGTTGGCGCATCACCAATCATTTACTTGTTTTCAATCATTTCTCTCCCTTTCCTAACAATCAATAGGTTTAGTAGTAGTTTTAAGGTGAAGCATAAAGGGAGATATCCCTATCTAGAGATTCACCATATTGATTAGGCTACCCATAGCCTAGATGTGTCTCCATGCTATTACCTAGATGAGGAATGCTTGAAAAACCTCCTCAAAGGTGAAATTTAGTGTGATAACATAAATATTAAGGTTAAGGAGTTTTAGGTTGAAGGTAAAGTCCATTTATATGATATAAAATATAAGATTTAAGGAAACTTAAATATAATATGGCTTGGGCCCTATATATTTGAGGATATATTTGAATCAAGAGAATTAAAACTAAGAACACTTGCAAACACACTCAAAAAAAGGTTTGTGAATAGAGCATGATTAAAACTCTACACTATAGGTAATTATAGTGAATGACAATGAAAAATAGTAAAATGACTTAATGGGTGAAATTTTATTTCCATATAGGTGAGTTGAGTGAGGATACTATATTATCTTATGCCACATGTCTAATTACTTAGTCATTGATCATATTACCCCCACTAGGCTGGCATTATCCTTCTAACCAAACAAGTCAAGTGAAGATACTGTGATACCTTATGATAGACATCTAAGTACTTGGTTTATTGATCATGTCAGACACAAAGTGAACTATTAGAAAAAATAAGTAATAGAAGAAGGGGTGACGAGAATGAAAAATGATAAAAAAGGATAAAAATAATTTTGAAAAAAATAGAAAAAGACACAATTTTTAATAAATTAGAAAAATATAAAATAAGTTTTGAAAAAAAAGAAAATATGTAGACAAAAATAATTATAAAAAAAAGATAAATATTTAAAATTCAGAACCCCAAAGGAAAAAGTAACTAGATAAAAAAAATGTTAGATAATAATATAAGTAGTTATAGAAGAAATTTAAGAGTAGGGATAAATAAATAAGGATGGAAATATAATAAATTAGTTGAGTTTGTTCTTGTAGAATAATATATTTCAAAGGTTATTTTGAAAATAAAAAATACAAACTAAATACAAAAGAATAGATGGTGGTAATTACCAACATAGTTAAAAATCTAAAAAAATGATGAAATCATAAGGATAAGATCAAATTAAATGGAAATGAATAAAAAATACATGTAATTGAACACCAAAGTGAATGAAGTGGGTAAAAGAGGCATACGATATAAATATGATTAAATACACCGCTTGAGCACCATGATTAATAGATAGATCATATGAATTATAAAACAAGGGTTTATCTAATGAAACATTACACCGTCATTTGAGTATCGACACTCTCAAAAAAATTCATGTAAAGTATTATAACTTTTCTTGAGATCACTTTTTAGACATACAAAACTAAAAGAAAAATATTGAGGTACCACAAATCGTAGTTACATAATAAATTAATTAACCTAGGTTTAAAAATAATTTGATGAAATTAAAAAAAATGGATTTGCATGGCACCTTTTATAGTGTGCCCTCTTTGGTAACACATGTATAAGATATTTACAATTACATTAAGTCACATTTGGTGGAAATCAACCATAGGGTTTTGAAGATATAAAGAAGTGGAATGATGTAACTAAATTCCTAAACATATTATCTAGAGTATAAGGTAGATTAAAACATCATACTAAGGATAAAATTAGATAAATGGAGTCACTTTCCCTATTTTTGATTAGTATAAAGTACCATAAAGATGCTTCTTCATTAAGCTCTTATGGATATTTTGTACTTAGATCAAACCTTTCATACTATACCAGATGTAATCTATTTTGTGACTAGATTAAATCATGAAGGGAACACTACTCATAATTATGATGGAAATAAAAGTGTTAGTACAATATTTTTACGCCATCTCACATGGACCTAATTCAATCTTTGAGTCCTTTCAATTCAAAAAATGAAAGAATCTAAAGTACACTTTACCAAAAATTGCATGGAAGGTGTAAAACATAAATAGGTAGGATTCAATGATTGAAAATCATGTGAAAATTACATGGGATATGATTTCCATTGGTATACTATATGACTTGGCTATTGTGCTTTATGAACAATACCTAGATAACCTCTCAAATATAAATAAAGGTACACATGATTTTTTCTATGGATCACTTTTCTTAATATTAACCATGTATTTCACACATATTATTTGTGGTCATGAAGTGTTAATTCAGTGGGACCTAAATGCCCCTATAAGATCTCATATACCAACTACATTAGAATGCATACATGTAGTATAGGAGAACAAACATTTTTTATCATGGAAGAAAATAACTAAGAATGTGGTAAATGGGATATTACACACATATAAAGAGATAGTGAAAAAATATTACACAAAGGTCAATTTCATACTAAATACCAATAATGTGTATATAAAACCATTTTCTATCAAATTTATTCCACTTGCATCCCTTCCCTATGAGGCTAGTAATGAGAATATTGAAGTAGTGATGATTGGGGCTTAGAATTTACCATAAGACCCTAGATTAGAAAAATTCATGAGTGAATTAGGGGTAGTTATCATCCAATGGAGGAATAACAAACCCCTACACTAGAATACCCACTACCACGTAAATATATAGAAACATCTTAAATAAAACCTAATGTATGTAGATATTTATGCCTCCAAAGAGAAACTATATGACTAGAATTTTTAGAATAAGAAGAGGAGGATAATACACCATTTTTATTAAAGTATTCTACTACTAGCGGGTTAATAAGACAAGAATGAATGGTATTAAATGGGACCCTTTCATATTATTTGACAGTAAATACATATAAATATTTTAAGGGACCTCCAAAAAATAAAAAATAAAACTTCAGACATTGGAATAAAAAGAGGCATCCCCCACACCATCATTAATGGCATGACATACATTATTAAAAATGAGTGGGGTGAAGACAAAATAATTTATTCACCATTGACAAAACAAAAAAGAAATAAAAATAAAAAGAGGTAAAATAAAAAGGGAAAAATGAAACCTTAATAACATACTCAAAGATAGATTAATCAGATTAAGGTGACCATCATGAAACTCATATGAGTGAAAAAGGGGAGAACACTGTAAAAGTGTCAGATATGGATAGATTTCTAGTAATATGCCACAAAAAAGGAGGGTTTACATATATTTAAGTCCATATGTCTTAGATGATATAATAGGACTCTATGCTTACCTATAGGAAATAATCATATAGACAAAGGATAGGATCAAAGCAACTCAGATGATGGTGGAGAATTATTAAGAAGATGTAGAAAAAAATAATAGAGTAAGAATCTATGTCCCTTAAGGATACAAAGAGGTTAAGACAACTCCAATAGACCTATCTAAGAACCAAATAGAAATAATATTATGGTATTAGATACTTTGGTCAAACAATGAAAATTATAAATATTGAAAGAATTGGAGGATGATGTAGATCAGCAAAGGTTATATATAAAAATAAATAGTTGAAGATAAAAAAATAAATAATATATATTGAAAAAATAACCACCCAATAGGCTAGACAACTTTTGGAAAAGGAGAATGCAATGGAAGTAAAAAGGAGAATAGAGGAAGAAATAAAAAGGAAAACAAAATAATAATAAAATATAAAATTAAGAAGGAAAACAAAATAAAAGTATAGGAAGAAAAGAGAGTTGCAAAAGAAAAGAAAAACAAACTAAAAAAGGAGGAGAAAAAGAAAAGGGGGGATGCAAATAAAAAATAGAGAAGGAAAGGAAAAAAAAGGAGGGAGATAAAAAAAAAAAGAAAGAGGAGAGAAATAAACACATAGAACACATAAAATGGAGGAGAGGAAAAGGAAGAGGCAAAAAAAAGGGAAAATAAAGAAGAAGAGAAATTTGATTAAAAAGCAAAGGGTAAGAGCAAGGAGGTCAATAGTCCTTTTATAATTTTTGAGGAAATTTGAGACATTACAAAGACTTCACTACATACCACCTTTGAAAGAGTTGGAATAGTCCAAAGTAGTATAACTACTACTATGGACCCATTAAAGAGGACACGAGCATAATTGACACAACATAGGAAAATGATGCCCACTATTATGGTGACATCAAGTTCTTTTAAGCCTATTTTAGGAGGGTAGATTATATCAGCCTATTAGAAACAAAATCCTATATAAAAATATTTTTGTTGGAGACTCTCGTTCAAAGTACCAGATAGACTAGATGATGTAATGCATGAACCTAGAAGAAGGTACTAAAATTATTTAATTTCCTTGATCACTACTAAGCCACATTATGACCCAAATACATCTTTGACCATAGATAAATAGTTGGAAGAGACCATGTAAATTTCATAATCCATAAATGAGTTATAATAGATAAAATATTATTCAAATTTTGGGCTAGGGAATAATATAATGAATAATTATTGGGGATATTATTAGGATAAAATCAAGTGAAGATAACTAAATATAAGGATCAAGTAAATAAATTGTAGGAAATAATGGAGGATGTATATAATTAATTTTATTACTCACTCAGTTGGTCCCTATGGAATCAAGATAAAAAGGAAACAAAGTAGATGGGAAAACAACTAAATATTACCTCCAATAGCTTTGGATCCCAATAAATTCCATCTAAAACACAGTGAGATAAACTAATATATCTGCATGAATAATACAAGTAAAAATAGGCTCAAAATATATCAATATATGAAGATATGGAATACTATGTAACTTACCTAAGTATTCAAGTGGATAATATGTAATTCAAAATCAAAGGACATGAAACATGTTTGCACATACTAGAAAAATCTCTAGCTCTAAATGACATAGTGATGACAACAAAAGAGAACATGGCCATAAATAGTAAAATTGTGGAAGCTAAGATAATCATTATGAACTAGGACACATTTTCTAAGGATATGTTAAAAAAAATATGGGAAACATCTACCTAAAGAAAGGGAATACAAATCATGATTAATTTTTTTAGGAACATATTTTTGTTACTAAGTTAAGTGAAATGCTTTATTGCCTATCAAAACTTTAGAGTTGTATCAAAGATGTGGAAAATTTATAAAATCTAGTAAAATGTTGGAAGTATTATCAGTCAGATAAGATCCAAACCATAGTTACTACATATTCATTACCTTTATAGTAATAATAAAATAATCTCCAAGTCAATAGAACAAAGGCTTCTACCAACTAGGCCACATGGTAACTAATTAATCCTCGTAGTAAAAAGAGATTAATTGATTGAAGAAAATGTAGGTCTCACATAGAAATGGACATTTAATTGTAAGGTATATAGTAGGTATTTATACCATATCATTATAATAGAGTACATATACTATAGAGAAGATATAAAGTGTAATAGAATAGAGTAGTAACAGGTTACATAGTAGAGTAACCTTTGTAACAAAATATGGTGGTATAGTCTAAAGAGATTTGAGAACTTTGTATTTAGTGGTTATTATATTATTATAAATAAAAAAATTAAGAGTTGGAATTACTATTTACTATGTCCTAATTATTATGAATGAACACATGTATTTATTTTTATTTGATGAATGCATAAGTTAATTATTTATAAAAAATACTAACCTATGTGTCACACTAGTCTTAACTAAAGTTAAATTAAAGAATATAAACCATTCATATATAAACACTTCATATTTTATTTCAAGATGTAAAACAATTTAGGTCAAATTATATCAAACATAAAGAAAGACTAAAAATGAATTTTCATATGTCAAACAAAAATTTAAGTTAAGTCAAGTCAACTAAAGTCAAACATATAGAAAATAGAAAACAATATACTAAAAATTCTATTAGAAATGTAAGATAAGTCAAGTCATCTAAGTCAAACATAAATTAAAAAATAAAAATGATGTACTAAAAATGTTATATGTAATAAAAAATGAAGTCCACAAAATAAAAAAAGAATATGATGGAAAAATAAGCAAAAGACTCTAACGAGTAAATAATCAAAATTAGTGCTCACTCTAAAATATGATGTAAAAAAATAAAACCACCTAATGACATGACTATGATGATGATTTAACAATATTTGGAATAACTAGGGTTTTATTCCTAATTTAGTTAAAGGGTCTAGATTGATAAATCAGTAAATAATATATGGTAATTAAGCTACTGATTTGTGAAATTTATTGCTAACTAGAGATTTTATAAAAATAGTAATAAGAAGGAGAAGATAAGACTTAGCTTAAACTATGTTGATCCAATTGGGACAAGATCTGAGATTCACTATGTAGGCCTAGGACACTATTGCAAATAATATTTTGGCTTTTGTTTTTTGATTAGATAGGAGTGTCAAAAGTGGAGAGGAGTGGCACCAGTGTTGTAGTCCTTGTCTAGCACTATTGTCTTGAGGATCTAAGCTTTTTGGGTTTTTTTTTCAATAGGTCTATTTGACCCTACCTTTAAATTTTTGGTACTTGGAAGTTTGTAGAGCTCCTTATAGAGTAGATTATTTCTTAAAAACCCTATCTTTAATTATGCTTTAACCAATTTTGAGAAAGAGGGTGGGGGTGGTTAGTGTGTGTAATATGCACTGGAAATGCTTCACACCCCATGTGTGGTCGCACTACCTACATACCAATACTTTGAAAAGGGATCAAGCCATATGTAATTATCTCTTTCAAAGTGCTTGGTGTAATTATGATATGAGAATGCAAGGAAATATTAAACTAGGTGTGCTTGATATGACTAAGAACTAGTGTAAGGATTTAAATAAGTTAGAAATAGTATTGGATGGCTATATGCAGAGAATAGGAAAATGTGCTTGAGTGGTCTTGCTTGTATTCTTGCTTGCTTTGTGATATTTTTCAACCTTCTCTAAATGATCTTTGAATGGGCTTTTATAAGGATCTATTGGTCATGGATTAAATTTTCTCATGTTACGCTAACAAAGATAAGGATGGGAAACTAGAAGGAATTGACCATTGGGGATAGAAATGAGCTTGGACAAAAAAAATTTAAAATCAAATAGGAGTGGAACCAGTGCTATAGTCCTAATGTGGTGATATTGTCCTGGGTAGATGGGACTTGAGGGGGATGGATTGGTCATGAAAAGAGGGTCCTAGCTTAGCTAGGATCAAGTCCATAAGGCTAAAAATGATTGGGAATCATTGAAAATAAGCTTGTGAGGGTCATGAGATAAAATAAGAGGGATCTATGGATTATGATTCATAAGCCACACTCAATTTACGAATTTTACATTTTTATATGACTACATTTTCCCCTCTTTATTCTATTGTTGTAATAAAGTGAAATAATAGGATAAAGGAAAAAGAGAAAGCATACCTAAAGTTAACTATAAGGTTAAAGCTCATGATGTTGTTATGATGTTATGTTTTGCATAGAGAGAGCATGTTGTGAAGTGTGAGTCTATAAGAAAAAAAATAGATTAGTTCTTACTAGATATGTTATATCTAAAGTAAGAACATACAAACCTGGATAAGTGAGAGGAAGAGAAATGAATGAATACACCTCAATAGGTATGTAGACCAATATGAAACCTATTGTGATGTTGATTAATGTTGGATGATGTTGTACCAAGAGTAATATCATGAATGGAGTTGAGTGCTCAATTCCCTAGAAAGTGACTCAAGAATGTAAAGGCTATCCCTTTAGCTCCATTGTCACCCACTAAGTGAATCTATGTGGTCATGCATGTGTTGATAAATTTTTGGACTAAATTTATAATCCAAGTAGGTGGCTCAAGCATACAAAGGCTAACTAGCTCTTTGGCTCCATCATTGTCTTGTGAAGTGAAACTATGAACTAATATCGGTATGAAATGTTTGTCATATAAGATGTCTCCTGGAGTTCATGAATGTACTATGATATGATAATGTTAGAATGGATGGATGAATATATGTTAAAAACTAGGCCAGTCTTGGCCACTCCAAAAGATGGAGATTAGGCTTATATGAAAACCACTTCAAAATTGAGGATCTAGCTTATGTGGAAGCAACCTAAGAACTTAGAAACTTGGGAATGTAGAGGGTATGATTTTATGAAATCTACTCTAAAATGATGCCAACCACCAATATATAGAATAAGGCACACAACTATTGATAATGTCTAAACAATTTTGAACTACGAAAGAAAAGAAACAAATGTGCCATGCACATTTCCCCTAATCACTGATGTCTAGAACATGGATTCTAATCTAGAAGTTATACCAACTACCATATCTAAAACTAGAAGTGAGAGCCATCATGCCACACATGATACCCCCTATATCTATATTCTCTAATCAAAATGTGTACTGAAACTACTGATCCTAAACTAGTTTGACTATGTAAATTTGTAGTTGAACCTACTTTTCTACCTAATTCTAGAAATTATATTTTTTTTGTTATTTGGATAAGAGTGTTGGAAATGGATAGTAGCACCATCAACATTGTATTCCAGTCTCAAAGCTATTATCCTAGGTCAAATCTAATGACTATTTTGGATTCTTCACTATTTACCTAGTTTATTTTTATTGGTTTGATGTTTGGTTTCTATTTAGAGTGTTTTAAAACTAAATTTTTCAATTAATAGGAGCTTTGATCTCTATGACAAAACCCCTATTTGTTGCCCCTTCTTCTGAGGGTAGGAATGGAGACCTTGCAATGACTACCCTTAGAATAAAGAGCCTTGTAACTATCTTATGCTAAAAAATATATGATATAATAATGATAATTGATAATATATCTCAAGATATATCATGGTTTTTATTGAGATATTGTTAGATTAATAGGGGTATGCCTAGATAGATATAACAATGCAAAAGTATGTACAATGTAAGAATTGGAACTAAAAATGTTATTTGTTAATTGTTATTTTTTATGGAAGGATAGATCATGATGTCCATCATGGAATCCAAGAAGCAATATAATGCATGATTTATATCATGACATTGCAAATAATCAAAAGTAATCAAGCAACAAGCACACAAGGTAAGAAGCAAGAAGCGTACAAGAGTAGCCAAGGGACCAAACAAATAAGGGACATGGGCACATGTCACTCAAACTAGAAATCAAGCATACAAAGCATGATAAAATTCCACATACACATACAATTGTAACAATAAAGTAGGAATGAAATACATAATCACATAGAAGAGTACAGGCAAGGGACATTGGCAAATGTCCAATAGTACACACATGAATAAAAGTAAAAGACATTGGCAAATGTCTTAAGTCACATACTAGAAATAATAATGAACTAGGAATGCAATCACATCAAGATATGCTAAGAAATAATATAAATCATGTGAAGACTAGAAAATACAAGCACATTAACTAATCAAAACAAGAGTGAAAGTATGCAAGACATGTTAGTACAAGACTATGTATATGTAAAGAAATACACAAGTGCTAAATATTATTCAATGTCAATAGAATAATCTATATAAGATAGTAAATAATGTATATCAACATGAGAAATAGAGTGTGTGGTGTAGAAATTACATAACCTAGATAGTGTAGTCATGTTGAAGATGCCCCGAGGGGGAAGATATATCAATGTGCATCTTACATGCAGGAGTAGGATGGCCCCTCAATCGGTAGAGTGAAGCAATAAAAGGTCTATAAGACACTTCACACACTCAAATAAGATCAATTAAATCATGGTAATTTATATAAATAGATAAACAATAGAATAAAATAATAAATGTAAGTATAGCATAGTAATATAAATGTAAAGCAGGGAATGTGCATATAATTAAGATGTTTTTGTGTTTGACATATTTGAATGTTTTTGGATTTTGAAATTTTGTAATGTTTTTAATGTTTTTGAAATGTTATATTGTTTTTTTATTTTAAGAGTATTTTATCTATATATAATCAATCATAGGGAAATTATGTACAATCAATCATACGATACTATTTACAAGTAGGAAAAAAAACTATGTAGACGTATACGCATAATATGTACATAATGACATAAAAGACTAAGTTAAAGGGGCTAAAGGGTCCAAGGATGAAGCTTGGTAGGGATAGAACTAGAGAAATGGATTATGGCCATCATAAAATGACTTAAGATCATCATCATAAGTATCATCATATGTTATAAATGTTGTGTACATGGTGTCATCCTATCAAAGGTAAGCTAAAGGTTGCTCTGGTGGTGGGGATGTGGATTATCCTCTAAAAAAATTGAATATAGTAATTGATTGCTTCAATACAAGTGGTAGAGCTGGTGCTAATGGTACTATAATTTGAGAAATACCCTAATCCTATGAAAAATATAATATGGGAAACCATCCTGCTATGATAATATGCTAATAAATCTATGTCATATTATAGGTAAGGTGATTAATACATGATCAAGTAAAATCTATAAAATAATTTATGGTTGATGTTATGTGATTCCTACTTGAATATAAATGACTAGCTCTATATTCATAGAGTTAACCATGTGAACTGTATATGTCAAGTCATTTGGCTATGGCTACAAATGTGAAGTAGATCCTATAAATATAGTGTGAGATGAAAGGATTGATGTAAGATGTGTAATGAGAGATTTAAAGTCATCTCAATACTATATTAGGCCAATTAGTGTAAAGCTCAACCCACACAAATAGTCATATATAAGGGTGGGTGTCATATCATCATTTGAAGAAGCTTGGGAATCTGTATCAGCATCCTGTATATATGGTAACTTAAAATTTACCGTAAGGGGTGACTATGATATTGGAGTCTCCTAACTATGTAGTAGAAGACAATGGGGCTATGAGAGTATCTATAACTAATGGAGTAAATATATATTTAGAATCAATTGGTACTTCTGGAATCACTATTAATGAATGTATAATTATAATAGGTGTAAGGATCATGACTGATAGAGTAGCTAGAATGGCTAAAGCTGTTATGACTAGCTGAATATCTAGAGTGAAAAACACAACTATAAGTGGAGGAGTGTGATAAGTGATAGTCTCTCCAACCTCATATGTATGTATCTAGTCAAGATAAATATAATGAGGTGTTGGTTAAACTATGAGATGAAGTATCCCATCTGGAGAAATAATCGAGGATGACTTATATGGTTCAATAATATCTGAATGACTAGTTATCTACTAGACATGTGTAAAGGTATCTTTCATGGATAAACTTAGCACATCAATGAAGAGTGGAAGGAAATACCCCCATATCATGTATCTAGGGTTGTCTGATTAAAACATTATAATGAAGAGCATCGGGCATGACCTAGAACTGTGTACAAAGGGTTTTAGGTCCTACCATGATATCCAAAGAAATGGTTCCCAATGTCTATCATGATATATCATCAAATCCTCTAATATTCTTATATGATTTTTGCATGGATGCCATATCTAAACCCATGGTCTATAAGAATGTGATATTACATATATTAAGTCTAGAACCACTATCAATTAGAACTCTCTTTACTACATTGGTTTTGACTTGAACTTGTATGAATAGTGGTAAAGTTTGATCAATAACTATCTAAGATGGTGTGTCATCATAATTGAAAGTGATTTCATCTTCTAATTTTTTTAGTGAGTCAAACATTGATGCAAAATAAGAAGGCTCAGATTCAATGGGCATAGAAGTTTGAGTGAGTGCCTGATAGAGAATGTCTTTGAACACATTGGCTTTCTGAAGTAGTTCTAACATGGAAATATTAGCTAGAGTGTTTCTCAACTGATCAACAATATCATATGACTTATGTAGATCTACCTATGTAGGTGGGTTGGGACTGGGATGAGAAGGAATGGGAGGGTGGCAAGGCTCCTAACTAGGTTTAGGAGGCATGGTATCATGTCACTTAATAGCTCTAATTATCTACTATCTATATAGGAATAGTAGTATCTATGAGAGGAGATAACAGATAATCAATAGGTTGAGGTGGTGGAGGGATAAAGGGTGTCAACTGGGCTCTCTAGAAATGGGTAGTACCCTAGGGAAGAGTGAAATAGACCATAAAACATGACTTGACATGGGCTAGAGGCTACAAGGGAGGTAATACAAAAGATACCTTAACATGTTTAATAATAATTTTCTTAATTTCATCATATATTATGAAACACAAACATGAAATGTAAAGAATTAAGCTTTGTACTAACATATGATAAACTTCATCATTCATGTACATGATAGTACCAATGATGGTGTCCTTGTTTTGTGTGAGAAATGTAAGAAATAATTGTAGATAAGTGAAACCCATTATTGAAATGATGTTCACAAACATTCAAGGTGATACCTCAAGAAGTTAATAGAAGATAGTACAAGTAACTAGGGTTTTGATAATGATATTTTTGTAAAAACTATGGAATTTTGAAAATGAAATTGGATTTATAATTTAAATACGCAATTAAAATTTTAGAAAATTATTGGAAAATGCTTGATTGAATAGGACCTAGTATTTGTAAATACGATTTTTTGAAAAATATATTTTTTTGAAATAACTATTTAATTTTGAAGGGATTTTTTTAATTTTAATATGCTAGTAAAAATTTAGAAAATTGTTGGAAAATTACTAGAAAACTACTAGGACCTAATATGGGCAACTAGGATTTGAAGAAAATTATTTTAAAATTTAGTACTAAATTTTAAAATTTGAAATGAATTTTTTATTTAAATATTCAAGTAAAAATTTATAAATTTATAGGAAAAGTCAATAGGAAATTTACCCTAGGATTTCTAGGGTTTTTATACACAAATAAAGTAGGTCATGTTAACCAAATGATTTAACAATTTTGGGAATAACTGGGGTTTTATCCCTAATTTAGTTAAAGGGTCTAGATTGATAAATCAATAAATGATATATGGTAAATAAGCTACTAATTTGTGAAATTTATTGTTAATTAGAACTTTTCTAAAAATAGTAATAAGAGGGAGAAATAAGACTTAGCTTAAACTATGCTAATCTAACTGAGACAGGATTTGATAATCATGTGCAGGCCTAGGACACTATCATAAAAAGGATTCTAACTTTTTGTTTTTTGATTGGATAGGAGCATCAAAAGTGGACATGAGTGGTACCAACATTGTAGTCCTTCTCCAATGCTATTGTCCTAAGGATTTGAGATTTTTGGGTTTTGTTCAGTAGGTCTTTGTGACCTTATATCTAAAGTCTTAGCAATCAAAAGTATGTAAAACTCTTTATAAAGTAGATTATTTTTTCAAACCCTATTTTTAATTATGTTTTAACCAATTTTGATCAAGATGGGGGTTAGTTTGTGTAAGATGCACTGGGCATGCTTCACATGCCATGTGTGGGCATGCTGCCTACATACCAATACTGTAAAGAGGGATCAAGCCATGTGTAATTCTCCATTTAAAAGTGCTTGGTGTAATTATTATATGATAATGTAAGTAAATGTTAAACTAGGTGTGCTTGAGATGATTAGAGACTAGTGTAAGGATTAAAATAAGCTAAAAATATTATTGGATGGTTGTATGTATAAAATAAGGAAATGTGCTTGAGTAGTCTTGCTTGTAGTTTTGATTGCTTTTTTATATTTGCCAACCCTCTTTAAATGATCTTTGAATGGGATTTTATAATGATCTATTGGTCATGGATTGAATTTTCTCTCATTAGGACAACAAGGATAAGGATCAAAAGTCAAAATAAGTTGACCATTGGGGCTAGAAATGAGTTTGGACAATAATACTAAAATTGGATAGGAATGACATCAACACTATAGTTATAGTGTGGTGCTATTACCCTAGGTAGACAGGACTTAGTGGGATGGATTTTTCATGAAAATAGGGTCCTCACTTAGCTAGGATCAAGTGTGGAAGGATACAGATGACTGAGTATCAGTGAAAACAAGCTTGTGAGGGTCATGAGAGCAAGTAAGAGGGATCTATGGATTTGAAGTCATAAACCACAGTCAATTTACCAATTTTTTATGTTTATATGACTAAAAATTACTAATATGATGTGGATAAAATATGATGGGAAATTGTAAGGAAAGTTTTGTTAGATTCCC
This sequence comes from Torreya grandis, assembly GCA_037957365.1. Taxonomy (NCBI): domain Eukaryota; kingdom Viridiplantae; phylum Streptophyta; class Pinopsida; order Cupressales; family Taxaceae; genus Torreya; species Torreya grandis. The sequence goes on along the minus strand of JARHVA010001895.1, from coordinate 1,976,907 downwards.
CAAGTCTTATAATTCAACTCACAAACTAAAAGGCCAAGTGGTGTAATAAATGATGAATGCAAATCATCTCTCAAGGCATATGAGAGAAGACATGATTGACTAAAAGTGATATACATCAATGGTATATTTATAAAATATTATAAAATAAGGAATTTAAGGCACTACATAGGTGATGTATAAATCATTACAAAGATGTGACACTCTAGACAAGTAGACAAGGCTAAAAATTGTTGATATAAGCATTAAAAATAAAATTGATCATTGGGAATTAAAAATAAAGTGATGTATAAATACTTATAGGCACAAAATTTATATAAAAAGTCATAGTACATAGATCATTTCATGAAGGCTATATGTATGAAAAATAAAATGGATCTTGCCTTCCCACAACATGTTCCCCACTCCTAATGACCCCTTATATAGTTAGTGGCCTATTGTAAATATTAGGTACTTGTGATAGAAGATAGTTTACACTAAATATGTAGGAATATATAATGATATAATGATAGAAAATACATCCTACCCTAGTCTAATTTCCTACCATGCCCTAATAGACCTCATATATATCATGAGGCTAAGTATGTATTTTGAGCTTTGACTAGAATAGGAGATGTGCCAAATAAAGATCATATATTTTGGTATGATATAAATTTTAAGATATGATTTTTACCTTTTATTATTTTTCCTTTACAATGTTCACATGACCCATCTAACATAGAGTATTAGCCTTCCCTATGGCCAAAACTACCTCTTCAACTAGAATATTTGTTTCCACTTCCTTCAAAAGTGGAAACTCCTCTTCATCACCTATGTTATTGACATCAAAAGGTTTCACATCCTTCTCTTTCTAGTGAACCTACATTTTCTCTTGATCTTGTTTTCAAACAAGTGTCATATCCTAGTTGGGAAAACTTTAATTATCTTGGTCACTACATTTTTATATATGTAATTTTACTATTATGAGATTGATCATGTGTATGGGGTTTTAATTACCTTATGATATTCATGTTTCACTTTATTTTATGTTATAGTTGGTTAAAAAAAATTTCATTTATGAATTTTATAATTATTATTGAAATGGATATTGCTGATGTCACCTTGTGATTATAGGAAATAACTAAGATTTGAACTAGGTCTAGCCTTGAAAGAAATATCAAACTACTACACTGACTTCATACAGGTAAATGAGAATGAATGTAAATTAATTAGATTAGTTATTTATCCACCATGCCCTTGTGATATTTCATACTATGTTAGACCAATGTTGTGCATGTTTCATGCATGATTAATGTTTTTTAGAAGCCTTCATTAGCACTTGGCCAATTGTGCTTGATGTGTCAAATTGCATTGATTAAGCTTGAAATACCTTAGGGTCCATTGTTAAATATCAAGTGTGTAATTCATATTGTTTCATAATCCTTTGTGGTAAGGAAATCTTATGTTATTAAATCATGTTTTTTTGTTTCCTTGGGGCATGAAAAATGATCTTGCGTAAATTTTAAATCTTAGAGTTAACAAATATTTTTAAATTGCTTATTTTAAAGTATTACTATTATTTAACCCATGATGGGGTCATTGGCCTCCAAATCTAAACATGACATTTTAATTTTTGTTGGACTTTTTTATTATTAAATTAGTGATTTTTTACATTGATTAGGTAAGGAATGGAATGTAATGAGGAACCTAGGGTTCCCATAACCATATTGCATATTAAACACTGCAATAATGGTTGATATGGCTATTTTCTAAAATCATTTTGTGAGGGAATTAATTCTATTGGTAACTATAGAACTAGAGCATGAGGTATTATCATGACCTTTAATGTTTACAATGGGACATAAAAGGAAAAAGGGAAGAAAAAATAAAATAGAAAAAGAGAGGATTTCACCTATGAATCTCAAAATTTTAAAAGTAAGTTATGAGTTTTCTTTCCTCTCTTTATCTCTAAATATTTTTATAAAAAATTAATTTAGCTACTATTGTTTTGTATTTTATTTTTTTAGGACCCTAGATCCATGTGGAGGTTGTGTGGAAACATTATGAGAGTTAGAAAATATTTATTGGACTATTTTAAACCCTCCAAATAAACATCCTCAAAATTCCACTATGCATCTTATAAGTGTCTATTAATTGTCAAAGCTAGTAATGTATTTAAATATGTGAATGATCTTAGTTTATTTAGTTATCTTGTTTAAATGACATTATGAATGAATCTCTATTTCATATCACCCATAGATGGTATATATATGAAGGATATAACATAGGTCACATTATTTAAGGCATTTTATGTGTTTTTCTTATTACTTTCATGCTTCCTTAAACTGGGATGAATGCTATTATTTATACTATTTTTTCAAACCCTAACCAGGTGGATAATTGATCTCTTTTTGAAATATTGTTCTCATTTACTTTTATATATTTTGGTGGTCTTATAATGTATTATTACATATCCATAATAATGGATGGGGGGTAGGGATAATACCATATGGATGATTTCATCTTTCACAAATTTTTATGCTCATGCATGATAATTTCATGAATAGAGTTTCATGAAAGTTAGTGGGAAAGAAAACAAAAAATAAGTTGTGTTGATGATCATTAAAGCACATGGTGTGCATTGTATCATTTTTAGCATTACCATTATTGTAACCTAAGAATGATTTAGTTACTATAAAAATGTTGGAACATAAATATTTTATGTTGGTATAAATTTTAGGTTTCTTTATAGTTCCACCATAATAATTTTATGAAATTAAGATGTGTATTATGTGACGTATAGTTATAATTGGATTCCATTTGAATATGTTATTGTTTAAAAATGTAAATTTCTCTTTGTGATTGTTTAGAATAAATAGAATCATCATATTATTTATTTATTGTAAAAATATTATCATTGTAGATTAAGAAATGGATTTATGATTGTTGTGGTATTTTTATTATTGTAGAAGTAGTACTCTACTTAATAAAATGTATGGGTGTATCTTGTAGTGTATTTGGAGTAAGCATTGCTTATGCATTATTTTGATATAGTGGAATACCTTTTTATATAACTATGTGGTTGTGTTAAAATTAGACCTATGTATTAAGGTTAAATTTCATTTTTCAATGATTATATTGTGAAATTAAACTCTTGGTGTTAAATTTTGGTAGTCTAAATGGGTTTTATATGATTTTCTTGTGTAATTCTAAGTTGGCATAATCCTCCACTATAATACATTTAATGGAATCCTATCTCCTTGTTTGGGATAAGGTATCCATATGGAGTTTGGTTTTGAATATTTTGAATTTAGATTAAAATAATATTTTTAGATGTAAAATTTTTGTTTTATGTTTTTTGAGTGGATGTGGTAAAATGGTAAACTATTAAGTGCACTATTGATTAAGACTTTAAAAATAATATGATTTATTAATTATAATTGAATTCTTTTGTATGAGGTAATCAAAATTTTATAATATCATGGAACATTAGAAATATTATTATCTTAAACATTATTATTTCATGATGTATGGATGTACACTAATATGAACCCAACTTTGTAGTATAACCATCAACTGATGGCAAGTTATTTTTGAGTATGACATTTTATTCAAAAGTGTTTTCATGTGGGTTAAGAGTTAAATATTAAATATAAATCTTTAATTAATTATTTTTACCAATTAATAATTGATTATGAAAGAATTTACAAAAGAATCAAATATTTTAAATTAAACCCTCCAATATTTATAAAGGACTAGTTAAACCTTAAGTCATGAATTTACAGATTCTCTAATGCAATTATTTTTGGGGTAAAAATCAAAGAATATGGGAACATAGTCAATGATTAATGGGGTAAAAATAAAAATGAAATTGATGTGTTTCATGCTTAATCCTAGAGACTATAAAGGAGTAGAATTTTTAAACGTTAGTAATTAAGGTACCAAACATTGTCTTACTCTTAGCATGGAAGTAAGTGGATTATTCTATGAATTGGATAGCCTATCAAGTATTTAAGATGACATGGAATAAATATTGATAGGACTGGATGAAATATCATACTTCATTATGGTAAGGTTTATCTTACCCAGATGTACTTTAGGCATGGTACAAAAATTATCGTTAGTGATTACCTAACATTTACACAAATATTTTAGGATGGAAATTCTAACTAAATTCCCTAATTGGTTTTCATCAAGAATTACCTTGGTTTAATATCTAATTACATGATGATTAATGGAAGTTCATTTGAACTTTAATAAAGAAATTTAATTATTATTTAAGAACACAAGGATATCATTAATTTTCATTATGCATCTTATAACATGCTTCTAGTATAAAAACAAATTGGTATATATATATATATATATATATATATATATATATATATATATATATATATATATATATATATATATATATGAGTCATGTTTGAACCCCATGATTGAGTGGATTAGGTATTTATAACTAAGTAACATTATTTCTCTTTTGATAATCTTGTTGCAAGATATTTATTTATGACTTACAATTATTGTTATTAGAATTGTAGTCATAAAATTATTGTAGGGAAATGACCTTAGTTCCTTTAAACTACTTGTATGTCAACCTTTAAATTTTGGAAAATACTTATTTATATTGATAGTGGTATCATTTAATCTTAGTTTCTTATTTTCAATTATAAGTGTTTTAATATTTTATTATCCATGAGTAACACTAAGTTACTACATTTAAATTCTCACACTAAGGTTTTAAGCTTATAAGGTGGATGTTAAACACTTAGTGTTGTGGGTATTAGCTGATTATATTGAAATACCATAATTAGTTGATTGAACCAATATAGTGTTGATTTTTTTAAGTTTTTAGTAAATTTGTATTCACATGAGGTTGACTATTGGAAGCAGATACTCACAACCCAAAAAGTAAAAAGAATATGATTGTTTTTTGGGTTTGTGATAGTGGTATCAGAGCCTAGTTCACACACTAAGGGTCTATGGGATGTATGTGGATAAATTTGTTTGGTGTTTCTTAGGATGTTTATGACATAATCCAATATAGGTAATGATGGTAACATTTCCTAAAATAGTAATGTCATCACATATATGGGACACAATAATCGTATTCAAAATATTGCCAATAATTATGTCAATGTGAATGGTGGTAATAATGACATTGATGGTAATAATATCAATATATATGCCAGAGATAATCATATCAACATTAATGATGATGGTGGAAATAATGTTAATGTTGATAAAAATAATTATAATGGTGATACCAACATGGATCACATTAAGGATCATATTGGGTATAATGTTGTACTAAATGATATATTATGTGTAATTAATAACATCCAATCATATATAGAATAATATGGATAAATATTGATAAATTTGGAGAATTTATAGGAAGGAAATATGCATGAAGAAGTGAAAATAGGAGATAATATCAGGAAACATGATGTGATCAATCCCATCATCAAAGTACTTAATAAAATTATCCCACTTACATATTCTAGTGGCTAAATTTGAGATGTTACAGAAGCATGGCTAGTGAAACTACAAAATTATTTCATCCTACATATTATGGGATCTAATATTAAGGCCTATATAGGAACCTACTAGTTAGTGGGTGATGTGGAATTATGCAGGAACAAATTGTGTGCTATTAAAGGTTATGATCCCATGAACCTCTCTTAGGATACACATGAGAGTAAATTTAGGATAAGGAAAACTAAAAAGAACAAAAAAATATTGAATTCTCATTTTTCAATGAAAAAATAATGAATATTATAGATTATAAGAACATGTTCTTTAGTTTCTTGTGTTTTGTAAATTGCATGCATGATAAATAAATTACGGTGAATAAGTTTACATTGGGATTACATGAGGTGTTGATGCATGATGTTAACATGATGAAACCTCAAAATTTGGTTGCTATAATTGAATATGAATATTTTACAAAATAAAAATCAAACTATTGCCTAGAGGCAAGACATGAATATCATAAGAACACACTATCATCTAAGCCCAAGGCTTCCATTCCTCTAGTGAATCATTTTTTTAAGAAATTTGATCAAAATAAGAGTATTTTAAATTAAAATAACAATTTTTGAAAATTATAGATTATATATAGAGGTCCCAAACCACATAATTTAGTGAATCAACATAATGAAAACTATAATCAACAATAAATGAACTCCCGTGGCATAACCAATCAAGCTAGTTTAGTTATGTTGTCTCCATGAAAAACTATGGAATGTTGGGAATGTGGTGATAACCATTACATGAAGGATTAATACTAGTTTAAGTGAAATCAACCTATAAATCACTAAGTATATGATATTTTTGATAAAAATAATGTTGATCTTTAGTAAACTTCTATAGAGACCAAAAATATATATTTTTTATTTGGATGTTCTAATTGATTTTAATGCTAATAATAACTTCTAAACACCTTTAGTTGATTTTAAATACAAAATAAATACTTATAAATTAATATAAAGAGGGGATATATAGTTTGGCACTGATAAGAGGGTCATTATTCTAGAATGTTTAAATTAGGTTGAACTATATTTTTTAATCTATAAGACTCATTTAAATCTATTTTTGGACCTTTAGGATCTTATGACCTAATTTTAGGCATGGATTGGCTGTAACAAAATCTAATGAAACTTGACTATTTTAGAAATAATGTGCAATTACTTGATGATATGGGAAACCATGTGGATTTCCAAGACATTAAAAGGCTTGTAGTTAGAAAAATTATTTCATCATTGTACCTAAAAAATAGCAATAAAGAAAGGTTACAAATTTTAAACTATGCAATTATATGAGATATCAAAAGAGAAGGTCATTATTCTACAATACTATCATTTCTTGAGAAAATTTAAGGATGTATTCCTTAAATTAATTCATAGTTTACTTTATTAGAAGGAGTTGGATTTTTCCATTGATATAGTATCAAGATTTTCACCCATATCCAAGGCTTCATATAAGATGAGTGTGGTAGATTTGTGAGAAATTAAGGTTTAACTATAGGATCTTATGTAAAATGGTTGATTAGGCCAATTGTATTACCTTAGGGAGTCCTAATTATCTTTGCTAACAATAAATACTATACCTTGAGGCTTTGCATTCACTAAAAAAATCCCAAGAAGGTTGTTGATGTGGTTTTTATACACACCATAGTCAACAAGGTAGCCTCTAACATTTTAGGATCTTAATGGAGGTAAACTCTACTTTAGGGAATGATTTTTAGGTATATAGTTTTAACAACCTATTGATGGTATAACTAGTAGGGTATGCAGGTTGTTGATAAAGTTTTTGGATGGAGGTGTGGTCTCTTAAAAAATAGTGAATCTCTATGTGAATTGGATGGATGGATAGTTTATAATATAAAGTGAGTAGATCTAAAAATAAAATCAAAAAAAGGGGAGGGTAAGGTAGAAAATAATATTTTATGTTTTTAGGAATCACATCTCTAACTAGTTTCTAAATTGACAAGTGCTTTCAAAACCTATGCCTGTTGCAAGTAGCTATTTCACACTAATAGTCAAACACTATTTAGAAGTCTAAGGGGATACTGATATAGGAAAATCGTAAGCCTCGGTCAAATTTTTCCCCTTTTAGAGAACCTATTTCACACCCTTAATCAAAAGATTATAGTTCAAGCTAATGAGGTATTTGAGGTAGCTTTTACATAGGGACAAAACTATATCAACATAAATCACTTCTACACACTTAATAACATGAATCAATTAGCTTAATTTCCAATAATCAATGTAATTTACTAATCCTTCAGTAGTTATTTCACACATAAGGCTAGCATATCAATCAATACAAGAAATAATTCATTACAACTATTGCACATTAAGAATTACTGAATCATAAAACCAAAAGAAGATAAGCCTAATTACACAAAAATTGGAGAGATAATACAGAAACACATTCACTGATAATCAAAATTGATGTTGCTCTTGTATATTAGATTTTTTTACTCCCTCCAACTAATGGATTAAAATTGTTTAAATAGGCTTAGGGAAGGGGGTACCTCATCCTCCAAGTCCATGCAAAATCATTACATGTGATAGTCATAACTTGAGTTCTAACTATGGTCAAAACTATATAAGACTCTACTTACAGTTATTAGTTTAAGTTAGACTTTGAAAATGTTATGTAACATGTGAATGTGCACAAATAAGGGAAAGTTTTACAATTATAGCTTCAACTACATGAAAACTAAAAATGTATGAATTAACTAACAATACCTTATTTTATAAGTTGTGAGAATAACCTATTAGATATTTTAAGATATCCATTTTCAAATGGAATCTTGACACATGTTAAGGACACGTGGCCTTTTACAAATGACTTAGAACTTATAACACTATTTAAATATTACTAACCTAACATAAATGTGTGTTACATGTTTCCCCTACCTATGCAAAATAGAATATTCCTTTTGAAGGATTTACAAGGTCTTTATCTCAAAAGAATATACCATGTCAACTTAATTAACCTTGGGATGCCTCTGTAACTTCAACCTTCTCGTGTTGTATTGTTGGATCCTCATTTTCATATTTAGTAACCAGATTAAGTCTAAGACACATGTGTTCACATTCCTAATCTTCATTGGTTTAGAAATCTAACATGTCATGTCAATGTGTAAATACCCATGTTGAGCTATCCATTTGATTAAAACATGTGACCATTATTACCTTTGGACATGTGTCCTTACTTCATGTTTTCTTAGGTCAAATCAATTTTTCACCATTGATTTATTTTGAATTCCATTGCCATTAGATTTCATCATGATCTATTGATCTTCATATCTAAGCTCATGATATTATGCCATGAGGTAGCATCGTATGAGATCCAAGCTCTTTTCATTGGTTAGACAATACCACACCACATGGGAGCATCTCGCTTATTTTAATATCTTTTGAATTATCAACCCTCACTTCATGCCTTTAGATCATCCTCTCCTGAGTTGATGTGGTACATTAGATCTTGTCTACCTAAGTGAATGTGCTCCTTAGGATCTTGCTTTTGAGTTTTGGGATCATGCCACTTAGTTAATCCTCACTTGTCTCAAGGTTCTTAACTTTTGAACTTATGCTGTCTATTTAATATTGAAGCTACCCATAGAAATGGTGACACTTGTCACTCTTGCGATGCTCTTAGATAATTTTGATCTTTCAACCCTTTACTATCCATTAGATATTTATTACTTGAGTTAATGTGTATAGTAGATCAAACACTTGACTGATTGACTTTCGATCTTTACCTATAGGTCATTGATCTCTTTTGAATCCACCATAATATTTCCACCTATCACCTTTAAGTTTTTCCATATATGTGGGCATAAAATAAAACACATAAGCATTTCAAAGACTATAAAGAACTTATAATAAAGTTTAACCTAATTTTTTTAGTTATATTAATAAATAGAATTGGGACTTAGGATAAAATTTTAGTTTAATTCTAAAATATAATAAAGATCACCTTATTAGATAGTCCTATGAACCATCAAACATAAATGACTTAGCATAAAGATTTTAGCCTAAGGTTTGAGTTGTATTAATAAATATGAATTAAACTTGGTCTAAAGTTCTAAACTAAGTCTATAGCATAATAAATTACTTCCATCATAGAAGGTTCCCACATTAATTTGAATCTTATTTCAAAAAAAACCTAGGCTAACACATTTAGACTAAGGTTTTTTAAACATTTCTTAACCATAGATTCAATTAGATGATTAAAGACCAAGGGTTACTCAAAGTAAAGAGTCAATTTAGCATTAAATCATGAAGATCAAACAATATCCATTATAGATGGACTATATTGATCCTATAACTTGAAACACAAAGATCTAATTTTAGAAAATAAGATCAAAGTCAAAAGAAGATTATGTGCTAATAGGACAACTATAAACTAGATCAACACAAGATATTCAATACTATTTCTTTATCAAGTTAAATGTCCAATTTATAACACAAATTTATAGAATTTTGAATAAGTTTCCTTATTTTTATAAATGAGGTTTGTTGGATACAAAAAATGGTGACTCTTAGGGGGAATACTCCTGAGTATTCAAGAACCCAAAACTCTAGTTAGCAATCTGTAAATCAATCATGAAGTGTAGAATAGAAGAATACTTAAATCAAAAATATGAAAGAGACTACTAATTTGATTCACACAACATACTTTCCTTCAATTTTTTTGGATATATGTGTGTCAAATGTGTAATTAATTTAACCCATGTTGTTATGAATTTTTAAAAGGCTTGATGAAGCTATAGGTTTCATTCTTGTATCTCTTAAAGCTCATTAAATCAAGGGAAGCTCAAGCATTGCTCTGTTACCAACTAGGCATCCATAGCCCTAATATAGATATCATAGGCTCCTTTTCTTCTATTTCCATTATTTTATCTTCATCATGATGTGTGGTACATTGACCTCATTTCATAATGTGAGCCTTTTGATTTTTTTAAGATTTTTTCTCTTTTGAACCCATTAATTATTTTCTTCTTTTTTGAATGGAAAGAGAAGAGATAGAATCCTAGTGAGCTGGTATAATTATAAAATAAATCATTACTATAATGTCCCTATGAGCCACATATATACCCATAATTATCATTTCTAAAAGGTATTTAATATGATAAGTGCATTTAATCCAACAAAATAAGAGAATTTTCTAAATTTTAATGAAGTACTCTGAGATCCACTTCCACATACTTGGTGAAAGTATTCAATTGTGAAAATATCCATAATAATTCATGATTACATATCTTTATCCTAAATAATCAAAACATAAAAATATTCCTAATTTTTAAACTAGTCCCAAATTGCCAAATTTTTAATTTTCCCGCTTTATACAAGTCATAAATTTAGTTGGTTCAAATTTCATCTTGGTTATAGTTAGAGCAAACATAATTCATATTGCCACAAAAAGTAACAAAATAACTAATCTAATAAATTAGGAAACTAATATAATAAATCAAGAAACTAATCTAAGAAATCAAGAAACTAATCTAATGAAACTAAATGACAAAAAACAAGAAACCTAACCTACTCCTACTCTAAAGAAAACCTAAACAAGATAGGGCACGGATTTAGAAACTCTATTTGGTACGTTTCTCACTCTTTTGTAATAACAATGTTTTCCCCATTAAAGTTCTGAGATAGGAATGGACATCTTTGTATTCATTAAGTATAATTTTGAACCTTTCCCTCATATTGTAAAACAAAAAAGTAGGGTTACTCATTGGGACATCCCAAACATAATAAACAAATAGATCCTCCTTATGACACATAGGTTTTGAAAACTCACCATTATTACTCATGTATTTAGGATAAAATACACAAGACATGTAATCATAAAAATTATTACCTAGTTGAGAGGTAAAATCAAACCAATAATCACCAAAACTGTAAGGGTTCTAAAATTCAAAATACATAACCTGAGTTAGATATATTATGTTTATTTGAGATTAAGGCCTCAATCACACCTAATATTATTTAGATTCATCTAATTTTAAAAATGGGTTGATATCTTATGAATTGACAAGTTATAGAACTTCATCATTTATACTATTATTATTAGGAGAGCCTAATTCGGACAAACAATACTCAAAAGTGTCTCATGAGATGGATATTAAATATGACCTATAGTCTTGAAATTCATCATCCTCTATTAAATCATAATGGTAAATTTCCACAAAGATAGAATAATAATCATAAGTATAATCATGAACAACATTTTCCTCCAAAACTTCATCTAAACTCTCATTTTGAGTGTGACCTTCACTATTTGAATGACTTACCTCTTGACTTTCCAAATTATGAATAAAAATTCTATTTACCTAGGGATCACTATTTATGATTTTAGGGCAATAAATTAATTAATTACTAATTTTAGAGGGATCATCCCATCCACTACATGTTGATCCTTTTGTTGATGTTCTTTTAAATAGAAACTTTGATTATTGCCATCTAATTGATCTACTTATTTTGAATAGTTATGCTCTAGAATATATACAAATTCATGGGCATCATATGTGTAATCAAAGGTATTTGGTTTAATTCCAAATGATTTTGATTTCCACAAACACTGAGGTTCTTGGTCAATCACATAATCAACCATAGTGGCATGTACATTAGATTTAGACACTAAATTGAATTTAGTATCTATCAAATCAAGGCATGGGTATCTATGTGAATTAATTCCATTGAAATGGAACTCATAAATATAATTATAATTATTGGGGGAAGCCAACATACCTTTCTTATTTTCCCCATGGTAAAAATAGATACCCACCTTAGGCATAACCTAATCTAAAACCTCAACATTGAAGCTTGCATGATAAAAGGAGAATAAGTCAAGACTATAGTCATCAAATGAGTCTTCTAATATATATTCCAGTGAAAAATAATAGTCATAAGAATCATAAACACCATATTTAGAGATAATATATTCCTTTGTAAGGAAAATTAATTGATCCTCTACTTGGACATATTCTATTTCATAGAGCTACTATAAAGGTTGACAATGTTAATCTAAATTGACACTTTCTTCACTGTTGTCATTTCATTCTTCAATTTTATCATCAAATATAGGGATGGAATCATCATAATCTAATTCTCCTAGATTGGTATATTCATCTTCTTGTTTTTGGTATCTCAATTTCTCTTATAACATTATAATTTCTTCTTTGATGGATGCAATATGCTCTCTTTTATGATCCAATCATCCTCTCCATCTGGGATCTCTTCTTCCTCTTTGACCACATCACAAATTTGGGGGTCAAAATATTTAGGTTCAAGATTTCCATACTTATGATTACTTGTTAAAAAATGATAGTCTCTAGAGTATTCTTATTATGCATAGTAGCTGGATTAAAAGGAAACTCTTCCACTATGCTCTTGTTTGGGCATAGTAACCAACTTTCTCTTTGGACAATTTTAATATAGTTCATATCCAGCATACCTACTACACAAAACCTCATAGAATAAATTAAATTATTTTTTAAATTGTGAACATCAATATTTGGACCAAATCAAATAAAAAAGTTCCCCAAAATCACTCCAACTAGTGATAAAACTAGGTGCTAAATCTACAAACCAATCATGCATTTATTCTCCCATCATGAAAGGGAAAAACCCATAGATTACATCCTCAAATTTGATATCCATAGCATAAATATAATATATTTAAGCATCAAGATGTTCTTTGGTAGCTCTTAGGTGAATATTATGGAACCTGGGAAGCTATGTGAATGGGTTATTGGGGAGATCATGTTAAATACGTAGGACATCTATGGGTGATTTTTTGAGCCAATCCATTCTCAATTTTTTATTTTTCTAAGTTTTATGAATATTTTTTAGATTTTTTAGGTTTTTATAAGGGGTAATATCTTATGTTAACTACAACTAGAGCTTCAGGCCCTCCTTCTAGCACTAGTGAAAGTATTGATGTTGTTTTTATAAACACCATAGTCAATGAGGTAACCTCTAACATTTTTAGGATATCAATGGAGGTAAAATCCACTCTAGGGCATGAAATATAGGTATGAATTTTCAACAAACTATTTATGTAATATCTAGTAGGGCATGTGGGTTATTGATAAGGTTTTTGGACGGAGGTGTGGTATCTTGAAAAGTAGTTAATCTCTATGTGAATTGGATGGATGGTTGGTTTCTAATCTAAAGTGAGTAGATATAAAAACAAACTAAATAAAAAAGGGGAGGGTAAGGCATAAAATAATATTATATGTTTTTAAGAATCACCTCTCTCATTGGTTTCTAAATGGATGAGTGCTTTCAAAACCTATGCCTATTCCAAGTAGATATTATACACTAATATCTAGACATGATTTATAATTCTAAGGGGATATTGATATAGGAAACTCACAAGCCTTAGTCAAAGGTTACCCCTTTTAGATTAGTTATTACACACCCTTAATCAAGAGATTATGGCTTGGCCTAATGAGGTATCTGAGGCATATTTTGCACACACAAAAGAAACTATATAAAAAATACTTATACACACTTAAGAACATGAATCAATCAACTTAATCTCCAATAATCAATGTAATTTACTAATCTTTCAATAGATATTACACATTTAAGACTAGCATATCAATCAAGATAAGAAAGAATTCATTGCAGCTATTACATAATAAGAATTATTGAATCATACAACTAGAAGAAGATAAGCTTAATTACACAAAAATTAGAGAGAGAATACACAAACTCATTCACTGATAATAAAAAATGATGTTGTTCCTATATATTGAATTTTTTTTACTCCCTCTAACTAGTGGATTACAATTATTTAAATAGGCTTTGGGAAGGGGGTACCTCATCCTCCAAGTCCATGAAAAGTCATTACATGTGATAGTCAGAAATTGAGTTCTAACTATGGTCAAAACTATATTAGAGTCTAGTTATAGTTATCAATTTAAGTTGGCATTTGTAAAATCTATGAAAATGTGCATGTGTACAAAAAAGGGAAAATTTACAATTATAGCTTGAACTAAATGAAAACTGCAAATATATTAATTAAATGATAATACCTTATTTTATAAGTTGTGAGAACAACTTATCAAATATTTTAAGTTATCCATTTTATAATGGATTCAACATGTGTCAAGGACAAGTGGCTTTTTACAAATGCCTTAGAACTAATAACACTATTTAACTAAAGCTAACATAACATAACTGTGTGTTACATGTTACTCCTACTTTTATAGAATAGAATATTCCTTTGAAAGGATTTATAGGGTCTTTAACTCAAAAAAAAATACTATGTCAACTTAATTGACCTTGGGATGCCTTTGTAAATACAACCTTCTCTTATTTTATTACCAGATCTTTATTTTCATATTTATTAACTAGATTAAGTCTAAGACACATGTGTTCACATCCTTGATCTTCAATAGTTTATGAATCCAACATGTCATGTCAATGTGGAAATTCTCATGCCTATTGATCCATTTTATTAAAAAATGTAACCTTTATTTCCTTTGGATAGGTGTCCTTACTTCATGCTCTCTTAGGCAAAATCAATTTTTCAACATTGATCTATTTTGGAGTCCATTAGCATTATATTTCATCATGAGGCATTGATATTCATCTTTGAGCTCATAATATTATGCCATGTGGTAGCATCTCATGATATCTAAGCTCTTTTCATAATTTGGGCACTATCGTGCCACATGGGAACCTCTCATTTGCTCTGAGCTCCTTTGAATTATCAACCCTTACTATGTGCCATTATATCATCCTTGATTGAGTTGATGTGGTCCATCAGATCTTGTTTACCTAAGTGAATTTTCTCCTTAGGATCTTTCCATTGAGCTCTAGGATCATGCCACTTGGTGAATCCTTTCTTATCTCGATATTCATCTCCAAGATCATGATATTATGCCACATGGAAACATCTCATGAGATCTGATATTTTTTCATCATTTAAGAACTATCTCACCACATGGGATCCTCTCACTTACTTTGAGTTCCTTTGAATTATCAAGCCTTTATTTGTGTCATTATATCATCCTCACTTAAGTTGACGTGGTCCATTGGATCTTGTCTGCTTGAGTGAATGTACTCTGTGGGTTCTTACCATTGAGCTCTAGGATCATGCCACTTGACAAATCCTTACTTATCTTAGGGATCTTGAATTTTGAATTTACACTCTCCATTGGATATTTAGGCTACCCATAGAGATGGTGACACTTGTCACTCTCAAGGTGCTCTTAGATCCTTTTGACCTTTCAACCCTTTGCTCTTTATTAGATCTTCAGTGCTCAAGTTAATATGCATTTTAGATCAAACACTTGACTTATTAAATTTTAATCCTTACCCATGGGTCATTGATCTCTTTTGAATCCCCCATGATATTTTTATTATTACCTTTGGGTTTGTCCATTTCTATGGGCATAAAATAAAATACATAAGCATTTTGGAGGCTATAAAGAACTTAGAATAAAGTTTAGCCTAATATTTTCATTTGTATTAATAAATACAATTGGGACTAGGATAAAACTCTAGTTTAAATCTAAAATATAATAAAGAGATCCTCGTTAATTAGTCCCATGAACCATTGGACATAAATGACTTAGCATAAATATTTTAGCCTAAGGTTTGAGTTGTATTAATAAATATGACTTGAAATTGGGCTATAGTTCTAAACTAAGTCTATAATATAATAAAGTGTTTCCCATGTAAAATGTTCCCATTTTAATTTGAATCTTATTTAAAAAATGACCTAGGCTAACACATTTAGACTAAGGTTTTTTAAACATTGTTTAACCATAGATTTAATTATATGATTAAAGACCAAGGGTTACTCAAAGTAAAGAGTCAATGTAACATTAAATCATTAAGATCAGAAATTGTCCATTCCAAATGAACTCCATTGATATTTTAACCTAAACTACATAGATATAATGTTATAAAATAATATCAAAGTCAAATGAATATTATGTTCTAAAATGACAACTGTAAACTAAATCAACACAAGATATTCAATACTAGTTCCTGATCAAGTTGAATGTCCAATTTATAACACAAATTTGTATGATTTAGAACAAGGGTCCTCATTTTTAAAAATGGTTTGTTTTGGGTACAAATAAGGTCACTATCAAAAAAAAATACACCATTCCTAAAATTGATTATATTTTTGATCAAATGAAGGGGAAACTATATTCTCCAAGATAGATCTTTGATCAGGGTACCATCAACTCCACATCACAAATGAGGATGTACATAAAACAAATTTTAGAATAAGGTATGGACACTATGAGTTTACATTTATTCCATTTGGTTTAGATAATTCACCTATTACTTTTATGAATTTGATTAATAAGAGGTTTAAGTATTTCCTTAATCATTTTGTGCTAGTTATTATGGATGGTATTTTATTCTATTCCAAGAATGAAATGGACCATGAAAAATAATTGCATTTATAATTACAAAGACCAATGAATTATTAAATTTTTTGTAAGATTTATTATATATCATTCTTCCAAATTAAAATTCATTACTTAGGGTACATTATCTCAAAGGAAGGTCTTTCAGAAGAACCTACCAAGGTTAGATCCATTAAAGAGTGGCCAACCCCTAAGAGTGTGCATGAGATACGTATACTCATGGGTTTAGTAGGAGATTAGTGAATATGTTGAGAGGACTTATATATAATTTATATCCCTATCAAATCATTTTAAAATAAATGGAAAAAACATGTATGAACTCTTAAATGTGAGGAAGATTTTCCAAAGTTTAAGGAGCTATTAAATTCTACTCCTATCCTTATTATACCAGATCCAAATGTAAAATTTTAAATGTGGGAGGATGATTTTAAGATGGGAATCAGATATATTTTTATCTAAAATGGAAATTTTATTTCTTATGAGTCCCATACACTCAAAATACATGATCAAAATTATCCAACACATGATCTATAATTGGTTTCTATAGTACATGCTCTCAATAAATGGAAACACTTTTTGCTTGGGAAAAACTTTAAGGTAAAATCTAATCACCAAAGTCTTATAAATTTATTTTCACAAGATGAATTGAATGCAAGACAAAATATTTGGATATAATTTATTATTAATTTCTATATTTACATTACATATGTCAAGGGCAAGTAAAATAGAGTGGTTTATGATCTCAGAAAAAGAACATATCTAGATATTTTTCTATTTTGAGGTCAAATTTTCTAGATTATGTTATGAAATAAAAACTAATAGACATTGAATGTATCAAAATATATTATAAACTAGACAAATAACTAATGGATAAATCTTTTGTTTATTATTCGTTATACTCAGATGAAATTATAAGGTATCAAGGTCAAGGAATAAATTTTGTTCCTAACTCTCGATATATAAGGGATTATACTTTTAATGAAGTGAATATGACATCTAATTTACCTCATCTAGGTTTCACTAAAATGTCAAATGAGCTAAAAAGGTTATAATTTTGGCCTTTGTTAAATTAGGATTTAACTAATTTTGTAAAAAACTTATTGGAATGTCAACATTTTAAATTTGAACACTACATCCAGGTGGTACGTTATATCCTCATGTTGTTGCATAAATAAAGTGGGTGGTAATATATATGGATTTTATCTTAGGAATACCTAAATATCATGGCATACATGATAAAAATTTTGTAGTAAATGATAAATTATATAAATTTGCCTCACTTCACTACTAGTAATCTTAGAATGATTCCCCTACACTTACCAAAACATTTGTAAAAGATATTGTTCACCTTCATAGTGTTCTATAAGTTTTAATATCAAACATGGATAATGAAAAGACTAAACCAAATAGTAGAAGAAATTATAATAATGTTTATAATAGATCAAAAGTCTAAGTGGGAGGATTACCTCTATTTGGTTAAATTTACATACAATGATACTTATCATTATATTATAAAAATGACACCTTTTGAATCCTTTTATGGGTGGAGGTATATAACTCCTCTTGGTTGGGATGGTTTGGAAAATTAAGTTATTATTGAACCAAATACTTTACATGAATATGAGGATAAAATATCTCTCATTTGGTAAAGTCTCAAAGCTACCTCTAATAGGAAAAAGTTCTATGCTAATATGAAAATGTCTCCAAGGTAATTTTAAGTGCTAGATAAAGTCTTCTTGAGGGTCATACCATGGAAGAGATATATAAATTTTATTAATGAATCTAAATTGCCTCCATATTTTTTCAATCCACTTAACATTGTGGAAAATATTAGTCTCATTCCCTACCACATAGATCTTCCTCCTCTCTCTAAAATGCATTATGTGTTCCATGTGGAATTATTTATAAAGTATGTTTTCAATACTTTTCATTTTATATATTGGAATAATATATAGGTGGTGGATGAGGAGATGATTCAATTGGACCTAATAAATATCATAGACATCACAATGTTGACTTATGAAAGAAAAACATTCAACAAGTTATAGTCTAATAAGACTAACTAAGTGAGAAAGGTGCCACCTAAGAAGATGAAAATATTTTTAGGAAACATTATCCACACATTTTTTAGGCCCCAATATGACACTTCCATTAAGGGTAATGGACTTTATCTTGCCTAGGTAGACATTAAATAATTTGGTCACTACACTTGTTCATATGTCATTTTATTATTTATGATTTTGAGCATGTGCATAGAGTTTTACTTACCTTATGAGATTCATGTTTTAGTTTATTTTATGTTGTAACTAGTTACATTATTTTTAGTTGTGTTTTTTATGATTATTATTAGAACTGATACTAATGATGTCACCTTGTGATTTAAAGTAATACTTTAGATTTAAGATAGGTTTGAAATTGAAATAAATACCAAAATTCCACTCTAATTTCATACAGGTAATTAAACATAGAAGGTAAATTAATAAGAATAGTTAATTTTCCACCATGTCCTTGTGATGTTTCATACTGTGTTAGACTAGTGTTGTGCATGTCTCATTCATGATTATAATTTGTTTATAAATTGTCATTAACACTTGGTCAATTGTTTTTACCATTTTGAGATACATTAATTAAGCTCAAAAGACCTTGGGATATGTTCTTAAATAGAAAATTTGAAATTAATTCACAAGAATTTATGGTAATGAAATCTTATGTTGTTAACTCATGTTGATTTAATTGCCTTGAGGTATGAAAAATAACCTTGATGACATTTTAAATCTTAAGGTTAACAAAGATTTATAAATTGCTTATTTCAAAGGCATAATATTATTTAACCCAAGATGGTGTTATGGGACTCCAAATGTAAACATGACATTTGACTTTACATTGGATGTATTTAATCATTAAATTAATGATTAGTTTTTTTTAGTATACATAGTATTCCCATCAAGTGACATTTTTGACTTTGAAAGGGTAAGAGATGTAATGAAATGATTAAATTAGGGTTCTCATGGCCATTTTGCATATTATCCATTATAAAAATGATTGGTATGGCTATTGGTAATCATTATATGAGGGAATTAATGCTAATGGAATCTATGGAACTAGGGTTGAGGTCTTATGGTGGCCTTAAAATGTTTCCAAGGGGACACATAAGGAAAAAGGGAAGAAATAAAGAAAAAATATAGGATTTTAGATATGAATCTCAAAATTTTAAAAAATAAGCTATGGGTTTTATTTCCTCTCCTTGCCTCAAAATCATTTTATAGAAAAACATATAGCTAATATTGGTTTGGATTTTATTTTTTGAGCACCCTAGATCCATGTGTACATCTATGAGAGTGAGTAGGTCTGTATAGGATTTTTTTAACCTTTTAAATAAATGTCCTTGAGTTTCACCATGCATACTATAAGTATCTTCTTATTGTCATAGCTATAATTGCATTTGAATCTGAGAATGATACTAGTTGATTTAGTTATCTTGTGGAAAGGTCCTTGTGGGTAATTATCTAGGTAATCTCACCCTTACATGGTGTAAAAATGAAGGATAGAGCATAAAACACATTATTGAAGTCATTTTGTGTGAGTTTTTCTTATTTTTTGTGTTCTTCATTTTTACTAGGATAATTTTTTTCATTTTAACTATTTTTATGAAACCCTAAATTGGTGGATAAATGATCTCTTTTTGAAATCATGTTCTCATTTGATTTAATGATTTTGGGTGGTCATCTAGTGGATTCTTATAGCCCTAGACTAATGGATGTAGTGGGTAGGGATACCACCAAATAGATGGCCTCATCTTTCATAATTTTTTCAATGCTCACGTATGAGAATTTCACTAATGAAGGTTAGTGAATGTTTGTGGAAAAGACAATGGAAAGTAATTTGTGTTGATTACCCTTGAGGCACATGGTTTGCATTATATAATTTTGAGATTTTTTATTCTTTTAACCTAATACTATTTTATTTATTGTAATAATGTTATTACTTTAAGATTTCATGTCAACATAAAACTTAGGTTGCTTTATAGTTTTTTTTAATCATTTTTTAAAATTAAGATATGTATTTTGTGGTGTATAATCAGGATTGGATACCATTTGTGTATTGTTTTATTTAAAAATGTAGAGTTATGTTTATTTTGAGTAAATAAAATCATCATATTATTTATTTATGGTAAATATCTTATTACTATAAATTAATAAAGGGGTTTATGACTGTTTTGGTATTTTTATTCTTGTAGAAATAGTACTCTACTTAGGCCAATGTATGGTTATATCATGTAGTGTATTTTTAGTAAACATTGTTTATGCATTATTTTGATATAGTGTAATTACCTTTTTATAAATCTATGTGATCATGTTGAACTAATACATGTGTATTAAGGTTTGAGTGAATTTATTGATGATTTTTTGGTAAAATTAAATGCTTGGCATTCAATTTTGGTAGTCTAAATTGGTTTTATATGATTCTCTAGTGTAGTTATGAGTTGGCATAGTCCTCTACTCTAATAAATGTTATGTAATTTTATATCATTTATTAGGATGAGGTAATCATATGGAATTTGTTTCCAAATATGTTGGACTCATTTTAAGATAATATTTTTTTGTATGTAACATTCATTTTTTGTATGTCTTTTGAGTGGATATGATGAAATGGTAAATTATAGAGCTTATTATTGATTAAGTATTTATAAAGAATATGATTTTTTAATTATAATTTAACCTTGTTGTATGAGTTAATGGGAATTTTATAAGTTTATGGAATAGTAGAATTATTATTATCTTAAACCTTATCATTTCATGTGGTATGGATGTACACTAATATTAGCATAACTTTGTAGTATAATTATCAACTAGTGGAAAGTTATTTTTGTCTATGATGTTCTATTAAAAAGTGGTTCCATGTGGGTTAAGAGTTAAAAATTAACTCTAAATATTTAATTAAATTTATTTTTACCAATTTATAGTTTATTATGAAATAATTAACAAAATAATCAAATCTTATAAAGTAAACTCTCCAATATTTACGAATGACTCGTTAATCCTTAAGTCATGTATTTATGGATTATTTATTTGAATTATTTAAGGGGTAAAAATATGATAATATGGGAACATAAACAATGATCAATCTGTTAATAATAAAAATTTAATTGTTGAAATTCATGCTTAATCCTAGAGACTAAGGATTATAATTGTTAAATGTTAATAATTAAGGTGCCAAACATTATTTAATATTAGGATGAAAGTAAGTGGATTATTTCATGAAGTGGTTAACCTATCAAGTATTTAATATGACATGGCATTGAGATTGATAAGAGTGGATGAAATATGCACTTCATTGTGGTAAGGTCTATCTTACCTAGATGCAATTTAGGCATGGTGTATAGATTATCTTTAATGATTAACATAGCATTTGTACATATATTTTAGTATGTAAATTAAAAATAAATTTCCTAACTACTTTTCATAAAAAATGTCCTTGACTTAATGTCTAATTACTTTATGATTAATGAGGATTTGATTGAACATCAAGAAAGGAATTGCATTGTTATTTTAAAACATAAGGATATCATTAATGTTCTTTATGGATATTGTAACATGCTTCTATTATCAAATTAAATAGGTTTATATATATATACCTACCTTTGAAGTCTTCCACCAAGATGTTAGGATTATAAGGTGTATTTTGAAAACTTAGTGTGGTGGGTCATATCTAATTCTACCTAAATACCAGAGTTAGTCGACCGAAATAATCTTGTTTTGAGTATGTAAATTTATTGGTAAATTCTTATGCACATGAGGTTTATTTTTGAAATCAGATAATCACAACCCTAAAATTCCAAAAATAAATTAGGATTGTTTTTGGGGTTCATGATAAAAAGTCTTTACACAACTATAAAAAACATATAGGAGACTATGGTTTGAGTCAGATATTAGTTACAATGATATTTTAATGGATGTTATTGATGACATGTGTATAGATATTTCATATTTATTTTTATTAGATACTTCATTATTTCATATAATTAATTTCTAAGTTGTCACATTTTTTGGTCTCATATTATTATCTTTATCATATGTGATGCTCATTATACATCTTGATTGTACCATGGTCTTTCATTGTAAGCATTCTATTTTCAACATGCTATTTAATTTACTACTTTATTTCACATTATTATAGTCAACCTTCATTTCACTTGTATCCTTTGGTATCAATTTTATATATTATTTATTAGCATTTCATTTTTCACTTACAGTAAACCTTAGTTCCCCTTATGGATCTTTGGCAACACTTTTTGTTTTTTCATACTCTCTAGCCTTCATTTTTGGGATGTTTGGGTATTTTATTTTAAATCTCTTTCTTTCTCACATCTTATAGTTGGTCTTATCTTCCATTTTGGTTATTTGTGCGTCTTTTTTTTCTCTACCTCTTTTGGGTTAGTTCTTCCCATCATTGTTTGTGCTAGACCCTTTGTAGGTTTGTATGACTTCTTTAATGACATGATTACCATATTTTATTGAATTTTCATTCTTATTATTCATTTTTTTGTGATTTTACTTACATTATTATTTAATTTTACATCCTTATTTTTGTTTACTCACTTATGAATAATAAATATCCCTTATCGTGGTCAGCTACTAGCATATTCTCATTATGTCACATTTTCACACATGGATGGATCATACATGACCCCCATCTTTTTGTTTCCTTTCATTTAAGGGATACTTGGGTTAGTTTAAAGATTACGCTCTTTTATAAATTTAAAATGTAAGCATCTTTTTGTCTTAATTTATCTTCATTAGTGTTTAGGTATAGGTTTTCTCATGTTAGTTATCTTTAGCATCCATGGTTTGTTTTTATGAATCGATATGGAGGAAGAAAATAGAAAAAATAAATAAAACCAAAATATTTATTTTAATAAAATTCAATGTTAAAAGGAAAATATATAACTTTAAATTTTAGATCAAACAAAAATGTGTGATCTTATTCATTTGGCACACCCCATATCCTAGTCAAATTTTAAATTCCACATTTTTCCTCATGATAAATCCAAGGTACATCAAGGTGTGGTATTATAATATAATAGGGTAGGAGGTATAATAATTTAACTATATTACATTTTGGTTCCACCTAGTTTATCAAATCAATACCTAATATTCATAGTAGAGTGACAATTATGTAAAGGATCATGAGGAGAAGGGAACACATTGTGTGAAGGTAGGACCATTATAATTTTTCATGCACTCAACCTTCATGGGATGATATTTATACTTAAATTTTTATCCCAAGCTTATGATTTCTAGGTGTATTTTTATAGGTTCTTGATGTTCTCGATTCCTAGCCTTGCCCATTTGATTAGATTGTCTTGTCTCCACTAATTCTTTCTACATGAACCTCATGTCACCTTGATTACTTATATATACATATTACCCTACCAAATATCCTCTTGATAGATATTTTTAGTAGCTAATCCCAAACATATTTTTTATAATAACACTTATTA